>OY856412.1:520336793-520936793 GCA_963693085.1 Alisma plantago-aquatica
CCGATTCTTGGGGTCAGAGGTCTCATCACCCAAGACTAGCATGTGTTGAAATAAGAGATCAAGTTGTTTCAAATAGAAAAGGTAAAAAATACCATCTAACGAATAATATCATATAGAAGCGGGTCTAATTTACACTATCAATATGGGTTTACTCCCCACGCCCTGATATAGAGAAGTCTTCACGATCCATAGAAGCTAAAAGAAGAACAAAAGAATGAAGGAAGTAAGCCATAGACTAGAAGAAGAAGAATCCTAGGAGGATCTTAGCTAGTGACAATGAAATCGTTATCTTCCTTGGATCTTTGTTCCCAATAAGAAGACCAAGAAAAATAGAATAAGAACCAACAATCTTGAGATCAAAACACCAATTTCATTGAAGAATAACAGAGTACATATGCAAGAAATAAAATAAAAAGTGCTGAAAATAAAGTTGCAAGTACAAAAGATTGGCTCCACTTTTTTGTGGAGTCCCCCCTGCTTAAATAGGGGGAGGAGGGGTGGAGACCCTAGAAAGAGGGAAAGGAAAATAAATGTATGGAGACTACTGAAAAGTACATTTTGCACCCCATAAAATGACCGGTTCACATCTTGAACCAATCGCTTCAGTGCTGAAGAGGCGATGGCTTAGAAGAAAACTCTAAGTAAGGGTGGCGGTTTGAATATAACTTGGTCTCTAAGCTGTCTGAACCAGTCATTTGGAGAGATCGAGACACTCACTTTAATTTTCTAGGCTCATGGAAGCGGGTCAAAACCCTAAAGATGGGGTGGCGATGTTATTTCACCTTAACTGGTCTTTGGGAAAGTTGAATCGGTCGTTTGGAAGGCTTGAAATGCTCATTTGGGTTACTAAGATGAGCGGTTGGAAGAACAGGATGCCTGTTTTGGCTGCTGGAAGGCCAATTTGGAAGGATGAAGCTGAGTGTTGAAACGTTCATATGGTCTCTCAAGTTTAGCTTTTTGAACACATGAAATGAGCGGCTCAATGTATGAACCAATCAGTTCTAGTGCTGAGATGGTCGAGAATTGAAAGTGAAGGTGAAATATGCAAAATATGAATGAAAAATATAAGAATTCGATTATTGATCAGAAAGTGATAAATTGCAATTATTTCTATAAAGTTAGCAAAATGGAAAGACTATAAAAATATGTTTGAAAAGAGATAATATTCATTCATCAAAATACTCCAAACTTGAACTTGTGCTTGTCTTCAAGAAACAAAAAATAACAAATAAATCCAATTTGTACTAGCAACACATCTTTCCTTATCCTCCTGGCATTAATTTTCCTTACCTCCTTTCTTGGCCAAGAAACCCAATTTACTAGAAGCACAAAACACAAAATTCCACATTCCATATTAAAACATGTTTCATTACTTGTTTATATATCAAGACTTTGTAAGAAACAAACTTCATCTTACTTTACTTTGACACTCCCATTTTTATTGTAGGATTGCACAGGAACAAGATGAAATGAGGTATGGAAGAAGATGATCCCTCCTCTATTCGACTCGGTATCTTTTTGTTCATGGACTACGTTTACATTGACACATGATACAAAATCTGGTCAATATAGCTTGCTTGCAGGAAACTAAGTGGATAGGGGAACGTTGTAGAGAGATTGGAGACACAAGATATAAAATCTGGTATACAAGCATTGATAAACATAGAAATGGTGTAGGTATTATTGTTGATAAGATGTTGAAGGATGATGTTGTCAAGACCACTAGGATGGGTGATAGAATCATAGCTATCAAGGTTGTTCTTGGGGAAAAGATTTTTAACATTATTAGCACTTATGTCCCCCACTTTGGCCTAAGAGAGGAGGCTAAAAAGGATTTTTGGGATAACATGGATGAATTGATGCAAGGAATACTGACAGAGGAGAAGATCATTATTGGGAGTGATTTAAATGGCCATGTGGGGAGTAGAAATGATGGATATCAGAGAGTTCATGGGGGTTTTGGATATGGCAGCAGAAATGGAGAAGGAGAGAGGATATTAGATTTTGTAGTTGCATATGATATGATTTTGGCAAATACCCATTTTAAGAAAAGAGAATTTCATAATATTACTTTCAATAGTAGGCACAATTGTAGCCAAATTGATTACCTCCTTACAAGGTGGGAGGATCATTAAGTATGCAAGGACTATAAAGTGATTCCTGGCAAAGAACTCACGACACAACATAGGTTGGTGGTTTTGGATATTAACATCAAGATCAATAAAGGCAAGCATAACAAAAATCAAGATAGTAGGATCAAGTGGTGGAATCTTAAAGGAGAAAAGAAATTGACCTTTCATGATAAACTCATCAAGGAGGGAACTTGGAACTTAGAATCTGATGTCAACACTATGTGGCATAACATGAGCTCCTGCATTACAAAAATTGCCGGAGAGGTTTTGGAGGAGTCCAAGGGTTGTCAGCCTCCACAAAAAGAAACTTGGTGGTGGAATGATGAAGTACAGAAGGCTATTAAACTAAAGAGGGAGATCTATAGGAGCTTGCCCAAATCTCGGGATGATACAACGTTCTAGAGATACAAGTAAGCAAAGAAAGAAGCAAAAAAGGTTGTTCAAGAGGCAAGGTCCAGATACTTTGATGATATTTATAAGAAGTTGGACAGTAGAGAAGGGGAAAAAGATATATATGAAATGGCTCGTATAATAGAAAGGAAAGGAAGAGACTTGAGTCAATTAAAATGCATCAAGAATGAAGATGGTAGAGTGTTGGTAAAGGGCAACGATATCAAGAACCAATGGAGAAATTACTTCCATAAGCTTTTCAATGGAGATACTATAAATAATCTTAGAGACTCTTGTGATGGGGATACAAGAGATATCATTTACACACGACAAGTTTCACATTTTGAGGTCAAGAATACCTTAAAAAAGATGAAAATGAGAAAGGCATGCGGACCAGATGCTATTCCCATTGATGTATGGAAGAGTATGGGGGATGAAGGAGTTATGTGGTTAACAAATTTATTTAACAGGATCATGAAGACAAAGAATATGTCAGATGATTGGAGAAATAGTACTATTGTCCCCATCTATAAGAACAAAGGCGATATTCAGAGTTGCGCAAACTAGAGAGGTATCAAGTTGATGAGTCACACAATGAAGCTTTGGGAGAGGATTATTGAGCAGAGGCTAAGATCTATAATGTAGATATCAAACAACCAATTTGGTTACATGCCTGGTAGATCAATAACAAATGCTATTTTTCCAATAAGGAGGCTTATGGATAAGTATAGGAAAAGAAAAATAGATCTTCACACGGTTTTTATCGATTTGGAAAAGGCTTATGATCGAGTACCCAGAGAAGTGTCGTGGATGGTTTTGAGGGAAAAGGGTGTGCCAATACAATACATTGACTTGATTAAAGACATGTATGGTAGCTCTACTGTAAGTGTGGATACTCCTGGAGGAGAGACACCAACTTTTCCCATCACAGTTGGGGTACACCAAGGATCCACACTCAGTCCATATCTTCGTTCTTGATATGGATGAGTTGACAAAGAATGTTCAGGATGTTGTTCCTTAGTGTATGTTATTTGTTGATGATTTTGTATTGATTGATGAAATTAAAGATGATTTGAATGATAAAGTTGAACTTTGGAGAAAGGCACTGGAATCAAATGGATTGATGATTAGTAGGAGAAAAACTAAGTATACGCATTGCAATTTTAGCCAACCTCATAGTTTGAATGGTGGATCCAAGTTGGACCGAGTAGATATACAAAATTGTGATGAATTTTGTTACTTGGGCTCTATAATTCAAACATATGGGCATGTCCAAAATGACTTTTGTCATAGGATCACTGCAGGATTGTTGAAATGGAGGAGTGCAACTGGAGTATTATGTGATCGGAAGATCCCTCTCAGACTAAAAAGCAAGTTTTATAAAACAGTTATACGGCCAACCATAGTGAATGTTGGGTGGTGAAGAAACAAGAACTCAACAAGATGAATGTGGCTGAAATGCGTATGTTGAGATGGATGTGCGGGAAGACAAGAAAAGATTGTTTGAGAAATGACTATATCAGGAATAAAGTGGGGGTGGTGAGCATTGGGGACAAGTTGCGCGAGGGATGACTCAGATGGTATTGACATGTGCAATGCAGACTGTCTAATGTGCCTGTACAAAGCAATATTATTGAGCCAAGCACAATTAATAGAAGAAGAGGAAAGCCTAAATTAACATGGGAAGAGCTTATAAAGAGAGATTTTGAATCTCTACATCTCAACCAGAATATGACCCATGATAGAGCTGAATGGAAAAGAAGGATCCATGTAGCCGACCCCAACATAGTTGGGATTGAGGCTTAGTTGATGATGATGATGATGACTGTGGTTACATTGACCACATTTTTTTGTCAGTGTTCTCTTTGGCGTCATTTGATGGTATGTCCCTACTAGATTTACGAGGGGTATGGAAGAATGAAGATAAGGGAAGACATGTCACCCTGGACTTGGGGTTTGGCGTGAGGTGATTTTGAAATTTCATTTTGAGATGAAGATTGGGAAGGATGTTGTTCTTCTACTTTCAAAACTTTCATTTCAATCTTTTTGGAGAGTGTCTTCACATCAGTTCTATTCTTCCTGTAACCACATCATACAAGATATATGACAAGCTAATCAACATAATTAAGATAGATACATTTTGTTTTTTATTCTGATTGATACAATAAGGCTTGCCAACATTTCCTAGGAGTAATGCAATTTGGGGTCCTAGATGACATGGTGTTTCCTAATCATGACTATTTGTTTAAAAAATTGCAAGGAAGATGTATAAGTTGAATGGGGTACAATGATGGAAATATATTCATATTGACCTACTAGATAGAAGCAAATTGCCAATTTAAGGAACAAAAACAACTACTTCTTAGAAAGCAAACTACATGCAAACAATTGAAATGACAAAAACATAATAATGAAAAGGGAAGATATGGAGTGGAATTGTTACGTACCACCTACCTCCACCCAAGATTTAGAATTTTACTCATCCCAAAAATCCCAAACCGAGATGAAGGGAAGAGAATCACTATTGTGTCCGATAATGTGGAGGACCGGAGGAGGGGGGTTCCACAATATGGGGAGTTGGGGTCAGGGTAAGCCTGATGGGCCCCATACTCCTCATAATATGGTAGATTGGGGGCATTGTGGCTGCAATCCACATGTCATAACTATTGGGAGTGTTGCATCAGGTACATGTGGTTGAGTTGTTGGCCATGGCGTTGTTGCTCATGCCGGATCTCATCAAGCTGAATCTAGTAAAAACCATAGGGCTTGTAAGCGCCCGAAGCATCTGTAGTGCCTCCTGGTGTGACGTCAATATGGTTGAAGAGGAGGGTCAGACTCATCATCATGTACCTCCAGCAAGACACTTATCTTGTGGGCTATAGGCTTGGGGATGTTAGTTGGGTCGGTATGCTCCAGATAGAACCGTTGGATGTGTGCCAACAAGTCGGTCAATTCAAAGACAAATTTTTATGTTGCAAAACTTGGCAAGTCGGGGGAGCTCGAGGGTGACATAGGAATCCTTGTGCAATATTATTGGTGTCGAAGTGGATAAACTTACTTCCCTTCAGTACAACATGTCAATAAGGTGGTTTTGCACGAAATGGGTGGGAAAGAGATGTGAGTGTAGACCAAGAAGATGGCCAAGGTGGTTACTATATGGCTGGTGTAGAAAGTAGAAGTGGTGGTGCAGCTTGTCTGAGTGCTGATGTGGTCGAGGATTGCATCCCCTAATTGAATAGTTCATCATTAAGAAGGCACCATAGTACATAGAGATCAAGATTGACAATGACTTGGGTGCCTCCCTTGTTGAAGATTGTACACGATATGATGTGATGGAGATATTTGTAGATGATAAGCACCTTGGGACCATTGGGTATATTAGGCGGCAGTCTGGTGATGTCTGCCCAAAATTTTCCTTGTTGTATATGTTGGGGAAAGAGTCGTGGGGATGCTCCATGCAACGAGGAATCTAATAATAATTGTCACCATTGAGGATGATGGAGGTGGGTTGTCTGGTGGAAATCTCCAACTCTTCTCAAAATATTCAGACCTTGCAACTAGAATTTCCTTGTGAGTAGTTAAAACATTAGAAAGTGGACATGAACTCGAGCGTGAGATCACTATACACAGAAATGATGTGGTAGGGGAACATGAGAATGTGGTTGTGCCATAGGATGTTGTCCATAATTTCCCTTATGTCGAGGGCATTGAGGGTGGTGTCGCAAGCCTATCTTAGGAATACGACACTGATGGCAAACATGTAGTCAAACCACCTCAAAATGCATGTCATCAATGAATTGGGCATAGCTGCCAGGGAAGAGAAGTTATGTGTGACGGTCGAGGTGTGATGGAGTGTTGGTCATGCTGAGATGACTGGTCTACATTGGCCTATTGGATGAGCTCTTCTACCTCTTTTATGTCAGGGTATAACTCCACGACTATCTCAGGTGAAGAATCGCATGTATGTTCCCGGATTTGTATTTTGGGGTCTGAGGTTGAGCAATGAGGAGACTCACGAGAGAAAATTTTCTTAGTTAGGGCTTTTCCCTTATAGAAACGGCTGAAGAGCCCATTGTGAGACTCTTCTCGAGACACGACTAATAGTTTTGGGAAGGTAAAATGACCATTTGGAATGTGAATTAATTGTCTCAAATAGTTGAAATGAGCTCTTGAGTTCTGAAACAAGCATTTCACTGGGCTGAAGAGTGTTCGCATGAACACTAAAATGGGGGTTTGAATAGTGTAACATACTCAATCCTAGGCATATAGGTTAATCCTCCTTTCTTCTAGGCCCCCATTCGACTATGTTGTGATCCAATCTCCCTTCTTTCATTTTCCCGACCCTTCTCAATTAGATGCATCTTACTACCCACAATTTCCCATTTTAGGGTGGAATAAACTTTGTTGGGATCTAACATCCCCATCTGACTCATTAGAATCCCCTAGACATGGAATCTTAGGATGTAATAATCCTAATAATGAAATTATAAGAAATTGGTAAATAATTATAATAAATTATAGTTTGCGATCATAACTGAATACCCTAGTTTAAACCCAAAATCATAAGTGAGGTAATTAGAAATAAATCAATAGGATTTCCCTATTTGACCATCAGGATGAGCATTTAACCCTAATTAAAATGAATAAGAATATAATGGGGTGAATGTAACACGATTAATCAAAAAAAGATTACAAGGTTGTTACCCATATAAGTGAATAAATGAGTTACAAGCTATAACATTAATCCTTGATGCAATCGGTAATTCATCTACATTTATTATGTCTCCCAAGGAACATCAACTACACATGTACATGTTATAGTCAACTTAGTCATCCTCCCAGTGCCCTCTTTAACTAAGGGTTTGGAAGCACACCCCATAAAAGAAGGATGTGAGGAACTGGATCCCACCTTCCTGGAACCTTGTGGGGCCCGAGTGGGCAAACTTTGATTTGACATACATAGGTAATACCAAAGTATGAATGTAGAAGTGTAAAACAAGCTTATCATACATAAACAAACTACTAGATTCATACACTAATAACGTTCTCAATACTCAACATGCATATCATACAACATCATTTACTACAGATTTTATAAAAATATATAGAATTTTTAACATCAAATTTCTTATTATATAGAAGTTTTATCCAATTTCTATTATTATTACGAGGGTGGAAGCACTTATTTACATTTTAAGATGAAAAGAGAAAAAATTAGGGAAACTTGATTACAATACACAAGGTCTCAAAATTTATACATAAAAGATGTTTTAGATCAATAAAGTTATTTCAAAGTAGGTGGACCCTTCCCTAGGTCTATGTGTCATTCATCCAACATTGGTTCCATTAAGTCAAATGTCCATGTAATTATTAATATAGTTTAGATATCATCAAGTTACACTAGCCCTAGGTGAGGCAACTATATCAGGTTAAGTATTATAGTATGATATACCATATCTAAAAGGAGAAATCATAAGTTTTGAATCATAAAGGTGATTTAAGCACAAAAGTCTATGTGTAAAATATTGAATCCTGGATATTTTTCCTTTCAGCCCCCTTTCCCGTATCTTCCTTTCCTTTCTATCATTCTTGGCCTTTGACGTGTATTTTACTACGCGCTAAAAACGCAAGTGTACGCGTCGAGTAGTACAGGCCTTGTGAGGCCCGAGTCGAACATAGGGATACTCAAAAATGTTGGAGACTCCTACTAACTATTTGCGATCAGCTAAGCCGAATAACAAATTGGAGTTTGTTGTCAAAATTAAAAGAAAATAAAAATAAAACGAAGCAAACAATCGATTAAAGGTTAATTTATTCAATTCAAAAAGGTATCTTTAGGATTGCGGTTTCACCGCGGGTTTTCATTGTATTAGATTTTATATAATGCCTCAATCTCCTCCCTCTATCCGGGTAGTGGCCTGAAAACAGAATTGCCCACTATCGTGGTGCAATTCACTACTTAGGTTTAGGTCGGTTCCACCGTCGTAGTAACCTATCCCCTAAACTAAGTGCATTACGAACGATCTCTCAGTATCCACCATTAATTTTACACCACCTTGTTCAAGGGATTTATCGATTAATGTAGGTTTCGTCTCTTTTCAGCCGTTAATCCTTCTGTCGAAGTGATTAAGGGAATTAGGTTATTATTATGGTGATCAAGCATAACAATATATGGAGAAAACGAAGCTATGCCACGGATTTAAGAGAGAAAATATGAATTACTATTATAAAATTGTCATACAATGAATTCCCGGGCTACTCCCGGTCCTAAAGATGGAGGGGATTAGCCTCGCATGTTCATCTCACACAAGTACATGGTAGAAATAGGGGAAATCATATGAAAAACGTGAATTGAATGAGAAAACCCCTGAACGGAGAAGAACCGATTGATCCTTTGCATAGAACACGTGCTTTCCCGCCTCTCGGTGGTGAAATCCGTCTTCGGCAGCGTCCGGATCGACAGGTATGAACTTCTGGCCTCCGTTCTCCTTTTTTATCCTCGTCGGCACTTGTGCAATGCTAATGAGATCCTTTCCACTCCTAGGCGGCCGTCATTAGGTATAAGTCCCTAATTATGTCATTAATTAACTCCAGTCATCCGATTGAGATCAATCTGAATCCAACGCATATCTGACGGCGTCGATACCATCGACGCGAGTCGATAGTATCGACCCGCTGCAGTAGCAAACCCTTCCTTTGTCGCGCCCGACATCATCTCGATACCATCGACTCTGGTCGATGGTATCGACTTCCTTTAGGCGTCGGTTTTGTCGTTTTGCGACACTGTAGCCTCCATGTGTTGATGGTATTGACTTGGTGTCGATACTATCGACTGCTTCATCGCCAACAACCTGAATATGACTCGATACCATCGACATCCCTGTCGATAGTATCGACTTTTTGCTGCTCCTTTCGGCTGGCAACCTGTGACCATGTCGATGGTATCGACTTCCGTCGATGGTATCGACGGAAGCAAATACTCGTTTTTCCTGAAATTCAAAGACAAGATCACATAAATCCACACAAATAATAATATTGTGATAATTAATGCTCAAAACAATGAAATAAAGGGGATTTGACATAAAATGATGGCATAGACCAAAATGGATGAATTATGCACCATTAACCATAAAAATGACTAATAAAAGCATAAAACACATATCAAACAGGTCTATAAATGTGACTCAAAATCATCGCATCAAACTCCCCTAAGCTTGAACATTGCTCGCCCTCGAGCAACTAATCCTTAGAATAGAATTGCAAATGTCAACTGAAAAACAACACATCACAATCAACATCCCATATGACTCCCACCGGACATTCACATACCGGCCCTCTCTAACCACAGAATGGTAATTACCCTGCAGGCGACAATAATCATCCATAAGATAAATTGACCTCAAAACTGATGAACACTATCACATAAGGCAGTTAACATAATAAAATCGCCGGTTCAGACTTGGTGCATCTTGTGATCTCCTAAACTACGTTGCTCGCCCTAACTACCATCTACATGGAAGCAGTTCTCCTGATACTCATTAGTGAGGAGAAATTCACGGTGGCCTACCAATCTGAGCAACGGGTGGATGAAATGGGTGGCTCATGGAAGAAAGTGGAAGTATTGTATTATTTCAACATGCATAAAACAAAAATGCCCTAAATGATGCAAATGCACATGAGAAATGCCCTAGTGTCTAAGATTAGGTGGAATGATGCATGCACTAACCATCTGTCTCAAAATGAGATGGATATCGAGTTAAGTTACATCATGTACTCAATTATCCTGAAATGCAGGTGATATTACGTTCATTTCTCCTTCTTATTCTACTTTCTTCTAAATAACTCTTTTTTTTCATTGTGTAGATTTTTCAGATTTTTTTCTTTTTCTTTCTTCTTTTCCAGCCCTTATATCCATCATTGCTTAAAGATAATTACATTGGGCTAATTTTTCTTCATACTCAGAAATTTGCACTAATTAGAAGGTATGGAACAATTTAATTCACCATTGGAGAAAAATTGAGATACATGATATACTTTATGCATGAAAATTTTGAACGCAACTACATGGCATGCACCTAAGGGTAATGTGCATGTATCACTATTCTAATTTTTTTCTTTTAATACAAAACATATGGAAAGTTGCGATGCCAGTCCTATCTAGATGCTATGCAAACAAAAGGAATTAAAACTGTACTTTACTTCCAATTCTTTGGTGGGTTATGGAAAAATGAAGCGGAACGATCACAAGACTAGATGACTGAACCTTAGAAAGATATTATGTGTCCCTCCTTACTGGCCTGTGTAGTAGTCAAGAGGTTTCTCTCTCCTACTTCCAATTAAAGTCGCATTACCATTTGGTCAGTTTAGGCTCAAACAACCATTTCCGTCCACTTTCATGAATCATTAGGAATACAGTTGTGAAATTTTGTTTTAAATTTGACAAAACCAATCATTTTCGTCGGATATGTGCCCAAGGCAAAACAAGACAAGCTATCCAAACACACAAAAATTTTCAAAATTCCCTTGATTTTCCCATGCACAAAATGAGATGACACAACTTAATGGCATCCACGATTACACTAGATAGCATGTGGATCCTACAAAAACTAAAATTGCAAGAAACAAATAACAAAAACAAAAGCAATGCTAAAAACTAAAAAATAAAAACAATAAAAGATAGAGTTGTTCCAATTGCCCCCCTAAGCTTGAATTCGACTATGGCCTCATAGTCAAAAACAAACTTAAAGATTGAAACATTGATACCGGATCAGTCCTGTGGTGGTGGAGGCGGGTATTGCGGCGCCGTGGGGTCCCAAGATGGGTATTGCCCCTAAAAGGTCGGATCATACTGGGGCAGTGGAGGAGGTTGTGGATACCCCCCAAAATAATTCTGGCTCCAGTAATGATCGTAAAACGGCTGCTGCTGCTGCTCCATCCTGTGTAGCCGATCATGGATGTTCTCCTGATTTGCAAAAAGAAGGCGCTCATTCTCGAAGATCGCATGCTGGTTGACGAAGAGTCGGTTGGTGGTGTCTTGAATACCGGCATAGGCAGCTGTGTGGCTATGCTGCATCTGTTGGATGTCTTGAAGCATTGTGTACATCCCTTGCATAGAATAGACATCCTCGCTCGGTTGTGAGGGCTGTGGTGGTGGAGGCCGATGCGGAGAAGATGAAGATGCACCCGGATGCATCCTGGGGCGCTTCCGGGGTGCCACTCGTGATCGAAGAGGTGTGAACGCCTCTTCCTCCTCTTCCTCCACCTCGTCGTCATCGCCACCGTTGTTGTCGCCGTCTTCTTCATCGGAATCGATGGCTATGATTGGCCATCGAAAATGCTGCGCGCCGTCGATGTTGAAGACGGGGTCGGGTAGAGAACACTCCTGATATGCTTGATTTACGTGGCAGTGTGCGAACTCCACGCCATCTCAGAGAAGAATGAGATTGGACCGGTGTAAATGTTGCAAGTTCACCTTGCTCTTAGTAGATATAGGAGTAACGGTCTGGAAATTCAAGCTGAGGTATGAAGCCAGCTTGGTGATTAGCCCGTCGAAGTGAATCGGCGCTTTCCTCGTACTCCGCTTCACCGCCAAAACTCATTGCAGAAAGAAAGTGCCCCAGTTGCACTCTTGTTGCGTCAAGAGCTTGTAGAGAAAGAAAAGGCCAGGATCCTGAAACTTGCTAAGGGCTAGGTCGCCCCGAGCAAACAAGGTGGAGCTCAACATCCGGTGCAAGACCCGGACAAATGGGTGCTCGAAGTCGGCTACCGCGGCGTTGTGGTAGCTAACCGACTTCCCTTGTGGCACCGTCACCAACTCGGAGAAGAGAGCGTCATAGTTGGTGCGGTTATCCGGCCGCCTATAGTCGTATCGCAAGTGATTCCAGTTGAAGATGTCATTGAACTGCTCGAGGGTGATGGTGTAGTCGCGGTTGTACAGCCGAAAAGACACCCTGCGCTTTTCCCACTCGCAGTCGCTTGTTGATATCTCATTGGGCACAACACAGACGTCCAGTGACACCATGAATTCTGCCACCAGCTCTTTGTACATTGGCCATTCACCGAAAAATGGTTGGTCGTCTTCATGGTACTCAAGCTCATCGTGTCCACAGCCCGTTTGGTGTGCCTGCCCCTTCAGTACGTAATCCAGATTTGCCTTGAAGCCAAGATCATTGATCATCTCCAGATCCACGTAACGGGTGGGCTCGATCTTGCGCTTCAGGATTTCTTTGTAAACCTTCTTCACATCCGCGGATGGGTGGACAAGTCGAGGACGTGCGACTGATGATGGCGGTGGTGGCACGAACTCAGGGATGTCAATCATATGAGCGTGCGAGGAAGAAGCTCCGGTTGTATGCACCATTGTTGCGACGAGAAAATGATTAGAAGAAGAGCTCGGTGAAGATGGAGAATTGAATCTCTGCTCGGTAAAGATCGTCACTCGGTGCTGCTGTTCTTCGGGCTTGGATGGCTCGGGGGAGTGCTCGGCGCAAAGGAAGAAGAGAGCTCTGAAGGTGTGACGTTAAATGACGTCATGAATCTCCTTATATAGACTTGGCCGGCGCCACTGTTGGTCTGTCGATACCATCGACGCGAGTCAATGGTATCGAAACCTGTCGATGCTATCCGCCTCCCTCGCGAGTATCGACGGTCGTCGATGGCTGGATCTTGAAACCCGGATCGTTGACGTGTCGATACCATCGACATGGGTCGATGGTATCGACGCTGCACCCGGATCGATGATGTGGAAGCCGCGATCGCCATCGATTTCTTTGCGCAGATCGGTGACATGGATGGTCGATACCATCGACAGGTGTCGATAGTATCGACTTGGCTTCATTGCGACACTGCCACTTTGCATTTCAACCTGTAACCATGTCGATACCATCGATGAGGCCGTCAATGGTATCGAGTTGACTGAGACAAATCGGTCTGAACTTCTCCAGAGATCTCGATGGTATCGACGCCTGTGTCGATATTATCGACTTTTCCTTTTCCACCACCTGTAGGTATGTTGATACCATCGACGAGGTCGTCGATGGTATCGAGTCAGAATGAAATCTATCGTCGTCAACCTGTACCCTTGTCGATACCATCGACGAGCATGTCGATGGTATCGACTCTGCCTCAACCTACACAATGAACAAACGGATCAAGGTATCTTCTTTACACTAAAAATTGAACGAAAATAAAGCAACCTATGATTATTAATAAACTATCCTAGTGTACCGATGGTTGGGTTGCCTCCCAACAAGCGCCCTTATTTAACGTCTTAGGCTAGACGGTATGAAGCTCATCTTCTTTTCACTTTGGGGACTGCGCTTAGAGGATCGTGTGGTTATTTGAATTCAACTCGATCTCCTCCAATTCCCAAAGACAAAGTACCTCTCCCTAAGGCAGTCACGACATCCGCCGTAGCTTGAAAAGGTCTTCCTAGAAGAATTTCACAGCTTTGGAGCGGTGGTATATCCATGACAACAAAATCCACCGAGAATATGAATCTATCCACTTTGACGAGAACATCCTCACATACGCCATATGGTCTCACTATAGACCCATCTGCCAGTTCAATTGTTGCAGCCGACTTCTTGATCTCCTTTAACCCAAGTTTCTGAAATGTCGCCAGAGGCATAAGATTTATGTTGGCGCCTGAATCACATTGCGCTTTAGGAAAATGTCGACCACCTATCGAACATGGAATGTAAAAGCCTCCTGGGTCTTTTCTCTTCTTCGGTGAACCCCCGTGAATAATGGAGCTCACCGTCTCATTCATCTCACAAATATCATCGTCGTTTGTTCTCCTCTTCTTATTGATGATTTCTTTAATAAATATCCCGTAGGCGGGAATCTTATCTATCATCTCTACTAGTGGAATATTGATATGCAGCTTTCGGAATATTTCCAAGAATTTCCTATAGTGTCGGTGCTCCTTTTTTGGCTTCGGGTTGTTCCGACTCGACACATCTGCTGCATTAACACGCCTGTGAGGTGGCACATAAGAGCTTTGCGGGGTCAACTCCCCTAAGCTTGCTTCAATCACTCCCTCTGACGTGGGCTTTGGCGAGACATCATCAACAGTAATAGCTTGTTGTGGTTCCTCTCTCGCATTAGATGTTTCCACATGTGCACAAACAGCCTTCAATTGTTCTTCTTGCCTAGATGGAGATGCAATATTCATAACTCGCTGTGATTTTCTGAAGAAAGGGTTTCTGCCCGGTAGTCCATAGTAAGTGTGTGGATATGGTATCGCCGGTGTCGCATGCGTATTAAAAGTCATTTTTCTTTTCTCTTTAGCTTCTTGCACCTGAGATTCCTCCTCATTGCTTACCACAGACATATACTTGACCTGATGGTGTGCTTGGGCCACGTTTGCATTCTCGGCTGGTTTCTGTTGATTGGCGTGGTTGATGGCCGCCACTTCACTAGAAATCTGTGCCACGGTGGTTTCTAATGCCCGCATTTGTGCTCCATGGCTTTGCAGCGTCTGTCCAAACTTGGTTAGAATATCACCTTGAGATTGCAATTGCTTACCAAACATGGCCATCATCTCCTGATTCTGCTGTACCATTTGACTCAGTAGTTCAGTGTTCTTATCCTCTGCTCTAGGCTGTGGCTTGGCATCTGGATCCTGCAGAAAATTATTCGGATCCTTCCATGAAAACTTTTTATCCTTCCTCCATGCATAGTCATTATTTCTATAGCCCTGTTGTTGCATGAATTTCACTTGGGCTTCCTCATCCTCAGATGCATCTTCCTTAGATAGCAGCTTCTTGGCTAGAAGATCTAACTTATCGTTCAGCTCCTTAACTACTCTGGATTCGCCAGCAGCTCTGACCTGCTCCACAGCACCTCTGTCACCCCATGACTGTTTCCTAGCCATGTTCTTTAATATCTCCCAACATCTGGTATCTGTATTATTCAGGAAGAATCCGGATCCAGCTGAATCAAGGTTACTTCTATCGTGCTCGGAGAGAGCAAAATAGAAGATTTTCACTTGTGTCTCTTTATCCAACCTGTGATGCGGACACCTCCTCAGCATAACCTAAAATCGCTCCCAGGTCTCAGAATATGTTTCACCGGCCTGTTGGGTGAAGTTATGAATCTTCCGGATCATGTCGTTAGTCTTCTCAGGAGGGAAGAACCTTTCAAAGAAGACCTCCACCATATGGTCCCAAGACTCCACAAATTCGTCATCTAGGTTGTGTAGCCATTCTCGTGCAACTCCCGCTAGTGAACTCGGGAAGAGCTTCAAGTAGAGCGCAGTCTGCGGAAATCTGTCAATTTTCACCATATCGCAGTTCTCTACGAATTGACTCAGGTGCGCAACAGGATCCTCATTCTTTAAACCATAAAAAGCGTTAGACTTCACCAAATTGATTAGAGCCGGATCAATCTTATACGTCGATATATTGATTACTTGCTTCTTTATCGACCCTTTAGAAGCAGATGTGGAAGAAGCTTTGATCTTCGCCCAAATCGTTGGTTCGTCGGCCATCGCTTCGTGCTCGGATTCAGATAAAAGTTCCTCTTGATGATCTTGATTATGGTCACCTTTGTCTTCCGAGCCCACCAGTGGAACCTTTGGTGCGTGCTGCGCGTAGTCAGTGGTACGCGTCTGCACCATGCACAGTACCTGAAAATATAAAAATCAAATTTAGTACAGTTCTTAAACAATTATTAAAAATTTATAGATCAATTTAAAAATATTTGAAGTTGTCTCAAAATAAAAGAAATATGGCCTAGGGTGGCCGCTCGTAGCACTCAAAGTGCCAACAATTCGCCGTATCCCCGGCAACGGCGCCAAAAACTTGACGTGTATTTTACTACGTGCTAAAAACGCAAGTGTACGCGTCGAGTAGTACAGGCCTTGTGAGGCCCGAGTCGAACACAGGGATACTCGAAAATGTTGGAGACTCCTACTGACTATTTGCGATCAGCAAAGACGAATAACAAATTGGAGTTTGTTGTCAAAATTAAAAGAAAATAAAAATAAAACGAAGCAAACAATCGATTAAAGGTTAATTTAATCAATTCAAAAAGGTATCTTTAGGATTGCAGTTTCACCGCGGGTTTTCATTGTATTAGATTTTATATAATGTCTCAATCTCCTCTCTCTATCCGGGTAGTGGCCTGAAAATAGAATTGCCCACTGTCGTGGTGCAATTCACTACTTAGGTTTAGGTCGGTTCCACCGTCGTAGTAACCTATCCCCTAAACTAAGTGCATTACAAACGATGTCTCAGTATCCACCATTAATTTTACACCACCTTGTTCAAGGGATTTATCGATTAATGTAGGTTTCATCTCTTTTCAGCCGTTAATCCTTCTGTCGAAGTGATTAAGGGCATTAGGTTATTATTATGGTGATCAAGCATAACAATATATGGAGAAAATGAAGCTATGCCACGGATTTAAGAGAGAAAATATGAATTACTATTATAAAACTGTCATACAATGAATTCCCGGGCTACTCCCAGTCCTAAAGATGGAGGGGATTAGCCACGCATGTTCATCTCACACAAGTACATGGTAGAAATAGGGGAAATCATATGAAAAACGTGAATTGAATGAGAAAACCCCTGAACGGAGAAGAACTGATTGATCCTTTGCGTAGAACATGTGCTTTCCCACCTCTCGGTGGTGAAATCCGTCTTCCGCAGCGTCCGGATCGACAGGTATGAACTTCTGGCCTCCGTTCTCCTTTTTTCTCCTCCTTGACACTTGTGCAATGCTAATGAGATCCTTTCCACTCCTGGGCGGCCGTCATTAGGTATAAGTCCCTAATTAGGTCGTTAATTTAACTCCAGCCGTCTGATTGAGATCAATCGGAATCCAACGCATATCTGACGGCGTCGATACCATCGACGTGAGTCGATAGTATCGACCCTCTGCAGTAGTGAACCCTTCCTTTGTCGCGCCCGACATCATCTCGATACCATCGACTCTGGTCGATGGTATCGACTTCCTTTAGGCGTCGGTTTTGTCGTTTTGCGACGCTGTAGCCTCCATGTGTCGATGGTATCGACTTGGTGTCGATACTATCGACTACTTCATCACCAACAACCTGAATATGACTCGATACCATCGACATCCCTGTCGATAGTATCGACTTTTTGCTGCTCCTTTCGGCTGGAAACCTGTGACCATGTCGATGGTATCGACTTCCGTCGATGGTATCGACAGAAGCAAATACTCATTTTTCCTGAAATTCAAAGACAAGATCACATAAATCCACACAAATAATAATAATGTGATAATTAATGCTCAAAACAATGAAATAAAGGGGATTTGACATAAAATGATGGCATAGACCAAAATGGATAAATTATGCACCATTAACCATAAAAATGACTAATAAAAGCATAAAACACATATCAAACAGGTCTATAAATGCGACTCAAAATCATCGCATCAGCCTTTTTGTTTAATTTGTGGATATTATGGTGGTTTGGTTAACATTTGTTCACCTTTTATGCAAATAAAGGGGTTTAATGCACAATTACCTCAGTAGAAATCTAAGTAATGGGCTTGATGTGCAATTTTCCACTTAAGTAATAGATATAATAAAAGAATTCATGCTAGAACTTTCTAGGACTTTTTAGAATATGAAGAAGAAAAGAAATCCCAAAATTTACATAAAGGAGATGATAAATGTTATAATTGGAGATAATATGGGATATATTGGATAAAAGGAGATAATAGGGAATATATTGTTTCAAAAATCACAAATAGGAAACCCACAAGATAATTTGATATACAATTTCGTTTTCTTGAACTAAAAGTTACTTAAGGGACAAGTATCACCCAATTAGGAAAGAATATATATACAAAAGTCTTTATTAAGGGGAAACAGGAAATAAGCCAAGAAAGAGAAATAAAATACTTAATGTCATCCAATTGGGAAACTAATGCCAAATTCGAAATCTAAATATGAAAATAAGCCTTTGGGCAAGTTTTCAACTAATTTGGATGATATTTGGATAATGTTGAAAAGTAGGAGAGAGAAAGTGTGTAGAACCTTCATTTTGATAATTAATTAAATAAATGGCATCAACATGATCAATTAATGGAAAAATCATATCTAAGACATTAATTGGGACATGTGGGTGAAATTTCTTCATATTTGGATAATCTTAGAGTCATTAATGGAGGAGGATAGAGAAAATGAGTTTTGAATTATTTAACCCATTAAAAGTTCCCAAAAGGAAAAACTAATTCCATATTCAAATTCTACACCTCAAAATCAGTCAGGGTGTCAATTTTTATTAAATTTGGAAATTGCTTGATCCCTCAAAAGAAGAAAGAGAAATTCATTTAATAATATATGTAACACTTTATAATCAAATTGGAAATATACCTAAATTGGGATTTCACCCAATTGGACGGTCCAGATCGACCACACATGTGTGTTCATAGGATCAAATGGTTTAGAGCATGTCTTCTTCCTCAGTTCAGATCAGGAAACAAAAACTTGATTTGTGAATTTTCAAAACTCGATAAATCTCTCTCTACACTCAACCAAATCATGAGAATTTTGGATCGTTGGACTCCTCTTTCAATTCCGCACAACTTTATCCTAAATTTTTGTGATTTTGATGAATATTTGAGAAAGCCCCAAATCTCCTAAAACTCCTCTCTCATCCCAAACTTGTAAACCCTAGTTGGCTTTTCCTTTCCTATAAATACCCCTACCCCGAGCATCTCCATCACCTTTGCAACTCAAAGCACCCCTCAATTGCTAGTTTCCTTGAAGTTTGACCCCCCCCCCTTGACGAGTAGCTTAAGACCCTGAGCTTGCAGTGGAACCCTCTCTCTCCTCTCTTCTCCTCCGACCGAATTGTAGGTATCATTGACATTGATTTCTTGTCTTCTTTCTTTTGCATCTTTTATTTTTGTGTTTGGTCATCATTTTTGTTTTTGCCCAAAATCACAGCCAAGCAGTAGCTTGTTGCTACTTCCATGGAACGTGGTTTGAAGGAGAAAGAAACCTTCATGCAATTTTACTACTTTACCCTCCGCTTTTTCTTTCTTTATTTCTCTATCTCGCGTTGGGGGTACGCTCGTCTTTTGCTTGGTTTGATCCGCGACTTTGACCCAGCCTTGACTAGCGCCAACTCAGCAACCAATGACGTGGGCCACTGACTTGGCCCACAGCGATTGAGCCAGGCAGCCGGCCTGGTCTCTTTCCCTCACTCTCTCTCTCTCTATTGTGTAAATGAAAATCATTTTTTGTAATTTTTCTATTGGTCAGAATCAAATAAATCATAGTAATTAATTTTTATGGTCCAAAAATAAAAATAAGATATGTTCTGAACTCATAAAAATCCCCTTTATCCATTAAAAATAATTTTGACACTTGATTCTGAGTTTTTCAAAAAAGTGTTTTTGGGAATGATTTAATTAAGTAAAAATCACTAAAAATACCACTAAAAGTCCATATCTCTAAAATATATAAAATTATATGTTATTTTGATCAAAAAAATCTGAGATGGATATCCCTGATGGCTTCCGATGGCGTGAGCGACAAGCAGAAGGGTAAGGCGACGGACTCTCGTCGGCCGGCTTCCCCAGATCTTCGCCGGAAAGAGGGGGTGGAGCTTACTGTTGCCGATACTCCGGAGGTGACATTGGCCCCAGATTCATCTGGACCTCATTCCCGCCCAAGTTCTCTGCAAACCTGGGAGTCAATACGTCCGAGAGCCCCTGGGAATGCCTTGGATCTGAAGCCTACAGAGGTCAAGCTGAGAGATGGGAAGATTACCTACCCAGACAAGGAGGCTGAAGAGAATGTGGCAAGATGGAGCAACTATCTGCTGGGTTATGCGATTGATTTCTGGCCGGATATCCCAACTCTAACGACATATCTCAATAGCATCTGGATTACCAAGAAACCGTACGAGGTTTTTGATAGAGGATCAGGTTTCTTTCTGCTTCGGTTTGAGGATGCCACAGATCGGGACTTAGCTCTGGGGAGTGAAATCTACATCAAAGGAAGACCAGTGGTGTTCAAGAAGTGGGAACCTGGAGATATGCAGAACAGGGCGATTCTTACAGATGTGCCGATTTGGGTGGACATCCACGACCTTCCAATGGAGTTATGGGACGGCAGAATGCTTAGCAGAGTAGGATCTTATTTGGGTTGTCCGGTGAAGATGGATAAGGATACATACAATATGAAGCGGATGGATATGGCCAAGATTCAAGTGATAGTGAACAAGAACGCCAGATTTCCGAGGAGCCTATCTCTATGCAGTGAAGGAGGAAAGGAGCATAAAATTTTCTTGGAGTACGAATGGATTCCCTACCGGTGCAGAACCTGTGGTTGTTTTGGGCATGAATGCCCGATGAGGCAGGGTAAGAAGAAACAAAACTCTGTTCCGAGAATAGTTAACAGAAAAGTGTGGGAAGAAAAGAAGAACAGTGCCGATAACCTATTCGATGATATTCCAGCTGGCGCGGATGATGCTAATCTGCCTGTTATAGAGGAAATTGTTGAGGAAGTTGAGAGAATAATCGCTGGAGAGATACTACGTGAAGAGGCACAAGCCATTGAAGATCTGAAGCTATCTATGGAAGTTAATGAAGGATTTGGGGCAGAGATTAAAAAGGATGCAGGTGTTGCTATTGCTGAATCGGTTCCTTCTACTCCGAGCATTGCTGCTGTGTTGATTAACGATTCTCCAGGAAGTGAAATCAGTTCTCAAGCATCGTCTAGCTCTATAGCTGTCGTTCAAGGTAATAAAGAACCTCCTAAACGTCAGGGTAAGCTGAATGTTAGTATGTACTACAGAGTCGGGAGTTCGCAATTCTCACCAATCCAAAATGACCTACATATGTCTTCCTTAAGTATGGAGGCTGTTGTTCCGAT
Organism: Alisma plantago-aquatica; assembly: GCA_963693085.1. Classification (NCBI taxonomy): domain Eukaryota; kingdom Viridiplantae; phylum Streptophyta; class Magnoliopsida; order Alismatales; family Alismataceae; genus Alisma; species Alisma plantago-aquatica. The sequence continues at coordinate 520,358,181 of OY856412.1, forward strand.
CCAAGAAGAAGATAAGGTTGAGGCTGACAGCTCAACATCCAAGGGTATTAAATGACCTCCATTAGTATTTCCTCTTGGAACGTTAGAGGAATAAGTATCAAAATACTCAGCGTCCAGGGGGAAGTTCACAGAGCAAACAGCGATGTGTTTGTTCTGGTGGAGATGAGATTGAGAGAGAATAAGATTGTTAAGATGATGAACAAGTTCTTTAGTGATTACAGTTGGTTTTCTAACATTAAGTCTCATGCCCTTGGTAGGGTCATTGTCCTGTGGAAGGAGGTTTCGTGTACAGTTAACATTCTTGGTGAAAGTGATCAAACGATACACTTGGAGATCCTTAAAGAAGATTCAAGAGTTTTAGTCATTGTTGTGTATGGTCACAATGATGACTATGATAGAATGTCATTATGGAAAGAGCTGGAGAGTTTTAATCAGATGGTTGCTAGGCCTTGGGCTGTCTTAGGAGATTTTAATGCAGTTAGAAGAAATGAAGAAAAGATTGGTATTCACCCCCCTTCTAGGAAGTCTATGGATGACTTCAATGATTTTATGCTTGATAATGGTCTTATAGAGTTGGATCTTAGTGGTCCCTTCTTCACGTGGGATAATCATCAAGATGACGATGACTTCATTACTACCAAGATTGATAAAATTCTGTACAATTCCAGTTTTCTGAATAGTTTCAAGAATTTTCATGGAGAGTGTATTACTAATACGATTAGCGGTCATAGAAGGATCCTTATGGTTATTGGGGATGTTAAGAAGAAAAGGACTATGTTTAGATTCATTAATGGTTGGATGAAACACAAGGAGTTTAATGGCATTCTTAAAGAGGCCTGGAATTATAAATCTGAGGGTTTTGCTATGTTTCGTCTTTATAGAAAGTTGGAAATTCTTAAAGGCAAGCTGAAAGCTTGGAACTGGAGAAACTTCGGTGACATCTCGACCAATTTGAACATTGCTAAACAAAATCTTTTGGATGCTCAACGAGCTACTGATATGAATCCTTTGGATAAGGAGAAAAGGAAGTATGTCTTAAATCTGAGGAAGGAGGTTAAGGAAGCTGAACTTATTGAGGAGTCTTTTTAGAGACAAAAATCGCGTATTTAGTGGTTGAAGGAAGGAAACAAGAACTCCAGCTTCTTCTATTCTACCATGAGGACGAGAAGGACCAGAAATAGCATCAACTGCTTAAATATTGATGATGTTCTTTATAGGGATGACAATGCTATTAAGGATTGTATTAAAAACTTCTATGAGAATCTCTTCTGCAATCATGATAAAGGTAAGGTATGGGAGGGACAGTGGAAAGGTCCCAATGTTTCTAAACAACAAGTTGATATCTTGATTGCTCCTATCTCTAGAAGTGAGGTGGATGACATTGTCAGAAATCTCAGTGATGACAAATGCCTGGGCCCTGATGGTTTTAACGGGTATTTCTTTAAATCTTCTTGGCCTATCATAGGTGATGATGTCTACAAGGCTATTCAAGAGTTTTTCTGTGCTGATACCTTGCTTAGAGAAGCTAATAAAACCTATATTACCTTGCTTCCTAAAGGATCTGATAATACTTACATTTCTAACTGGAGACCCATTGCTCTTTGTAATGTGTTTTACAAGATTATCTCGAAAGTGTTATCTAACAGGTTGCAGAGAGTTTTACCTTTGATTATTGATGTCAATCAGTGTGCTTTCATCAAAGGCAGGAATATCAAAGATGCTATCTTAACCTCTAATGAAATTATCAGTGACTTTAAGAAGAGCAACAGTCATCTGATGTGTATTCAGGCTGATATTTCGAAGGCCTACGACTCTGTCAGTTGGAAATACCTTTTCTCCATTATGTACAGAATGGGATTTCCGATTAAGTGGATTATATGGATTGAGATCATGTTCCAAACTACTTCTTATCAGGTTCTTGTGAATGGTGAAGCTACTTCTCCAATTTTTCCTTCGAATGGGGTTAGACAGGGAGACCCTATTGCTCCTTACTTGTTTGTAATTGTTATGCAAGGTTTTACGGAGATGATGAAGGAGTACTGTAAGGCGGATAAGATTCATCCTATTAAGGTTTCGAATAATCTTGAATGTTCTCATTTGATTTTCGCTGATGACTTAATGATTTTCACCAAAGCTGATGAGACTAGTGTTATTGGTATTGAAAAGCTCCTTCAAAGTTTTAGTGATTCTTCTGGCCTTAAGATCAATCTCCAGAAAAGTATGATTTACTTGAGTAACAAGAGAGATAGTGAGATTGCTAACAGACTTGGTATGAAAGTAGGAAGTTTGGATGAATCCAAATACCTTGGTTTACTGCTATTTACGGGGAAGTTGAATAAAAATCTTTGTTTGGATTTGGTGGATAAAGTTAAGAGGAAGTTGGAATGCTGGAAATCTAACATGTTGTCCTTGGCTGGCAGACTTGAGTTGGTCAAGTCCACCCTCTCTACTATGCACTTATACTGGGTTTTCTCGTTTCCCATTCCCTACTCTGTTCTGGACAAGATTGATGAAATCTGTAGAAATTTCTTATGGGGTCAATCAGAGAAGAAGCACAGTCTCCATCTGGTTAAATGGGACATTGTTACTTTGCCAAAATCCGAAGGTGGTTTAGGGCTCAGGAAAAGCAAGGAAGTTGCTAGAGCTTGCCTTATGCTAAATGCTTGGAACATAGCTAGCAAGAAAGATTCCTTATGGATAAAATGGATCAGTGAAAAGTATTTCAAAAAAGATTCTTATTGGAGTATTGAACCTTCTTCCAATTTCTCATGGATGTTCAATTCAGTCATTCATGTTAGGGATCAGTTGAGACCTTTGTTTTCTATTAGCATTGGATCTGGGGAGAATATTAAAACATGCTTGGACCCTTGGGTCAAAAGGAATTTTCTCCGGGACTATGTGGACAGTAGTATGATTATCAGATCTGGAATACCACGTGACTCCAAGCTATCAAGTATTATCAATAACAATCAGTGGTCTATTGCTAATTCCAGGGTGTCGAAAGATATTCTCAACATTATTTCGGATATTCCTATCTCTAATTCTGCTACTGACTCCTTCTGTCTTAATGGGTCAAGGATTGTGAAGCTGAATTTTATTTGGAATCTGATTAGAAAGGAAGGTACTGAAGATGATATTTATGATTGGATTTGGAAATCTAAAGGGAGTATGAATAGCAAGGTTCACGTGTGGAAAGCTGCTCTAAATAAATTACCCACTTTGGATTATGCTAGAAGAAGGGGTATCTCTGTGGTTTCCATTTGCTATCTCTGCATGAATGATTATGAGGATACGCATCACATTTGTTTTGGCTATCATTTTACCAAAGATATGTGGTCTAAGGATTATAATGATAAATACATTGATTGCATTCCCTACAACTGGAGAGATGTGGTGAATATTAAGTCCTCCTCGGCCATGACCATTATTCCATGCATTCTATATCAAGTTTGGTTGGAGAGGAATAGGAGGGTCCACGACAGCAAGCTTAGGCCATCTAATCAGATTTGGAAGCAGATTGTTAATGATTTTGAGATGATGATCTAATTATGTGATGCTTTGTGTTTGTGGTTGGTGGTGATGCTTTCTTGGCTTTATCTGCTCTAGGAGTTTTTTTTTCTTGATCTGCTACTGGATGTGTTTGTTGTTGCGGTCTGTTTGGATCATTTCTGTTGTTTGTTTGATGGAGTAAAGTCTCCTGTGGATGATTGATGGGGCAGGGTGCCCAAGAATTTTTGGTTCTTCTGTTTGGTTGTCCCTTTGTTTGGGTTTGGACGAGAGGGTCGAGTCACCACTCCGGCGAGTGTCGACGCTCCCCATCTCTGTCTCCCTAGCCTGCTGTTTGGCTGTTTTTTTTCTTTGATGATCTTCTTTGGTTCTAGAGGTTTTCTTGCTGGAAGGTGATGGTCGAGTCCCCACTCCGGAGAGTGTCGACGCTCCCCTCTCCCTTCTTTGCTCTTTCTATTGCAGGTTTTTTGGAGTTTGTCTGGACGAGAGGGTCGAGTCACCACTCCGGCGAGTGTCGACGCTCCCCTCCTCTATCCCCTGGACCTTTTATGGGAGGTTGCTTTCTCTATTTATCTGCTGGCGGATTTGTTTGCTCCTTGCCGGAAGGTGATGTTCGAGTCTCCACTCCGTTGAGTGTCGACGCTCCCATCTCCCTTTTTCTGAGCTTTGCAGGCCTTCATGCTCGGTTTTTGTTGACCCCTGTGGTTTGCTGTTGTGGGTGTCTGCGGGCACAGTTTGCTTCGGCTGTGGTGTGAGGGTGGCTGGCTTTGGTACATGATTCCTTTCTGTTCTGCTTTTGGCGGTAGGTGTTCTACTGTCCAGTTTGGTTTTTTCTTGGGTTGTCTTCCTGGTACAGTTGAGCAAGTGAGGTGCTTCTTCGTTGCTGGTGTTTTGAAGATGGGGTTATTCTGTTCCTCTCTCTCTTTGAGATTTAAAGGTTGAGCGGAGGCGGTCCTTTGGAGCTTTGTTTGACGGAGGATGGAGCTGTTGTTTAGCTGCAAGAGGCTCAAGCTCTCTTTTTGATGTTTATGCCTAGCTGTGAAGTATGGATGGTTTTGGGATGTTCTACTTTTGTAATTGCCGGTGGTTCTGTTACTCCTGTTCTGATGTCTTGTTTTTTCTTTCTTTTTTGGTCTATCTTCAGTTTGAAGATGGATAGTTTTGTACAGATTGGAAAATACAGAAAAAGCAACACGAGTTTTCGACCGACCAAAAAAAATCCTAACTAAGACAGTAGTGATGGTTTTAGGACCTAAATTGATGGTTTGTAGAAAAAGTTGGTAACTTTGGGGTTTTAAGTCTTTAATGAAAGTACATAGTTCTAATACATGGATATGATAATGATATTAGGAAAAGTGGACTCTGATCTTGCTTAGGGATCTAAAAAGTGGTTTTCTAGGACTCTAAGGAAGAGGTTTGTGCATCTAACACCTTCGTTGGGAAATTTTATGCCTTAACCTATTCTTTCCTAATGAGGCTTAATTGAATCTATTTCTCTTTTCTTGAAACCCTAATTACTTGTGCATCACATCAGATTATTGTTTCATATTGTCTGGGTCTTATACACCACTGTCATGCTTATTGATTCATATGATTATTCTTGCCATGACTACTTTTCTAGCATGTAGATTTATGTTCTATTTAATTTAAAGTAGCGGTACTTATGTACAACCACCCACAGAGGGCATGTATTTAATCGCCCCGGGAAATGTTTTTATTCTCCGCATATTATTATGTACATAGGGAATGTCTTATTCTCCCCTCACTTATAGGTTAGAGGTTCGGTAGGTGCCTCAACCCTACTTATTTTGATAGACATAATTATCTTACATTCAAATCCTTTTAATATAATTGTTAATGGCAAGTTTCTTTTGAATATAGCCTCATACTCTTGTTATCTTCATCTTATGATGAACCCTAGCCTATTTTTATTTGCTTTACTTGTTATCCTAGACTAGTTTTGTGAAACATACTTTTCTTCACATTTCCTTTTGTTGGGTGCCTTCCCAACCACCCAGGTGCTGAGCAAGGTGATGGATAAGACAAGAAGATCTTAGCTTTTGGCTTGGACTTGGTTGACGGAGATGTTGCTTTAGAGACAAGATAGTAGTATTTAGACTTCCCTATATCTAGATCCTATTTGTGTATCTTGATGTAAACCCTATTGGGAGAACAAAGTATTTTTGTAATCCCTTATATGAAATTGATTATAGTCAGTTATTCTTTATTCCACTACTTTCCCATGGTCTTTTGTATACCATATAAATAATGATTTGAAAATTTTATACTCTTTTCCAACATGCCTTTTGAGTATGTTGGGGATAAAGGTTTGATTTTTCAAATTTTTAGTAAGGAGGTGATTTCACTCTTTTACAACACGGTATCAAAGCCCAAGGTAGTCAGAATCTGACTATTTTAGTCTTGTCTCCCTAGTCAGAATCCTTGCCTTGCATAATTCCCTTAAGTGACTTTTTGCCTTAGAATTGATTTGTAGATGATGAAAGGATGATTTAGGATCATGTAGTTCCACATTAGCATCATGATGTATAAAACCCTAAAATACTCATAACTAAAATATGCGTAACTTGATGTTGTTTAGGTTTGCCTTTAGGCAACTATTAGGGCATGAAGCTAAAGTAAAGGTGTCTAGAAAGGATCAGGTTCTGGGGGCTGGCAATATTTTCCTCCATGCCACTTGCTTGGTTTATGAGGACTCCTATATCCATATGATACCGACCTGGCCTGAGCTGATATGTATTGTCTAAAATAGTTTGCTTTTAGGCAATAGTAACCTTAGACTTATATATTGTATATCTTTGGGAACCTTAGAATGTTAACCTAAGTTTTTCAAGTATGATGACTTGTTTGAGGATGGATACCAAGATAGTTTCCTTATGTCCCTTAGGACCACATGTTTGGATAAGATCATCCCTAGCATCTAGACCTTGAAGTTTGGGGTTAAGTAAACTATCAGAGTGTGTAGTGGAAGTGTGATGGATCTTGTATAAGGTTTAGTTGGACTCATCCTCTAACCCTAATGTAGTTTGGCTTGATAGGTCGAACCTTTTAAGGGGTGGAGTATAGTTGCTTGATGATTTTGGGTGGTTAGATTTCAATGATGAAATCCTCTTTTAGGGGATGGATCCCTATGACATCTCGATATCTATCTATCTTTAGAAACCCTAGCCCCATCCTTAGGTTGTTGTGCTTGGATCATTAGTTTTGACCAAACAAGTTATGGTTGTATCCCTAACATGCTTGCTTATATACTAATGAACATATAATGGTCATCTAAGGAATAATTCATATGTTCAAACCCTAATGAATATTCAATGCACATAATGTGAGTCACACACATTTTAGTAATAATTATGGAAACACATGATGTTAACAATGTCGTGAACCAATAAACCCTAATGATATGATCAAAAAAGATTAATGTAACCTAATATGGGACTTAATATATGCTAACAAGTTGTAAGTGAAAAATAATGGTCATGTTGACCTAAACCTTAAGTTGTAATCATCTAACATTAACATATACATCCTCAATGATAGTCATGATATATTAGTAACCTTCGGTGTCAAACAAACAACATACCTTGACACACATAAATGATATATATTCACCTAATCATAGATTAATTAATGTGTAATGCATATCACCTTGTTCTGTAATACACACCTAAGTAATCACCTAATCATGTCTTGGTATTTTAATTAAATCATTAATATGACATATGTCCCACCTTGATCATTAAAATACATGTAATGGCTTCAATATGAATACAAAGTAATTGGATTCACATACATGTGCATGATCAATAAAAATAAGTGAATAAATATAAGAAAATTATTAATGATGACATTAATGTGAGCAATAAAGATAATGTGACAATTTTTAATATGAATATAAGTAACTAATGTGACCTTAATTGAAATAACTGTATGCTTAACAACAAATTGAATAAAATGTCCTATCACATGTAAGATAATTTGTTATAATTAATATAATTATAATATGAGGATCATGAAGTGTAAATCCAAATTATTAATGATCAAATATATTGAGATAATTGAGTAACATCTAATTAAGCATAATAATGAAATATAATTGTTTTTGTCAACCAAGTGAATATAGCATGACATAATTAAAAGAATAATAATGATAATGTGATATCCTAATAAATATAATTCTAATGAGACAAAAATGTTAATAATGTTAAATCCCATAAAAATAATCTTAATAGTGGAACCCTAGGTGATCCTCAAGAACGTGACCTATGTCGAGATGCTTGTGAAGTATATGTTGATGAGTCATTTGGTGGAAGTTATGGTTGGTGGAATAATAGAAGTTTGGTGATGAGATGTTGCACCTTCACCTTCCCTCCTTGCTTGTGATTTTGAGGAGGAAATCCTCTTTAAGGGGTGGAGTGTTGTAACATACTGAATCATGGATATTTTGCCTTTTGGCCCTCTTTCCCATCTTTTCCTTTCCTTTCTATCCTTCTTGGCCTTTCTATTTAATTTTTGGATATTATGGTGGTTTAGTTAACATTTGTTCACCTTTTATGCCAATAAAGGGGTTTAATTCACAATTACCTATGTAGAAGTCTAAGTAATGGGCCTGATGTGCAATTGTCCACTTAAGTAATAAAAATAATAAAAGAATTTGTGCTAGAACTTTCTAGGACTTTTTAGAAAATGAAAAAGAAAAGAAATCCCAAAATATACATAAAGGAGATGATAAATGTAATAATTGGAGATAATATGGGATATATTTGATAAAAGGAGATAATGGGGAATATATTGTTTCAAAAATCACACATAGGAAACCCACGAGATAATTTAATATATAATTTTGTTTTCTTGAACTAGAAGTTACTTAAGGGCCAAGTATCACCCAATTTGGAAAGAATATATATCTATACAAAAGTCTTTATTAAGGGGAAACAGGAATAAGATAAGAAAGAGAAATTAAATACTTAATATCATCAAATTGGGCAACTAATGTCAAATTCATAATCTAAATATGAAAATAAGCCTTTGGTAAGTTTTCAACTAATTTGGAGATATTTGGTTAATGTTAAAAAGTAGGAGAGAGAAAGTGTTTAGAACCTTCATTTTGATAATTAATTAAATAAATGGAACCAACATGACCAATTAATAGTAAAATCATATCTAAGACATTAATTGGGACATGTGAGTGAAATTTCATCATATTTGGATAATGTTAAAGTCATTAATGAAGAAGGAAAGAGAAAATTAGTTTTGAATTATTTAACCCATTAAAAGTTCCCAAAAAGAAAAAATAATTCCATATTCGGATTCTATGCCTCAAAATCAGTCAGGGTGTCAATTTTTATCAAATTTAGAAATTGTTTGAGCCCTCAAAAGAAGAAAGAGAAATTCATTTAATAATATGTAACACTATATAATCGAATTGGAAATATACCTAAATTAGGATTTCGCCCGATCGGATGGTCCAGATCGACTGCATACGTGTGTCTGTGGGATCATATGGTTGAGAGTTTATCTTCTTCCTCAGTTTAGATCGGGAAACAAAAACTTGATTTGCAAATTTTCAAAACTCGATAACTCTCTCTCTACTCAACGAAATCACGAGATTTTTAGCTCGTTGGACTCCTCTTTCGATTCTGTACATCTTTATCCTAAATTTTTGTGATTTTGATGAATATTTTAGAAAGCTCCAAATCTCCTAAAACTCCTCTCTCATCCCAAACTCGTAAACCCTAGTTGTCTTTTCCTCGCCTATAAATACCCCTACCCCGAGCATCTCCATCACCTTTGCAACTCAAAGCACCCCTCAATTGCTAGTTTCCTCAAAGTTTGATGCCCTGACAAGCAGCCAAAGACCTTGGGCTTGTGGCGGCACTCTCTCTCTCCTCTCTTCTCCTCCGGCCGAATTGCAGGTATCATTGACTTCAGTTTCTTCTCTTCGTTCTTTTGCATCTTTTATTTTTGTGTTTGGTCGTCGTTTGCATTTTTGCCCAAAACTATAGCCAAGTAGCAGCTCATTGTAGCTTCCATGGCACGTGGGTTGAAGGAGAAAGAAACATTCATGTGATTTTACTATTTTACCCTCCATTTTTTCTTTCTTTCGCATTGGGGGTATGTTCGTCTTTTGCTTGGTTTGATCTGCGACTTTGACCAAGCCTTGACTAACGCCAACTCAGTAGCCAGTGAGGCAGGCCACTGACTTGGCCAACAGAGATTGGGCCAGGTAGTGGGCCCGATCTATCTCCCTCACTTTCTCTCTCTCTCTATGATGTGTAAATGAAAATCAAATCATGTAATTTTTCTATTGGTCAGAATCGAATAAATCATAGTAATTAATTCCATGGTCCAAAAATAAAAATAAGATAAGTTATGAACTCAAAAAATCCCCTCTATCCATTAAAAATAATTTTGAGCTTGATTCTAAGTTTTTCAAAAAAGTGTTTTTGGGAATGATTTAATTAAGAAAAAAATCATTTAAAATACCTCAAAAAGTCCATATCTCTAAAATATATAAAATTATATGTTATTTTAATCATAAAAGCCTAACTAAGGCAATAGTGATGGTTTCAGGACCTAAACCAATGGTTTGTAGAAAAAGTCAGTAACTTTGGGGTTTTAAGTCTTCAATGAATGTACATAGTTCTAATACATGGATATGATAATGATATTAGGACAAGTGGACTCTGATGTTGCTTAAGGATCTGAAAAGTGGTTTTCTAGGACTCTAAGGAAGAGGTATGTGCATATAACACCTTAGGTGGGATATTTTTTTCCTTAACCTATTCTTTCCTAAAGAGGCTTAATTGAATCTAATTCTCTTTTCTTAAAACCCTAATTACTCATGCCTCAAATCAGATTATTGTTTCAAATTGTTTGGGTCTTATACCCCACTGCCATGCTTATTGATTCATATGATTATTCTTTCCATGACTACTTTTCTATCATATAGATTTATGTTCTGTTTAATTTAAAGTAGCAGTACTTATGTACAACCACCCACAGAGGGCATGTATTTAATCGCCCTGGGGAATTTTTTATTATACCCATATTATTGTGTACGTGACTGGGAATGTCTTATTCTCCCCTCACCTATAGGTTAGAGGTCCGGTAGGTGCCTCAACCCTACTTATTTAGGTAGACATAATTATCTTACATGTAAATCCTTTTAATATAATTGTTAATGGCAAGTTTCTTTTATATATAGCCTCATACTCTTGTTATCTTCATCTTATGATGAACCCTAGCCTATTTTTATTTGCTTTACTTATCTTGTTATCCTAGACTAGTTTTGTGACACATACTTTTCTTCCCTTTCCCTTTTGCTAGGTGCCTTCCCAACCACCCAGGTGCTGAGCAAGGTGATGGATAAGACAAGAAGATCTTAGCTTTTGGCTTGGACTTGGTTGATGGGGATGTTGCTTTGGAGACAAGATTGTAGTAGTTAGAATTCCCTCTATCTAGATCTTGTTTGTGTATCTTGATGTAAACCCTATTGGGAGAATGAGGTATTTTTGTAATCCCTTATATGAAATTGATTATAGTCAGATTTTCTTTATTCCGCTGCTTTCCAATGGTCTTTTGTATACCAAATAAATAAAGATTTGAAAATTTTACACCCTTTTCCAACATACCTTTTGAGTATGTTGGGGATGGAGGTTTGATTTTTCAATTTTTTAGTAAGGAGGTGATTACACTCTTTTACACTATGTCAAGGTACTTTATATCACAATAGGTCACAAAACTTTGTTTTGATGTCGCATGAACCAATCATAGCATGAAAGAGTTGGATCTTAGATATTTAGGTCACAAGGCATCACAATGTTACTAATTCAAAAGTTGAGCATGGTTTTAATGCATTGTTTGGTTGAAAACATCATATTGATCAAAGTATTATCATGCATGGTCATAAATGAGTCACATTATGTACAAAAGGTCACCACATGCATACAAGGGTGATTGAGGTCATCATTTAAATCAAATAGTGTATGAAAGTCACTAATCTAAATATTAAGAGTGGATTATAATATTATTAATTCAGGGTGACCATAAATAATGCATTTGCATACTTCCAAAAAGATTAAATTTCACATATTAAGGATATCAGTGAAATTATAATGGAATATAGAGTCTGGAAGTATTTTTTCGAGGTTATGATTTCATATGAATTTTATGGTGATCAATCATTTATCATACATTTGAGAGTATGTGAAATCATCCACCAAAACATGGTAAATCCACATCCATCAAAATGGGGGTCAAGGGGCCGAAGCCCTCTCCCAATCACACTCACATAAACACACATTGTGGCCCAATGGTCCAAGTAGAACATCATATTTTCCCGCAATTGGGTATGCTTGGGTGAGGGAGAAGAAGAGAGGGGAGCATTGGGCAGCCCATGTGACTGAGATCTGAGCTACCCTTGGAGCGGGGCCCTAGATCCCATAACATGAGTCTTCTTCACCCATTGAGCCGCCTATGTGTGGGCATATCCCATCCATGCTAGTTGTTTCTACTGTTACTGACTGAAGAATCCAAGTGTGGGCATGAGAGGGACAAAGCAACTCCGTGAGGTTCCACTTGAGTAGTTGGTCGTGCAGACCCATACTCGGCCATGGATGCGGAGGTGGGGGCCTAGAAGAGTAAAGTGAAAAAAGGGGCATGGACATGGCTGTAGGAGAAAATAGGAAAGGAGAAGGAGGGTCTTGAGGGCATGAAGTAGCAAGAACATGGGGGAATAGAGAGAAGGAAGAATCAAGAATAATCAAGTGTTTAGTTTCATCCAAAGAGGAGTGTCGAGGGATATTTAAGTACCTTCTCCATAGTCAATCACATGGTTGTATGAAGGTAGCAGATGACTCCAACATTTTTTAATCAAATGGGGTTTCCAAGGGATGGAGAGATTTGATTGGATGAAAACAAAAGGTGCAGGTCACTTACTAGGAAAAGAGGGAATTTAAAAATGAAAATCAATTGTGTTTCTTAGACCAACTTGTAAAATTCACAACATTTGTTTGATAGTTCCAAAGGAGGTGAAATCATCATCATTACTTCCAAATTTTCTCCTGTTCTAATATAAGAAGATTGAAATCAAATTGAGGATGTTAATAGGTCTCAACATTGAAATTTCATTCTAAAAGTTGATTTCAACACTCAACCTAATACATTTATCTTATCAAAATGCAACTCTTCAATTCCACATCAACAATTAGGCATCAAGAGGTTCAAATACATTCAATTGATCTAGAGAGGCATCATTGATTTTAAAAGATCAATAGAGTAGCAAGGATATGAATATTTGAATGAAAGAGAAAATCACTTTTTCACATCCTCCCCACCTTAAAAATGATGGTTTCAGACATTCATCTAAGATCATATTCCAATGACCCAACTGATTTTTCACTATATTTAGCCAATCATCTATAGATGCCAAGGAATCTATAAGTGTGTGGTGCACTACTACGTTGCAATCATGGGATACTCAAGAATCTAGGTTGTACCCCTTCTAATTTATATAGATTAGAGAATCAGTTGGTGTCTCATCATTGCATGACATCCTTTTAATAATAGGATTCAATTACCTTATTGAAATATTATTAGGGTTTTTGTTCATACACATACAAATTTAAGGTGGGGTATCAAAATTCATGTCATTAATTACTTGGATAACACATTCATTATTGTTACTTTTTAGTTATTACTATCATCACATTATATTTCATCATTATGCTGAAATTACTTGCGTAGTTTGTTCACCTGAAAGTTCTATGAATTATCACAAATCATGTTCATACTTTTCATAAGATCCAAAGATAAACATGAATACATCATAGTTATCCAACTTAAGATCCAAAGCCATCTTCATTTCAATCTCACATTTTCAAATTAAAATTTTATATATGGCATGGTTTCATATTAGATCGAGCTTATAAGAGTGATTTATCATACATATATAAAGTTTACAACTCCAACTACATACTTTCATGCATCATGTCTTATATGAGGGAAAACATTATTATCAACATCAAGGTTTCATAATTATCTCACTTTTAGCTAAAAGATTCACAAGATCGAGCCACTCAATCTAAGATCTATCTACATCAATGCATGACATGCTAACCACATAACTTCTACCCATACCAAAAGCTTAAACCAACTCTCCATAATTATGGACAACCACTAGATTCCTTCACCCACAACCACTAACCTATGTATGAGGTTCATCATAGAGATCGCATATCATAGACTTCCTCTAGGGTAATGGGACATCTCCCTCGCCTAGATGAAGTTTCACACATGTATAAAGCATGCATCCTCTTCTCTCTAGGGTTAGGTCCTTTCATAGGAAGTATGGGTTCAACATTATCAAGAGAACCACACATTAGATAAATCAACTCATATACTCAAAAGTTGTCTATAGAGGGACTCATTATCACCCATTTCATTATACAGATATTTTAAATCTCATGCCTATTGGAGGTTTGGTACTCCGACCTTCTCCCATGTTGGATTCACACACATCAAGAGTTCACCAACTAGAGGTCCTTCTATGTAAGAAAATTGAGGTCCTTTGTGGTCCCAAACCATATCTTACTTATCATATTTCAAGTTATATGAAAATAGGTACATACAAACATGTAAACCCACTAGCTATGTATATAATAAACAAACAAGCCATATGCATCTTATATGGTTCTAGACTAGCTAGGATTGCATGATCAAAACTCATTATATAGCATCAAACATTTTGAATCCTTCACAATCAAGCCTAAAGGATCACAAAGCAACTCGTAATATCAAAATCAAATTTATATTATGTAGGCTATAAATATAGCCTAACTTTTTATCATGGCTCAAGACAAGTCTAGATACTACATCTAATATGTAAACACTCAAATCTAGACCTATGATACATCCCTTTCTCTTAGCTCACATGGACACTTTCTACCTCTCTATTTGTGGTCATATTTTCATATTTAAATGCATATATACTTATTCTTGAAATAAGTTTTCTTCAACATTGAAACGTGTGATGGAATCCATTGTACTCCTTTTGAATGAAAAAAAACTAGAAGTAAGTTACCACAGTCATCAAAAACTTCAATACCATGAAACCTAAAGAACTAGCAAGAACATGAGGTACACTTGTGTAGATACCCTAAGTACATATTTCTCTAGGGTTTACAATCCATAGTATCTCCCCTTTCTAACCCTCCTAGACCTACAACCTATACTACAAGGTAGAAAAAGAAAAAATGAAAGGTTTCAAGAATTATGCAAGTCCACACCTAATTATAGAACATATAGTTTTAACCTAGAATCTAAGTGAAAGGTAGTCCATAAGAGACAACTTATTAAGTTTATAGGTTTTAGATGTAAGTTGTAGTTTAATTTGTGTTTCATGGTGATAAAATGCTTAGTGCAACTATTGGTCACGCTTGGATGTCAACTGTGAAAGAAACCAGGCCCCACATCATAAAACCATGGGGCCTGAGAGGGTGAACCCCAGTTCCATCATACATAGGTAATATCAAAGTGCAAATGTGGAATCATAAAATAAGATTTTCATACATGAAAAAACTAGTATGTGCATACACCAATAACCTTTCTAACGTTCACCACGTATATTATTACAAAATTAGTTATTACAAATTTTATTTACACATTGATAATAGAATGCTACAAGTTTTTACATTTTTAGGATCTTAACAAAATCTAAAACCTACACACTTGATCACAAGACATATTCTCCAAACTATCTCTAAACCTAAAACATATGAGAAACAAGCATATCAACACACAGGGTGCTGGTACATGGGTATAAATATACATATATTTAAGGTTTTCATAACTTGAAGAGTTTTACAGAATAAAAGAATGAAGACAAACAAAAAAATGGTTATTTATAAAAATGATGTCACCTATTTTAGTCATTGACTCTATTATAGCGAGTGAAGAATATAGAGTCTTTGACCAATTTCCCGTCAGAAGGGGTCCATGAGGGACAACAAGGCTAAAAGCCAAGTGCTAACCATATTTCTATGTGAGGGACCTCAGGTGACCAAAGTCATTGAGAAAACCATGTTTTAAATTTTTTATTGTGGGGATCTATATTAAATTTTCAAGTGACAAAACATGAAGAGAAGACCATTGAGTACGACAATATACTACATGTCAACATTTACACATAAAAGAGCATACATACATATCATACATTCAACCAAAAAAACCATGTAAAGGAGGTTTCCAACTTAACCTTGATCTTCTAAATCATAGACATCATTTGATTAAGAGCACTGGTCATCATTAAAATAAGGTTGAACATTGTTCTTAGTTATTAGGTCCAAGTTAGGATTTTGGTCAAACCTAGGTTCAAAGTTGGCAATTAATATGCTTGATGATTTCTTATTAATTTTGGGTTCATATTAATGTTTTATTCGAATTTCATATTGTTTCAAGATTGCATCTATTTTTCATTAGTTTTATGAAACTGAAGCACTTATTTACATTCTAAGGCCAAAAAACCCAAAATTGGGAAAACATGATCACGGTTCAGAAGGTTAAAAGTTTTAAACATGAAAGATGTTTTATATCATAAAGGTAAGAACATTTTAGGCATATATTAAGTAGGTGGATGTTTACCTAGATCTAGATATCATTTATGTAAAATTGGTTTCTTCAAGTCAAATGTGTGTGCAATCATAATTTTAGTTTACATATAATCAAATTACACTAGCCCTGTGTGAAACATCCACATCATGTTAGGGATTTGATTATTATATCCCTAATCTAAAAGGGGAAATCATAATATTTGAACCATCAAGATGGTTTAAGCACAAAAGTATATATAAAGGCAATTTATATCACATTAGTTCATAAATGTTGGTTGTGATGTTGCATGAACTAGTCATCCCATAAAAGATCTTGATCGTAGATATATAGGTCATAAGGAATCACACATTACTGATTCAAAGTAGAGTAGGGTTTCACCACATAGTTTGGTGTAGACATCATATTAATCAAAGTATTATCGTGCATGGTCATAAATGAGTCACATTATGTAAGAAGGGTCACAACATGCATATAAGGGTGATCAAGGTCATCTTTTAAGCATGTATCAAAGTTATTGATCACGAGATTAAGATTGGATATGACAACTATTGATCAAGATGAACATAATAACGCATTTGAAGTATTTCCAAAAAAGACCCAAGTTCATATATTAAGGATGTTAGTGAATATGTTAGGATTTACGGTCTATAAGTATTTTTAAGTTGTAGATCTCATTTTTTAGAATTTTGATATGGCGTATGTCAATGTTTGTCCAAGAGAAGAATTTGTTACAAATTTCACAAGAATCAAACATTTCCAATACATTTAAGAGGAGGAAAGATTATTTACAAAAATGTGGTAAATCCATGGACGGAAGACTTTGGATCAAGGGGAAGGCACTCTCTCCCAACCGCACACACAACAACACATAGCTTGTCTTAGTAATCCACATGGTTTTCCACCTCTGGCCCCAATTGGGTCCACCTGACAAGGGATAGGAAAAGAGGGGAGTGTTGGGTGGCCCATGCAACTAAGATATAAGTCATCCATGGGGAGAGGTTGTAGATCCCATGGCTTTGGTATTCTTCTCCCACTGACCAGCCCACATGTTGGCATCTTCTAGCCATGGCGGAAGCTACTACCACTTCTACCAAAGCAACCAAGCACGAGCACAAGAGGGATCGAGGAAAAAACATGAGGTTCCTATGGAGTTTCTGTTAGCCGTGTGGGCCCATTGGCAGCCATGGACACTAACATGGGGATCCAGAAGAGGAAATCCCAAAAAGGGGGATGTCCATGTCTGGAGTAGAAAAATGGAAATGAGATGGATGAGCTAGAGAGAACGAAATAGTAGGAAAAGGGGGGAAGAGATAAGCAAAGATGGAGAAGAATGGAATATACAATTTTATCCAAAGTGGAGTGTAGAAGGAAATCCATGTACCTCCTTTGCGGCTAAGGATGTGGTTGTAGAGAGGTCAGGGATGACCCCAGCATTTTTGGATCAAAGGAGGGTCCTTTAAGGGATGGAGAGATATGATTGGTTGAAAAAAAAAGGAGTGGATCACTGACAACAAAAAGAGGGATTTAAAAATGAAAATCAACTTGTGTTTATTAGACCACTTGTAAAAGCCATAATTGTAGCTCTGAATGAGGTAAATTTACTATTAGTTCAAAAAAATCTCCTTTTATTATATAGAATGATTCAAATCAAATTGAGAATATTTAGGGGTCTCAATATTGAAATGTCATTCTAAAATTTGATTTCAACACTCAACTTGGTACCTTTAAATTATTAAAATGCACTTTTTTAGTTATGCATCAACAATTGGGTAGAAGACGTCCAAATAAGATGTATATACTTCTAGTTATGACTATTTAAATCACAAGAACCATAGAGTAGATAGGATCATAAGTTCAATCCAAGTGATATTTATGAACTACAATGGGATGAGAACATCCATGGATTAACAAGGGGGGTCAAAAGACCCACAAATAAAGTTCCAACAACTTCACTACTTGACGGGAGAGATAAATTTTAAGAAGCATCTATTCATAATATTTTTTTAAAATCTATAGAAATGGGAATCATTTTATGAAATATTCCTCACAAGAAGACTAGGGTTTCAAATTATCAAACATATCTAGAGAGAGGGTTATAGGTCATTCTAGATTATGACTCAAAGAAACGCAACATACCTAAGATCTGGTTTACAGAGATTCAATGTCAAAACATGGATCCAAATTAGGGCCTAGACTAATAAGAATTTAAGTAATTATAGTGGTACTTTTTTTAATTAGGGACGAGCATTTCATTCATTCGGTAATATCCCTCAATGCCTGTTCAGATATATAGGTTGGGTAAGGGCCATTACAAATTTCAGGAAGAGAGCTAGAATACATCCCACTTTCAACTAAGTGGGCTACCCCATTCCCCTCCCTCGTTATATGGTTGAATGAAATACTCGTAAACTGCCTATCCATAGTTAAGAGGTCTCTTTCTATTAGTCCAAGCAAATCCCTATCACCAGTGTCTTTAGAAACACTGCTAATTACTTGTGCAGCATCAGATTCCATGATTACCCTCTAAAAGTTGGCGTCTACGGCACATAACAGTGCCCACCTGATACTCAACGCCTCTGCGATCTCCGCGCTCGGTGCACAGTATGTCCTTCTCCTGCCAATGAGCATGATGTCCCCGCTCCAGTTGCGTGCAACAAAGCCAATCCCTATTTTCTGACCTTTCTTCCATGAAGCACCTGTATTTATCTTCGTTACTCCCTTCGATTGTCGCACCCATCTTCCATTTCTCTATCTTGGGCACGGTTGGTTGTTCCTTGTCACTTGTCCATTATACCTCTTATAATCGGCGACATATCACAGGAGTCCTTGGAGTAGTCCAGTGGAGCTTGGTGAATCTGGGTTGAAAACCCGATCATTTCACCAAGACCAATTCACCCAGAAGCAGGTCAGCGCACCTTCAGCATCACTAGCGGTGAACTTGTCTAGTATTCAGCTGCACATCTCATGGAAGTTGCTCAACGGTGCATTATCAAGAATTGACTCAGCACTTAGGTGATCGGACTGACACAGTGCTTCCTTACACTTCACCGGGGCTTGGACTATGGTTTCTGGTTCTTCTCTACACAATGGGCACAGGTTGTCCTGGATTATGAGTCGTTCCATTAATCTTTGTCTTGTGGCTAAGCTTCCTGTCGCTGCTCTCCACAGGAAGTGCTTTAGCTTTGGCGGCCTATTCTTGGACCAGATTCTTTCCCAACCTCTCTCTCTTTCTTCCTGGAGTTGTGGGTTCCATGTTGGAGTGTTGCCAAGTAACCCAAACCAGTAGGCCGAACAAACTGTAAACAGACCTTTGTTGTTTGAGTACCATGCATAGTGGTCCTTTTGCTCTGTGAGCGGCAATGGTATTGACAATATGCTTGACACAATCCGTTGACTCATTGTGTTGTGTAGTAACTCCTCATCACAGGTCCCTGTAGTGTGGTCTATGAACTCATGAACCCACTGTTTGTCCTCGTTACCAAGAACGTCTTCTTGGGAGATACTATCTTTGAGATTGGGTATCCATTTATCCTTCCATAATAGCACGTCTTTTCCGTTCCCACTCTCCATTTTATCCCTTATAGGAGCAATGCTTTTGCACCTCAAATGCTCCTCCATGTGTAACTTGGATTATTTCATATGCGCTCCTCCGTCAGTGAAGATTGCCTATAATATTTTTCCTTAAGGACCATGCCCACCAATGAGTCTGGATTTGTAAGTAAGCGTCAACATTGCTTTGCCAGAAGAGCCTAGTTAAACACCTTTAGATCACGGAATCTCATCCCTTCAGCATGCTTTGGGAGACATATATGTTCCCAAGCTTTCCAATATATTTTTCTCTCTGTGTCTTTCGAACCCCACTAGAAGTGTGCTATGCAGTTGTGTATCTCCTCTATGAGTCCCTCTAGAATTTTGAAAACACACATTGTGTAGGTTGGGATTGCTTGGGAAACAACCTTGATGAGAACCTCTTTCCCTGGCGTGAGAGTAGCTTTTTCTTCCACCCTTGTAGCTCCTTCCATATCCTTTCCTTCACATGAGAGAACACTGCTTTCTTTGATCTGCTCATCCCAGCAGGAAGATCAATATATTTTTCGTGCCTGTTAACCTCCCTTATCTGCAGGAACCTACAAATGTCCCTCCTTCTCTGCTCCAGTATGTTCTTGATGAATGAGATCTCTTATTTCGATATATTAAATTTTTTGTCTTGATACTCCCTCGTATTTGCTGATAATTTTAGCTACACATGAGAATTCTTCCAAAGAGGCTCTAGAAAAAAAGGATAGTATCATCTTCAAAAAAGAGGTGAGAGATGAAAGGTTCATCCTGGCTTGCTTTTGCACCATGGATTTTCCCTGCACAGACTGCTTTGTGTAGAGACATAGAAAAAGCTTCAGTGCAAAAAAGAAAGAGATATGGAGAAATAGGGTCACTTTGGCATGCCTCTGGTTGGCTATAAGTTCCCTTTATTTTTTCCATTTTGACGGATCGACTGGGACACGCTAGACACACAATCGGTTATCATATTTCTTATCTTCTTTCCAAACCTCAATCTTCTCATCACAATGTCCAGAAAGTTCCACTCTGTCCTATCATAAGCCTTTCTCATGTCCAACTCATAGCCATAGTGCCTTTTTTGTCTTTCTTCTTTAGTTTCATGGTATGGAACAGTTCATATCACAACTTATAGCGGTACTTATTCTTTAAACAAAAAAATCATATCTTTAGTGTATTGGAATTTGTTATGAAACATGCACCATTGAGTAATTTTAGGGTTATTTATCTTTAAACAAAAAACACTAAATATCACAACTTTAGTATATTCAATAAATAATTTATAATTTTTCATGTATATTTGTTAGTTAATGAGTTACAAATAATTAGATATATATTTTATAAGTTTATTACATGTTATGAATTAATAAATGAAAGCCAGGAACTACCTTTATATCCTATAGCTAAGAATCATATGTGTGACAAGGTATTAGCTTAAAGTTGGGAACAAGTATCCCATGTGTCAATGGGAAACAACACCAATCAAAGGATAATACTACTCCTATATTGTGTGACAAAGATCAAAATAAGGCAATGGTAAACAAGGTAAATAACATGAGGGATAGATTCCTTCTTTGTTTGCGCAAAGAATAGGGCCACAAAAACCTCAAGCCTGCAATTGAAGTTGAGAATCAGAGTTCCTTGTTGCCCAAAGGTGATCCATGTAGACTCCATAGTGCCTTATGAATGATCTTCATCTGAACCTCCTATCGGGATTTTCCAACCACCACCACAATGAGGAGGGCGGATACATATCTTGTGTTTTAGTTAGTTTGCTTGTTTACATTTTATTTTGTAGTTTTCATCTTTTTTGTTACTTGTACTCCACAATCTATCTAGTGTACTCTTGGAGTGAAGTTACTTTAATTGAGTTATTTACAATTGATGTTATTGAGTCTAATGAATTCCACATGGTACAATGATGTGCATATTCACTGTTCAAAAATTGATTGAGTGTGTACCACTGACACATCCATTATGTGTTAAGAAGAAGGTACATTAGTAGTTCGGTACCACCAAATAACCATTTAGTGGAACCAATACCAAGTATATTATTCCATGTGGTCTTCATCGCCCAGAGTCGAGACCATTAGAAAAACTTCACTGGTACCAAACGCCATCACATCATCATGTACACATCATCTTCGTAAGAGAGTAGTCAGTTGCATTGAGTTGGGATAAATTCTTCAATAGAAATGAGCATATTGCAACTCAATGCCACCAACTAACTAGTGAGTGGCACTGACTAATACATTCAAATATGGTTTCAATAGCATGCATTCATCAATATTAAAACCAACATACCCACCAAGGATGAAGTTGGTATTATCAACTATATCTTGGTGGTACTCACAAGATGATAAATGAAGATGTTATTTGTCATGGAAGGTAGATTGTGGAGATTTTTTTATCATAAACTGCACTCCACACCAACATATTTCTAGATGATATCGGGGACATCAACTTTCATTTTCACATAGTTCAATATTTTTTCACCGGTGCTAAGCCTTTTGGATACGAATGAAAAAATAGTAGTTGTGTAACGACCCTGACTCCCTGTAACCCCCAATTAAGGGAGACCGAAAGGTCATAGCCGTTAACTAATAACTCGGATCAAAGGTTTGGCAAATAATCAATACTAATTAATAAACTTTACCAACTAAACTGAAATATGGTAAAAATAAAAACTTTGCTTACCTTTTTAAAAGTGGGGATTTCTAAACTTCTATCCATGTAGATACTAATCTAACTAATCCTCCTGTGTAAGTTATTTCTCACTTAGTTCCACATATGCCACATTACTGTTTGTTCTTTTCATTTGTACCTAAAATGCCGATAAACAAAACGTCGGTCAGCAAGAAGCTGGTATGTGGGGGAAACAATAATTGTGCAACTATGTTAACAATGTAGTCAACCAAATATCATTTAACATCCAAGATTACGTTTTAAGCAATACTACTCAATCCTTGCCTATCCCCTATCTCTGTACCGTCCCTACAGTGGACATGGATACTACCTCTCTCATATGGTAGATCCTTACCCCCATGGTCCTACCACACAGGTAGCCAATTCCTAGGGTTATGGAGTCGCATGGCCCTACCCAACGGTAGCCCAATCCCTGACTCATGATGACTTGATGGACCTACCCCATTGGTAGCCATTTACTAAGTCATTTAATGACCTAATGAACCTACCCCATTGGTAGCCATTTACTAGGTCAATCTATAAAGCTACAGAGGGGACTAGGTTCTGAGCTAGTAGGCACTTATCTTAGGTGATAGCCATATCCACATTATGATTTGCAAGAATTAAATGCAACCAACGGTTTAATTCAAGTCATCGATAAAACCTCGAAAATCCTCGAAAAACTAATTCGGGATATTCATAGGCGTAACCACATACTTGTCAAGTTGATGTGAGATAGAAATAATCCAATCAACCAATAGGCAAGCAAGCATTCAATAAGCTCCTGAAACAATTATACAATTTCCTTTTATTACTCATGTCATTAAGATCTATTAAATCTAGCTTGCTTCCTAGGGTTTCTAGTTCACTTTTAGGGTTTCCATTGCAATTAGGGTTTCCCTTCATCTTTTACTATTTTAAACCCTATTTTAACGCAATTGATCACAAACCCTAATTATTTCCACATCTAATCCTCAATTTCAGATTAAAGGCATAATTAACCATTAATTAAGTTCATTAAGCCTCTTTACATTAAAGCTACTATTTTTATCCCTTTAATCCATGACAAGATCATTATACGCATTTATCATCAATTCATAATTCATTATGGTCCAAATCACATATGAACTCGATTTGCCATTAATTTCAACTTTTATTCATGAGAAAACCCTAATTACTACCTTTAGGGTATTTATCCACAAATTAGGAACTTTAATACTCGAAATAGCTTAGATTCAGCATATTCCAACTTTAATCATGAAATTAATCAATTAAAGCCATTAAGAGTCGAATTTACCAACATTAGGGTTTCAAGGCCCATTAAAGTATTATTCATGCACATTAAACTCGAAATTAAACTAATTACATGCAGATTTCATCATTTTTGTTCCTAATGTGCCCTTTCATAATTAATAGTTTAATACTAACTCTAATCATCCATTAAACCCTTATAAATATATTATTCATCTCAAAATAGGGTTCTTTAAACATTAACACATTAAAGTTGATATCTTCCATTATTTTTTGAATTGCAGGAGGAATTAGTTTTAAAAATATTTTTATTGGATTCCTCTCATTTTTCTGAGCAATTTTCATATTTTATGCATGCTAATCTGAGCTACGAATAAATAGATATGATTTTAGCAAAATTGACTTACTTCGGCCCAATGGGAGCGTGCCACGTCGCTCGACTCCATGCAACGATGCTTGTTGTTTGAAGAACATTTTGAAATGACACGATTGCCCCCACTTAATCAACCGGCCCTAGCACAGCGCGGAGGGTAGAACCATCTAATCGACTTTAGGTCATCTTCTAGCTCGGATCAACGCGACGGCCGTCGGTGGCAGCCTTTTGTGGGGCTGTCCACTCCTTTTCCAAAGCCCTACGACCACCGCCAACAACTCCCTTAGCTCCGCCTCCTCTTGTCGCACCTGGGGCGCCGCCCAGCTCGCAGCCTAGGTGGCTCGATCAAGAGCATCTGACCCACAACATGTGATCGACGTTGCAGTCATGCAGCTGCAGCTGCATGTCAGTTAGGGTGGAGGGATGGCCACCACACAACCTGTTGATGTCATGGGACCTTAGAGCTTCCAACAAGACCACCAAACCAACCCTCAATGCTCCAGGGATAGGTCTACACCTTCGTTAGGGTTTTACATGCAAGAAACAAGAAGAAGGGAGATATAGTTGTGTGGAATCTCTCTCCGGACTCGAACTGGAGGGTCTATCCTTTATATAGGGGAGTATCCATGCCCCAGATCGCTTTCCCACTAAGCAATCAAGGGTACTCCTTATAGGAAAGAGATTTCCTTATTTTATAAATATCCTTCTCTCTTTCTTTGTGTACTTTGTTCATTAGATCTTAGGAATTCGAATTTCCTCTCACCTATTCTCTTTATTTCTTACTTTTATTTTCCTCATTGGTATTCCTTTTCACATTAGGAACCCTTGGGATACGAAATTCCATCAAGAATAACTCAATTATACATCTTTTCACTTGTTTTCCACATTTTACCATTATTTTCAATTTCTTTCTTAATAAAGAAATACTTAATTGATCTTTTCTTTTCTTTTTGTATTATCTTTGCAACTTTGGATTCCTTGGAACCTAAGGAACCCAAGAGGCACGAAATCCCTCTTTGGATTTTCCTTCTAGAGGTTTCTACCTCATCTCTCTTTTCTCAAAACTCAATTATTCATTTCTTAATTGAATTTCCTTGTTATTGGGCCCAATAGCCAATAAAGCCCACAACGCAATCATCAAGGCTATTGTAAACAAAATCCATTTATTCAAAACAAATTATATCATTATTTGTTCCAATATCTTTAATGCGAGAAATTACATTCCTCACCAAAGGAACCCAAACTCAGGGTTGTAACATCCTTCCCCTCTTATAAGAATTTTGCCCTCAAAATTGCATCATGCAAGCAAACAAACAGGATCATCCTTTCATATGTCCATCATGGCTCCCATGTAGCTTCACCCTTTCCATGGTGCTTCCCAAGAACCTTCATCATCTCATATCTTCCATCTGAGTTCTTTCTTACCTTGGTATATTGTACCCTCATAGGTGACTCAGGACATTCTAGTCTCTCAAAAGCTGAATAGGTTCAGGGCTCAGCACATGGCTTGGGTACCTCACATAGTGCTCTAGATCTGACTCATGGAACACATTACACATCATGTTATTCCTGAGGGTCAAGGCTAAACACAACCATCTCCACCAATCCATCTCAAATGGACCCATATATCGGGGACTCAGCTTTCTCAGGTGAAGCTTAAAGGGGTCAGATTTTCACATGACATATTTTCCCATAGTGAACTGCATGTCAGTCTGCTTTGCATCAGCTCGTGACTCATGTCACCACTGGGCTCTCTTTCGGCCATTGCACAATCAAAGTGACTTCATCTACACACACTATGGTTCTTTTCTGACCTTCGTGAGGCCTCCTTCACCAACATCATATTAATGAAGCAGTGACCAACACAACCTCTCTATAAGACTTCTTGCATCCCGATAAAGGCTATGGTGGTTAACAGCACATCTTAAGAACTGTCTCTATGTATCACCCTGAATGAGCACACATGCTCTCATCAGACCCTCTAGTCTGGATCATATTGTCCATTAGTATGGGGTGATAAACTGTACTATCATTGAGTTCTTCATGTATCCACTTCCACCTCATGGAAGTGAACCTTGGTCATACCCAAGAACTTTTGAACTTGCATCATGGTGTAGTTGAACCATCTCTCTCTCTTATGTAGTTCAACAGAATCTATCTCTTGACAATACTCCTTTCTTTCTCATGTTACCTAGGTAAGGCGATCTACCATAACCCATATTGCATCTTGACCTTCTGGGTCAAAGGGAGACTTACCACAACATCCATAGTGATGAACTCCCATTCCCTCTCAAGGACTCTTTTATCCTCTATATCGATACACTGGGTTATTGGTGTTCGTCCTTCACCTCCTGGCTTGCATGGCCACATGCTACATGCAACCTTGTTTTAAGCATCCAGAGTGCTACCATCACTTACTATCTTTGTAGTACCAAGGTATATCATGACCTCTTGTGTTGTTATGATTCCTCAAGCTTGATACCTCAGAAACCCTAAACCACTCTCAAAAGGGTTTTATTACCTTCCTATCCAAAGAAGTGTATTTGAGGTTCTATCACCATCCTTTTACTACATCAAGGACTAAACTGGCTAACCAAACAACCATTAACTTGTTCAACATATCTTGTTACATCTGTGTGTTATCCAAAACACATCCTCTTTCCAAACATAAGGTTAGTCAAACAACCGCAACTTCTTCTAGCTTCCAGCTAACTAGGCAGCTATATCTCAAGCAGAGCATTCATTACCACTTATTATCCTTAGGTGTTAGGTAATGTTGAAGACATACACCTCCATGTATTCTACTTATCATCCCATCTCAAACTCTAAGTTTTTCTTCATCAAGAAACTCTGAGCTCATCCTAATGGTGATCAAACTCAACCGTGTATCACTTGCAAATTCCACATGGCTCATGCTAAAAACATCCTTATAAGATGACTACCTTATTTCTCTTAGTGTTTGTAAACCATTCATGTATTATTTCTTCCACAAAGGTATGTTATCATCTCTATCCTCATACCATGTAGCAACATTCCAACTTACATCATCTTTATCCTTGGTGTAAGGCATGTGTACTGTCCTATCTCTCACTCCCATAACAAGAAGAAATAAGCATTTGGCAGCCGTCCAAATACAGAGTTCTTCCCATTCCAGGAGTAGAGATGGTACATCCCACCTTGCCAGTATACCTTTAAATCTAAGTTGAAATGTGCAACTCATGTCTCCACATCACAAACATCATGATATCAAAAATTACTTCCATGGAAAACTGGTCTCGAACCTACTGGGGTTTACACACAATCCTTGGTCATCTCCTCTGGGTCTATAGGGTGCTGGCACTTTTGGGGTCATCCCTCTTCCCTCATGCATCCAGATAGTGCCCTACTCATCTTCCCTTTGGGTCCCATGAGTTCATGAAGGTGATCAATCTCCTAACCCATGGCCCTCAGACAATGATAGTTGTTACCTCCCGACCCTATGGTCATGTGCAACTAGGGAATTAGGCAACTCCTTCTTCCATCAGTCTTATCCCTACCTGACCCTTAGATAGACTTAGGATTCTAATATAGTACATGTTCAACTTAGAACCTTACCCAATCCTTCATAATCTCTCTCTGCATTCATGACTGACTTTCATCCCTTCATAGGGGTCATGGCAACCTACCTACCTTGGTCAGGCCCCATACCGGTTACCTCCATGGTAACACATCCACATGCACTTAGAGATGGTTATCTATGGGTCTACAGGTTCATTCTCATACCATGTACTTTTCACTTAGCTTCTCAAGATCCTATGAGACCTCTTTAGGTGACCACAAAACCAACAAGACTGGTATACACCCTACAAAAGGGTCCCTCTCCTAGGATGGGAGGAAATAAAGGTCACAAGCATCCTTATGTTTAGGGTCTACGTCCATATGAGCATGATTGACCCTAGCAAGCTATTAAGGCACAAGCAGACCACCTGCTAAACCATGCTAGGTCACACTTATTCTCATCCTCAACATTAGATCAACTTAGTTGTGAGGGGGTTCATCAAACATACCCTTAACTTAAGGGGTTTCTTTTACCTTTACACATGAGGATTACCATGCTCGAAACTATAGAGACTCAAATCTCGTCATGAGCATTGGGGTACACTGCTTCCCCTCTTAGGCCTAGGAGCCCTAGGTTCGCCTTTGGGTATCGAGCTGCATCCTCAACCACGAATCAAGCATAACCAAGGTATGTCATGTACTTCCATGATCCTTTTATATATGCAGTACCTCAGAGTTGAGTCCTCCTCAAGGACAACCAACAAGGTACAAGGCTTCACAACCTATTACTAAACCTCTTAGGTCTAAGGAACTTTACTTCCTATCTCAGAAGGTAAACACATATACCACATGCAGAAGCAACATCCTCTCTCTAGGATTTGATTCCTTTAAGATATCATCAACCTCTAGGGATCATGCATGAGGCAACCACTATCATCCACCTAGGTCGCATCATTCTCGACTCCCCACTGTTCCTCACATCTTTGGGGTTTTAGGTTTCCAACCTTCTTGATTGGTTCCTTCTTTCTCTCTCTAGATCTAACTCCACATCCATCCTTACTACTAGAGGTCCTGTCTCCATGAAGTTAGATCGAGCTCATAAGCATATCCCTTCTTGGGTGAAGCCTATACTCAACTCATGATTTGCTCAAGATTATCCTTAGCTCTTTATGCTTATCACATAAGCAATCCAACATACTCCTTTGACCAGGGTTTCCACCTACTGGTCCTACTACAGATGTACTCTGGGTGCAAGTTATATCCTTCTTGCAACATCACATAAGGTTTCTATAGGTTCTTCTCTAACCTCATCCATGAAGGATCTATCCTTCACTCAAACATGCACGACCCTTCCCAGGGTTGGGTTGCCAAAAGTACTCGGTCATCAACTTCTCATGGTTCATATGGCATCCAAGGCATGTTTATCATGACATCTAACTCATCATGGCATCTCTCTCTCTAACCTTCGCTTAGGGTTAGGGTTAACATCATCCTCAAAGGATTTGCTAGGTCTCTATTTTTAATGGAGATCTCTACCTCCATAACTAACTCTCTCTCTTCTCATCCTCCAGATAAGAAGGTCTAGCCTCATGTCTCCCCTGAGGGTATTGACAGCTCATGTCATACGACCTAAGCATATATCTATTCCTTTACGCTTACTCTATTAAGCTTATGTCCATGACATCTTATTTATATGCTTTTTATTAATTTGGTGGAGGATTCCTTAATCCTTATCAACCTTACCCATACCTCAAGAGGGTGAGGAGAAGAGAGGAAACCCTAATTCTTAAGGTCCTTAATAGAATTTGAGTTGAGAAGGGAGGAACAAGATGAGAGAGTCCTAAAGGTATCTTATTTTGAATCATACCCTAAGACTTTGGCCAAGAAGTCACACAGATCTGAGAGTCCTCGTATTCCGACTAGCGGTGCGGAGGAAAATATTGCCAGTCCTCTGTCGTGATCCTTTTCTAGACACCTCTATCTTTCGGATAATCCTCTAATAACTCCCTTGGGTTCTACAGAATTTGTAAAATTTAATAATTATTAAAGATTAAGTGTAACCTTCGCTCTGATACCAATTGTAATGACCCTGACTCCTGATAACCCCCAATTAAGGGAGATCGAAAGGTCAGAGCCGTTAACTAATAACCTGGATCAAAGGTTCGACAAATAATCAATAATAGTTAATAAACTTTACCAACTAAACTGAAATATGGTAAAAATAAAAACTTTGATTACCTTTTTAAAAGTTGGGATTTCTAAATTTATATCCATGTAGATACTAATCTAACTAATCCTCCTGTGTAAGTTATTTCTCACTTAGTTCCACATATGCCACTTTAGTTTTTGTTCTTTTCATTTGTACCTAAAACACCGACAAACAAAACTTCGGTCAGCAAGAAGCTGGTATGTGGGGGAAACAATAATTGTGCAACTATGTTAACAATGTAGTCAACCAAATATCATTTAACATCCAAGATTACGTTTTAAGCAATACTACTCAATCCTTGCTTATCCCCTATCTCTGTACCGTCCCTACAGTGGACATGGATACTACCTCTCTCATATGGTAGATCCTTACCCCCATGGTCCTACCACACAAGTAGCCAATTTCTAGGGTTTGGAGTCACATGGCCCTACCCAAAGGTATCCCAATCCCTGACTCATGATGACTTGATGGGCCTACCCCATTGGTAGCCATTTACTAAGTCATTTAATGACCTGATGAACCTACCCCATTGGTAACCATTTACTAGGTCAATCTATAAAGCTACAGAGGGGACTAGGATCTGAGCTAGTAGGCACTTATCTTAGGTGATAGTCATATCCACATTATGATTTGCAAGAATTAAATGCAACCAACAGTTTAATTCAAGTCATCGATAAAACCTTGAAAATCCTCGAAAAACTAATTCGGGATATTCACAGGCGTAACCACATACTTGTCAAGTTGATGTGAGATAGAAATAATCCAATCAACCAATAGGCAGTCAAGCATTCAATAAGCTCCTGAAACAATTATACAATTTCCTTTTATTACTCATGTCATTAAGATCTATTAAATCTAGCTTGCTTCCTAGGGTTTCTAGTTCACTTTTAGGGTTTCCATTGCAATTAGGGTTTCCCTTCATCTTTTACTATTTTAAACCCTATTTTAACATAATTGATCACAAACCCTAATTATTTCCACATCTAATCCTCAATTTCAGATTAAAGGCATAATTAACCATTAATTAAGTTCATTAAGCCTCTTTTACATTAAAGCTACTTTTTATCCCTTTAATCCATGACAACATCATTATACGCATTTATCATCAATTCATAGTTCATTATGGTCCAAATCACATATGAACTCGATTTGCCATTAACTCCACCTTTTATTCATGAGAAAATCCTAATTACTACCTTTAGGGTATTTATCCACAAATTAGGAACTTTAATACTCGAAATAGCTTAGATTCAGCATATTCCAACTTTAATCATGAAATTAATCAATTAAAGCCATTAAGAGTCAAATTTACCAACATTAGGGTTTCAAGGCCCATTAAAGTATTATTCATGCACATTAAACTCAAAATTAAACTAATTACATGCAGATTTCATCATTTTTTTCCTAATGTGCCCTTTCATCATTAACATGTTAATACTAACTCTAATCATCCATTAAACCCTTATAAATATAGTATTCATCTCAAAATAGGGTTCTTTAAACATTAACACATTAAAGTTGATATCTTCCATTACTTTTCGAATTGCAGGAGGAATTAGCTTTTAAAAATATTTTTATTGGATTCCTCTCATTTTTCTGAGCAATTTTCATATTTTATGTGTGCTAATCCGAGCTACGAATAAATAGATATGATTTTAGCAAAATTGACTTACTTTGTGTCAATGGGAGCGCGCCACGTCGCTCGACTCCATGCAACGATGTTTGCTATTTGAAGAACATTTTGAAATGACGTGATTGCCCCCACTTAACCAACTGGCCCTAGCACAGCATGGAGGGTAGAACTGTCTAATCGACTTTAGGTCATCTTCTAGCTTTGATCAACGCGACGGTCGCTGGTGGCAGCCCTTTGCGAGGCTGTCCACTCCTTTTTCAGAGCCCTACGACCACCACCAACAACTCCCTTAGCTCTGCCACCTCTTGCCGCACCTGGGGTGCCGCCCAGCTCACGGCCTAGGTGGCTTTATCAAGAGCATCTGACCCGCAACACGTAATCGACGTTGCAATCATGCAGCTGCAGTTGCGTGTCAGTTAGGGCGGAGGGATGGCCACCACACAACCTATTGATGTTGTGGGACCTTAGAGCTTCCAACAAGACCACCAAACCAACCCTCAATGCTCCAGGGATAGGTCTACACCTTCGTTAGGGTTTTACGTGCAAGAAATAAGAAGAAGGGAGATATAGTTGCGTGGAATCTCTCTCCAAACTCGAACTGGAGGGTCTATCCTTTATATAGGGGAGTATCCACGCCCAAGATCGCTTTCCCACTAAGCAATCAAGCCTACTCCTTATTGGAAAGAGATTTCCTTACTTTACAAGTATCCTTCTCTCTTTCTTCGTGTACTTTGTTCATTAGATATTAGGAATTTGAAATTCCTCTCACATGTTCTCTTTATTTCTTGCTTTTATTTTCCTCATTGGTATTCCTTTTCACATTAGGAACCCTCGGGATACGAAATTCCACCAAGAATAACTCAATTATACCTCTTTTCACTTGTTTTCCACATTTTACCATTATTTTCAATTTCTTTCTTAATAAAGAAATACTTAATTGATCTTTTTTTTCTTTTTGTATTATCTTTGCAACTTTGGATTCCTTGGAACCTAAGGAACCCAAGAGGCACGAAATCCCTCTTTGGATTTGCCTTCTAGAGGTTTCTACATCATTTCTCTTTTCTCAAAACTCAGTTATTCATTTCTTAATTGAATTTCCTTGTTATTGGGCCCAATAGCAAATAAAGCCCACAACACAATCATCAAGGCTATTGTAAACAAAATCCATTTATTCAAAACAAATTATATCATTATTTGTTCCAATATTTTTAATGTGGGAAATTACATTCCTCACCAAAGGAACCCAAACTCAGGGTTGTAATAAGTTGGGTGAAACTTTGTTTCAAACCTAGATAGCATCATTCCTCATAGAGGATTTCATGGAAGATGACATAAACTTATTGACATATTTTTCTTCAGTGGGTTCACACATTTCCTGTCAAAGAATACATGCATCTCCCTCCACACTATGTTTTGTCTCTTCACAAAAGCATATTGGTTCCTCTATTCCATTTTTCTTTCTTAGTTTTTGACATTGACAATGCCAAATTCAAGTTTAGGGGAGGACTAGAATGGTGCTTCTATCCTTATTATTGTAACTTTACTTTCAATCATCATTTTGTAGTCTTTTTGCATTTTTTTTATTTTATAAATTATGTTTTTTATAGTCCACTACTATCTTGAGTAATGTGGATAGTCTCTTCTGAGACATCTAATAAATTTGAACGGCAAAGAGAAGATAAGCATGGCCCGTGTGCAAGGATGACACGCACAAATGAGTAATTTGCATGTTAACAGTATAAATTAGTTAGGATAGTTGTTCTTTGATGACATGGTATCAATTTCAAAACAAAAAAATTGTATTCTCTCTCAAATATCATGTAAGAATTTTTGCTAGTTTAAGAGTGAAAAAATTAAGGAATTATTTGGACCAGTAATCTTGAAGATGTGCCTAATAAATGAAATGTCCTAAGTTAATCCTATGGGATGTGATATGACAATGGTATTTGAGTCTAATCTGATTGAGCAATAACATCACACCTTGTGTGATTGCATCCATGACTTGATAAAAGAGTGGCATATCATGGTTAGGAAGATAATGTCTCCTAGTCATATGATCTCATCCACCCTCATTCTATCCATCACGACCATAGTATGAACAATGATCTAAATTATTTTCATTTGAGTGCATATCATGGCATGATAGGAAGAATATACATTCACTTATTTTTGCATAAAACTATTACATATCATATCATTTGAGCATTTTACTAGGCATAAAAAATTTACATACGGATTGTGTATTCCATCACATATTGCATGATGTGTTATTTTTATTCTTCACTTATATTTGTTTCCAAAAGATAGGAAAATGTATATCCTTACTCCTCACAGAGAGAGAAATCCCAAGCATGAACTATTTATCTTGCTAAAATAAGGGCCAGAAATAAATGACCTTAAAAGATATAAAAAGTGGAGAAAAAGAGCAAAGGAATTCTAAGTTCAATATCATGTTCTCTCTAAACCATAAAGAAGGGGATAGTAGAATCATTATTAATGGAGGCACATTTCCATCTATACTCATCATTAGAAGGAGACATCCTTTCCACACATCATACTACCAAAAAGTACAAAAAATTATTAGAAGGCATGCATTTGCATTACATCCATTTCTTATGTGCATCATCTTTATTTTATTGCTTAAATGATATGAATAATGTGTGAATCTTATTTAAAGCCACCCATTCCATCCATCCACCTCTCTACAATAGATCACCATCATGATTCCTCCCCTCATCCATGATTATATGAGGAACTACACTCATTTTAGAATTTATTTCTTTTCTAAAGTAGTGTAGATAGAGAGATTAAGTGGTGCATTTAGAGTATATCCAACTTTCAATGGTGTTTTTCTGCTTCGACCTATTAATGATTTCTATAATCCTTTGTTTATGTCATGTTATTTGAATAATCTATCATTATAGAGTAGCTATGTACTTTCTGATTGGAAAAGACTATTTCAGGACTAAACTGTGGAGGGTAGTAAGAAAGGTTAAGAATATTATTTATGTCTTCTTTCTGACCTTTTCAACCAATCTAAGAGTAATGTTTCTTGAAGATGAGCAATATTCAAGCTTAGGGATTTTGATGAATGCAAATATTATTGTTATTTCATAGGAAAGTTTGGATGATGTCTTGTGCTTTCATTATTATTTGTAATTGTTTTACTTATATTATGATGAACTTCTCTAAGAAAACTTTTTACATCAATTTATTTTACTTTCCTTCATTTTTGTATGATTGTCTCATTTATCTATGTTTCAACACTTCACTTTCTGAATTTCAGGTTTACTGTAAATTGGAGGCAAGATTCATTTCTTCTGAGTCCCATCTCAATGCTACTGATAGGATTCGCCCAACGGAAAGTCAGCAAAACTACAAGGAAATCTCAAGGTTTTTGAGAGGATAGTTCAATGGTACTAGCATTGATGCCCACAATAATGATAGAAACACTATTGAGATAGCTCTGTTCTACTAAGACTTGTCTCAGTGGTAATGACATATGGTACAGTAGCAATCTAAAGTCGTGTCGATACTAGATACAATCAACTCAGTAGTACCGACCCAATTCTAATCATAAAGGGGAAAAGAGAACTCGATAATATCAACCCAAAGTTGGTGCTAGTCAGTCTAGAAATCCGATCGAATGTATCATTTGCAAAGTCCAATAGTGTGAATCTTTTAGTAGGATAATTGTCTACTTATGACCTAGTGGGTTGTATCCATGAGAGATACAACCACGATGGTTGTGTAGAGAAATTGAGCAGTGGAGAAAGAGAGGGATACGATAGAAACTAGTGATTTTGGAAACTTCATAAGGTAATTTGATAGCTAATACACTTCACGTTCATGCTCCTTCATTAACAGTGGTTCTTGTGGTTCATATGTTTAGATTCATGATTTCCACCTTTCTCTCATTCCAGTGATACCATGTCAATAATGGAGACCTAATCCCCTATTCTCTAAGTCCCAGGAGTATCCCAGTATTATTTTTACATGACTATATTTATTTAATTATCAAATTCTTTGATTGAATTAACAATGATAACAATTACTTTGATTTATTATGTTCATGGTTGATCAACCTAAGTTATGCTATAATCTTGGACAATCCTTGAAAATGTTCACAGCTCAATTTAATACATTACTCTGTTAAGTTTAGTTCATAGTTTAAATAAAAAACCTAATATTTTCTTTGGTCTAGCTTACTATCTTTTAGCTAAATAATAGTTTCTCGCTTCACAATTCTCTGTATTTGATATCTCAAGACTTTACAGTCATATATTACTCAACAAGTACGCTTGTTTTTACACGCACAACTTTTACATGTCAAGTGCTTTCTAGGCTGATAGGATTCCATGTTGTGACCATAAAAGAACAATTATATATCTACAGATGAGTAGCCTAAATTGTATCTACTCACCAAGTCAAGAAACCATCAAAGGAGGGGTTTAATGTAGGGAAGAAGGTTTAGATAAATAGCATGATTTGTCACTTGCTTCATGCCATCAGTCACAATTTTCTTTAAAATCAAAGGGACATATGCAAAGGTCTCAAAAAAGTTCTCTAGAAAGAAGGGTACTCATCCTTGTCCATCAAATGGTTCACAATACCAGTTCCTAACTTATGCAACTACTCTTACACTATGTCAATTTGGAGATAACTTTGTTATTGAGACCCTAGCTTTAAGCAATTGATCCATGATTCCTTATACTTTGCAAGGAGTTAACCTTTGAGGACATATATTAAGTAATTTGGTCCCCATAAATTTTGACACCGAACTTGTTTACAACACCACAAAGTCCAATGGTTATGGAATTTCAGTAATGTAGTATTTTTTTCGAGTCTTTGGAGCCGTGTCGAAGACATGTATCTTAATAGAAACATTGTCCTATGATGCATAACTCTTGGTCATTACAAGAAATTTCATGGTGCCCCCTAGATATGTTGTTCCTATGCATCAACTCATTGGTGGTTTAGGTAAAGAATGATCTCCTGAGAAGCTTATCATAAGATGTGTGGTTACTTATACATATCAAATATGAATATCTAATATGTGTACGTATTAGTGCATGTAACACATAATTGAAGTTTTTCCCTCTATTCTTGTGAACACATAAATATGGGCTTGCTTTTTTTGTCATCCCACCCTAACACTTTTTTTAGTTATGGATTTCAGCTAAGGGTGTGTGTAGTCTGGTCATGTTTGGTCTAACCCCAAAATCATAGACCAGACTGTACTTCATGGTCCAAAGTTTTTATGAACAATATTTAACCATTGGATGGTCCAACCCAAACTTCGCTATAAAAGTACACCCAAGTTTGGATAAGTTTAATCTAAAACAATTACTACTTAATACTTACTACAAGCACGCATGAAAAAAAACAAGTGTCAAAAATGTTTTAAGTGTAAATTATCCATGTGGTTTTATTAAATATGAGGAGAAAGGCATGGAACTACACTTCAACATCCAGATCTACTTTTTTTCTTCTTACTAAGATGACTGGGGTGATGTTAACACTAGTTCATCTCTCAATTTCTAACATTATTTCTAAAAAAATTATCTTTACCTTAGAGAAATGCATATTATAATACTATTTTGTGAATATATTAGTATGATATTATATCTATATCTAGTTACATTGATAATAATCATTATACCAAACTTTTAACTTTTTCTAATATACAATTGGTCATGTCTATTCTAACTCGTTAACAACCTCCCAGACTATGATCGAGCTACATAAGATCAGC
Source organism: Alisma plantago-aquatica (assembly GCA_963693085.1). Lineage (NCBI taxonomy): Eukaryota > Viridiplantae > Streptophyta > Magnoliopsida > Alismatales > Alismataceae > Alisma > Alisma plantago-aquatica. Next base: position 520,395,316 of record OY856412.1, read on the forward strand.
CTCAAGAATTTGTATACCGAACTTGACCGCACTACATGTCTATACTAGAATAGAGTGGCGGCCCAGTCAAGTTTGGTTTTTTGTGGGGTCAAGTCTAGTTTTATGTCATCCCCTAATTTCATCTTTATTTTTCATGTTCTTCCAACAAGTTTTCATCCCATTCATACTGGTATGGAACCTTCCTATTATGGTGTTGAATTCAAGTACATGCTCTCTAACTATCACAGGTAAATTGGTCATTATGGCACCTACCAATTCATATTGATGTTGCTACAAACTTGTGCCTCATCTTCCTCGTTCATCCATTGAATGTCAATTCTAAGATCATGGGATGAGATTGTAATCTAACCACTACAATATAGAATCCATTGATGAGGGACTCATATTGGGAAAAAAATTGTTGGAAAAGTTATATGTATATGTTTGTATACACAAAGATATCTGACAGTTTTATGTAATTGTGACTCGTTCATGAAATGGCAAGCCATTTTGGTTCAGTATTATCTTAATGTTTTTGCCAAATTGAATACTTGTAGGATGCATGGTTAAAGGAGTGAATGGTTGTTGAAGTATATGGTTGTTTAACCTATTCATGATGACATTCCTTGTCCGTACTAGCTTTACAAATTGAATACCAACACATTGATATGTAGAATGCTCTTGGAAAGTACAATCCAAACTTATCCAAATTAGAAACATATACATGTAGAAAAATACATATCTACTTTTTCTTATATAAATCTATGATAGATAGTAGGCCCATAATGTGCAATGTACTAAGATTCCAAAATATCCACCACTGAAAAGATGATCTCAAAATATCACCACCAAAAAATTCTATGCAGAAACACATGTAGTTAGAAACACACTATGTTATTCAAAATTATCTACCAATAGAGAATTCGAATAGTTGACCTATCAAGATACAAAAATGGAAAACCCAATTTGGAGTAGGATACTAATTTTCAAACCCCATAATGCATATGGTAGTAAAGTGAATTGGAAAAACATATTACATATAGCCATGATAACAAATTTTTAGGGTATTTCCTCTTTTAATGATATTACATCCAAGTTGTCCCATAACACTTATATATTATAATGAATTGGATATTCATATTATAATATGTCATGTTATTGAACCAATTATAAGTACCCTGGAAAAAAAAGTTAGGATGTTCAAGTTGTCTCACAATGCATATGAGTTTCTTGTCAGTTGTTGATTGGCCTTTTTCTCGCGTCCGGAAACGAACGCGGGACAAAGGAAGGAATCAAGCTTTAAATTTATAACCCGAAACCTTCTAGGACCCCGCAACTTTATTACGGGGTCGAAGTAGATATACGGGTCAAACACAGGGATGTGGTGACGTTTAGGATGCCACAGATCTCGTTCTTTAGTCAGATAAGCCAAGATGATAGTCGATAAAAGTAATTGCTAGAACTAGTCTAGCGGGATATCACGATATAAAACAAAACAAAGAAAAGAAAACAAAACAAAACAAAGCTTGTGAGTCTACTAAACAGAGAAAGAGAGTTCTTCGCTATGTAACCACAAACGGGGCAGTCTATGCACTCGTTCTTGGGCGTAGACAACCCTTGAACACCAAAGCAAGCATCTAGTATGCACGGTGGCATCTGTCATGTGGGGTCGTCCCACTCGCTCTCGTCCCACTCGCTCTCGCGATGCGTAACTAAAACCATCAACAATATGTCAATGACTTATGCATGGGTTTTGAGTCACTTTTATAGGCTTATTTTATATCTGTTTTATGCATGTATTTGTCATTTTCTTGATTATATTTGCATAATTCACTATAGTTGGCCTTTAAACTCTTTTTGCATCAAATTATACTTCTTTTATCATATTTATATGATTTTATATAATCCCCGGACTTATACACATGTTTCGGCACTTTTTCAGGCACTTTTGCATTGTCCAGAGTCGATACTATCGACCCTGGTGTCGATAGTATCAACATTTTATCAGAAAGCAACCCCAAAATGCGATCTTGGAAGGAAAAACATGTATCATGGTCGATACCATCGACCTGGGGGTCGATACTGTCGACAGTGTCGGGATCTGGCGATTTTCTGCACTAAAACGGAGCATTTTAATCCGACGGTTGAGCTTTTTCGGAGCCGTAAAGTGGTCCTATGACCTAAGAAGAGCATGGATGGCCCTAGGGGGATCTCATATTGTGTTTCACAACATCCAAGAAGGAGAGGGAGAGAGAGGAGACAAGAGATGAAGGTCATCAACCGAGCGATCCGGGCACCTCCGACGGGCGATTTTGCTGTGGGAAGACTGCAAAATGCACGTTTCTCGAGGAGGATCTCCAGGAACACCTTTGTATCAGGGGTTACACTATTTTGCTCCATGTTTCCCATGTTTTTCTTCTCTACTCCTATGTATTTTTCATTGTCAACCATGCAGGGCTAATCCCCTTAATCTTTAGGACCGGGAGTTGCCCGGGGAAACATTGTATGACGTTTTTATCATAGTAATTCATAATTTGTCTCCTAAATCTATGGTATGATTTCGTTTTCTCAATTATATTGTTATGCTTAATAATCACAATGATAATCTAATGCCTTTAATTACTTTGAAAGAAGAATTAACGGTTGAAAAGAGACGAAATTCACATTAATTAACAAATCCCTTGAACAAGGTGATGTATGGTTAATGGTGGAAACTCAGAGGTCGATTCTAATGCACCTAGTTTAGGGTATAGGTTACTACGAAGGTGGAACTGACTTAGACTTAGGTGGTGAATTGTACCACGATAGTGGACAATTCTGACTACAGGCCACTACCCGGATTGAGAGATGAACTTGAGTAGCTATATGGAAATTCATACAATGAAAACCCACGGTGAAACCGCAATCCTAAAGATCTCCATTTGAATTGATTAAACTAAACCCTTAATCGATTGCTCTGTTTTATTTTAATTTCTTTTATTTTACAACAACTCTTAAACTCTTTTAATCGGTTTAGCTGATCGCAACCAGTTAGTAGTAGTCTACTAAAATTCATGTTTCCCTGAGTTCGACTCGGGCCTCACAAGGCCTATATTACATTGATACGTATACTTGCATTTGCACGCACGGTTTACGCGTGTCAAGTTTTTTTGGCGCCGTTGTCGGGGAAACGGTGAATTTTAGCACTACGAGTGCTGCGAGCGGCCACACTTGGCCACTTTTAATTCCTGTAATTTTTTTTCATCTTTTGAACTGAATTGCAAATCTTATTCATTATTTTAATTATTAGTATCGGTTCATACACTACCATTTGAAATTTCAGGTACTAGTAAAGTAATAATGGGTGACGGAGCAGAAAATGAGGAGTAGACGATCTGGGAAAGGATTAAGGCTTCTTCTTCTTCTGCGTAGAAGGGGCCAATCAAGAAACAAGCTATCAACATACCCAGTTACAAGATTGATCCAGGGCTTATTCAGTTGGTCAAATCGCAAGCTTTCTATGGACTTAAAAATGAGGATCTGGTGACCCACATCAGCACGTTCGTGGAAAATTGTGATATGATAAAGATTGACAGGTTCCCGCAAGAGACACTCTACCTGAAACTTTTTCCCAGTTCTTTAGCGGGCAATGCTTGGGAATGGCTGCACAATCTGGATGATGAGTACATTGAATCTTGGGATCACATGATTGAGGTGTTCTTTGATAGGTTCTTCTCACCTGAAAAGACAAACGATCTAGTGAGGAAGATACACAACTTCAGCCAGCGAGCCGGTGAAACATACTCTGAAACTTGGGAGCGCTTCCAGATCATGCTGAGGAAGTGTCCACATCACGGCTTAGACAAGGAGAAGCAAGCTAAAATTTTCTACTTCGCCCTAAATGAACATGATAGGAGCAATTTGGACTCAGCAGGTTCTGGTTTCTTTTTGAACAACACAGGAACAATGTGTTGGGAGATTCTAAGGAACATGTCCAAAAAGCAGTCTTGGGGTGAAAGAGATGCACACATGAAGCAAGGGCCATCAAAGCGCTTAATGACAAGTTGGATCTTATAGCCAAGAAGCTCCTAGAGAAAGAGGACAATGGGTCTGATGATGAAGCACATGCAAAGTATATGTATCAAAAGGGATATAAAAATAACAATTATGATTGGAGGAAGGAACAAAATTTTCAGAAGCTGCAGCCTAGCCTAGAGGAAAAGAACAATGAATTGCTTATCCAGGTGGTGAAACAAAATCAAGAGATGATGAGTACATTCTCCAAGCAGTTACAGTCTCAGGGTGAGATTTTGAATAAATTTGGGCAGACATTGCAAAGTCATGGAGCACAAATGAGGGCACTAAAGACGACTGTGACCCAAATTTCCAATGAAGTGGCGGCCATGAAGCATACAAATCAACAAAGATAGGCTGGGAATGCAGATGTTGTTCAAGCACATCATCAAGTGAAATATATATCTGTGATTTCTAAGGCAGAGCCCCCGGTGGTGGAGGTCCAGGATAAAAGCAAAATGATTTTTGATATGGAGGCTACACTAAGAATATTGTATCCTCACAGTCATTATGGACTACCGGGCGGATGTTGTCCATTCAGAAAAATCCTCCAAGAGCACATCGCGGCCGCGCACGCACCTAGGCAAGAGGAGCAGGTGAAGTCCATGCGTCATGGTGAAGCTACAGTCACTGAGAGAGGGGAGCAGCCACAAGTCATGCCATCCACGGATGATGTGTCAAATCCTATCCTAGAAGGTGGCGTTGAAGAAAGCTTAGGGGAGGAGACCCCTAAAGTTCCATATGTGCCACCACACAAGCGAGAGAAGGACCCAAACGTGCCTTTCCCGGATAGTCTGAAGCTGAAGAAAGAGCATATGCACTACAAGAAATTCTTGGAGATGTTTAGGAAGCTCCATATTAATATTATGTTAGTGGAAATGATAGAACAGATTCCAGCATACGGAAGGTTTATCAAGGACATAATCAACAAGAAAAGGCAGATAAAAGACACTGACATTTGTGTTGTTGATGAAAAAGTGAGTTCTATAATCCAAGGACGGATACCAAGGAAGAGGAAAGATCCAGGATGTTTCTACATCCCATGTTCCATAGGCGGCCAACATTTTCCACAAGCACAGTGTGACTCAGGGGCTAGCATTAATCTTATGCCACTGTCCATGTTTCAAAAGCTTGGATTGAAGACACTAAAGAAATCTGACATGACTATTGAGTTGGTGGATGGATCCATTGTAAAGCCACAAGGTATATGCGAGGATGTGCTAGTCAAGGTCGACAAATTCATCTTCCATGTTGACTTTGTGGTCATGGACATGCATGAGTTGGAAGGAGGTGAGATGCTATTGGGAAGGTCATTCCAAGCTACGGCTGATGTAATCGCTGCCATTGGGTGAGGTTACTTGACACTTGGGATTGGTGATGATAGAGTTAAATTCAAATTACCACATGACTCATTGGAGACATCTCTTGACAACCCAGGTTAAAGGTATCTTTATGTCAAGCCTAGGACATTAAACAAGGGCGCTTGTTGGGAGGCAACCCAACTTTCGGTTCATTTTTATGTTTGGTTATGTTCTTTTATGTTTATGTACTTAGTTTTTGCTTAGGTTTTGATAATTTTTGTAAAAATGGTACCCTAACTCGTGTTTTGAAGTGTGCAGAATGTTAAGGTCGATACTATCGACACCCATGTCGATAGTATCAAGTTTGGGTCAGTAAACGCTAAAGAAAAGTTGATATCATCGACCTTAGTGTCGATAGTATCGAGATTCCTGAAGATTTTCAGAAAAATTAGTGATAGTAAAGTCAATACCATCGACCCTAGGGTCGATAGTATCGAAACTTTTGAGTTCCCAAGCTTTTAGATGCATTGATACAACAAAATTGCTGATCCTGGCCCTTGTGTCGATAGTATCGACACCTGCAGGACAGCTACATAAAACAGGTCGTAAAAGGTATCGAAACAAGATTTTTTTGAACCGTTTTTTACAGAGGAAAGATGGATGAAGCAAGTCACGTCTTAGAACCACTAAGACACAAAAATGGGCCACAAAAAGGAGGGAGATAGCAAGCATCACTTGGTCCACTTGAGCATCTAACCATCCTTCTTCACCACACTTCAAAGCAAACGGTACCGCTATTCCACCTCTTAAGTGAGAATGTTGACTATGAGGCCATAGTCATATTCAAGCTTAGGGGGGGTTGGAACAACCCTCTATCTTAGTTTTTACTTACTTATTCATGTTGCTTTTACTTTTGAGATATTAGTTGTTTTTATTTCTAGGTTTACTGCTTTTGTAGGATCCACATCTATCTAGTGTAATATGTGGAGCAATAAATGCATGGTTTCAATCGGGAGTTTTACTCTTGGGTTGTGTGCACATAAAAATGAGTATTTTGAGAACTTTTTGAGCTTATTCTTGTTAGTAATTGAGTTTCATAACTGAGGAAGTGCTTGGGTGAGTCAGCTTCAGGACATGGGGACATGAATGACCATCTTTATTGTCCAAGGAAAAGTGATTGGCAAGGATGTTTGAGCCCAAACCGACCAAACGCTAACGTGACCTTAGACTAAAGTTTAAGAGAGAAATCCTTCAATTACCCTGTACACAGGTCTTTAGAGAGGGACATATGATATTTTCGGAAGGTTATGTCAATTAGTCTTGTGATCTGATCCACCGCAATTTCATTCACACTCTACCATAAGAAATGGGAGCACATTATTGTCTTTCACTTTTTAATTGCATATCATGTAGATAGGTCTTGTATTATATCTATTTTCACATTTTTTTTGCATGGAAATGAAAAAAAAGGATAGAGTAGTTATACATGCACATTATCCTTAGGTGTGTGTCATTTAATTGCATAACTATCATTATGTAGTTGCATTTGCATCTTTTGAGCATATTATACACCATGTATCTTATGTTACTCTGAAAACATTAAAGGTGAGCTTGATACATACCCTCCAAATAGAATGCTTCAAATGTATAATTTATGTAACAAGAAGTGAGCCCGACAAATAATTCATTGTCATATATGAAAATAAGGGCTTGAAAAAAAAATTGAAGAAAAATTGAAAAAAGAGAAGAAAAAAAAGAATTGAGAAGTAATAAAGAAGAAGAGGAAGAAAGGAACATGTTCTCACCTAAGAACTAAGAAGAATAAGCACATGGTGTAGTTTTCTTAGATATTCCATATCACCTTGAGACGGAATGATAGTGCATGCATCATTCCACCAAAAATATAGCATTAGGACATTTTCACTTACATTTTGCATCGTGATAGGTCATTAATTTTTGTATTACATGATTGACTGTTATGTGCTTCCATCTCTTCCACAACCACCTATCCCATCCACCTGTTGCTCTAATCGGTAGGACACCCATGATATTCTCCTCAATCATTAATATCAGGAGATCTACTTCCATTTAGATGGTAGTTAGGAAATGAGCAACGTAGATAGGAGATCACAAGATGCATCATGTATGGACCAAATGAGTTTATCATATTAACTGCTTTAATTGATAGTGTTTCACTGATTAGGGGATAGACATCTTTTACATAGGTCTTTGGTCGCCTGGATGACAGTTAGTGTTCAGTGGTCAATGAGGGCCGGTGTGTGGAAAGAAAGTGGGGATGATGTAGATTTATTTCATGTATTTATGTCCTATTGCTGACTTATCTCAACCAGATCCAAAGTTTTATTGCTCGAGGACGAGCAAGGTTTAAGCTTAGGGGAGTTTGATGCATGGGTTTTGAGTCACTTTTATAGGCTTATTTTATATCTATTTTATGCATGTATTTGTCATTTTCTTGATTATAGTTGCATAATTCACTATAGTTGGCCTTTATACTTTTTTTGCATCAAATTATATTTCTTTTATCATATTTATATGATTTTATATAATCCCCAGACTTATACACATGTTTCGGCACTTTTTAAAGCACTTTTGCATTGTCCAGAGTCGATACTATCGACCCTGGTGTCGATAGTATCGACATTTTATCAGAAAGCAACCCCAAAACGTGATCTTGGAAGGAAAAACTTGTATCATGGTCGATACCATCGACCTGGGGGTCGATACTATCGACAGCGTCGGGATCTGGCAATTTTTTGCACTAAAATAGAGCGCTTTTGCTGTCGGGATCTGGCGATTTTCTGCACTAAAACGGAGCATCGGGATCTGGCCGTCAACCGAGCAATCCGGGCACCTCCGACGGGCGATTTTGGTGTCGGAAGACTGCAAAATGCACGTTTCTCGAGGAGGATCTCCAGGAACACCTTTGTATCAGGGGTTACATGAGTTTGCTCCATGTTTCCCATGTTTTTCTTCTCTACTCCTATGTATTTTCATTGTCAACCATGCGGGGCTAATCCCCTTAATCTTTAGGACCGGGAGTAGCCCGGGGAAGCATTGTATGACGTTTTTATCATAGTAATTCATAATTTGTCTCCTAAATCTGTGGTATGATTTCATTTTCTCAATTATATTGTTATGCTTAATCATCATAATGATAATCTAATGCCTTTAATTACTTTGAAAGAAGAATTAACGGTTGAAAAGAGATGAAATTCACATTAATTAACAAATCCCTTGAACAAGGTGATGTACGGTTAATGGTGGAAACCCAGAGGTCGATTCTAATGCACCTAGTTTAGGGTATAGGTTACTACGACGGTGGAACAGACCTAGACTTAGGTAATGAAGTGTACCACGATAGTGGACAATTCTAACTACAGGCTACTACCCGGATTGAGAGATGAACTTGAGTAGCTATATGGAAATTCATACAATGAAAACCCGCGGTGAAACCGCAATCCTAAAGATCTCCATTTGAATTGATTAAACTAAACCCTTAATCGATTGCTCTGTTTTATTTTATTTTCTTTTATTTTACAACAACTCTTAAACTCTTTTAATCGGTTTAGCTGATCGCAACCAGTTAGTAGTAGTCTACTAAAATTCACGTTTCCCTGAGTTCGACTCGGGCCTCACAAGGCCTATATTACATTGATATGTATACTTTCGTTTGCACGCACGGTTTACGCGTGTCAATGACCCTCTCTCAAGGAATGACATATCAACGTCTCAGAATACACTAAGTTCCCTCTCGGGTCTTAGGATATTCTGGGGTGTTAGGAACAGAATACCTTGGATCGTCCTCCTCTCGGGTTCAGATCCAAACTATCATCTCTTAGCTATTCCTACAACGGATCTCTTGATATAGGCAGAAATAGCAGTTCAAGCGAGTAAGAGATCAACCAAACTAGCAATCATAACTTGGAAAGTGAAAATAGAACATGCAACATACTAGATCTGATATGAATCTACTTGCTTAAGGCAAAAATATATAAACATGCCCAGATTGGGCTACATAGCCAAGAAGGAGCTAACTAGCCATAGACAAGCATAGCTGGCACCGAACAAAGATGGATAAACATCGTTTGTACAAGAAACAAAGGAATGCAGTAGAATGAAAGAGAAGAGGGAAGAGATATAGCCCGTAGAGGAGAGGTGGATCTCGCTCCTCGGCCTCTGTGCAGGTCAGATCTCGGCCCTTGGGTCTTCTCTTCGTCCCTATGGACTCCTCGTCTCTCTCTCTCTAGACCGTATCGGGCAACCATATCAGGCAACCATATCGGGCAACCATATCGGGTAGACCGTATGGGGAAGACCGTATCGGGCAACCGTATCGGGCAGTATACTTTTGGGGAACTTGACTCACTAGCTCCTTGGTCTAGGCACTAGCTCTAGCAGGGTCCTCCCTCCGGCTCCCCTTTTGCTCTGTAGGTTGGCAGCTGCTATTTATAGGCAGTGAGTTGATGAGATTTGTAGTTTTTATTGGTCCACATGTCCTTCATCCGTGGCTTCGATCTTGAGGCATCATGTGGGCCAATATGATTGTCGCCCGACGACCATGTCGGGCAGGGGGAGTGTCAGGCAGCTGTATCGGGAAGGTCATATCGGGCAGCCGTATCAGGCAGACCATATCAGGCAACCGTATCGTCCAGGCCCTATCGGGCAGCCGTATCGGCCAGACCATATCGTCCAGCTGCTGGAATTCTTGTCTTTTCAGGTTCGGTAGTTGAGAGTCCCAAAATTGGCTAGTTTCGGTGCCTGTAAGTCAAAAATTGGCTAATTAGCTACATTATTGGCTATTTTTACTACTTTTATCTAATTCGAGACTGAAAGCATAAAACATGAACAAAAGAGTGCATATTAAGACTAAAGGGGCACAAAACTATAGATAAAATACATAGAAAATATGCGCTAATTTGGGTGTTATCAACTACCCCAAGCTTAAAACTTGCTTGTCCTCAAGCAAAACTGGGCTCAAAGAACAAAAAGATAACATCCAAATTAAACTTGGAAATAATTCTAAGGTTAATAAAAATAGTTTAAAATATCAATTCTCCTGATCCATGTCGTTTCAGAACAAACCCCCACCTGTCAGGCACAATCTTGCCAAAGCAAGATCAAAGAGTTTCCAGGCAAGATTAAGAAAATTCACTATAACATGTCGATACGCATGAGGGTTTGAACCATAATTATTTAAACATGAAAGAGTTGTCACACAGGTGATGAGCAATGAGCCATCACCATGAATCCATGCATACCAATCTGGAACAACGTGCCTCTCACTTATTCATGTCCTAAGAAACAAAGCAAAAAGACTCTAATGACTTCTGAGGATCTCGATCTGTGTCAGGTTGGTCCATGTAACGAGCAACAGTCCCTGTAGTCCGAGCCAGTTGGCCCAGAGTAGTGAGACGAACTCCTCATACTACGCTCGAACCAACCCTGCTACTGAGATGATCTCATAAGTCACCTAGGGGGTTCCTAGTGACTCTCTAATGAGCTTTTAGAGTGGTACTACCAGGTACGACATATCCACGTTCATGAGCGCAGTCATACACCGGTTGGGCACCCTCATCAACTCTCCTAAAAGAGAAAACAACACTCATTTATTGTTCACACTCAGGCTTTTAACATCTGCATTCTATTTGTAGGCTTGGGTGAGAACTATATAGATATTTTTGGGATTTTGTGGGCGGCCAAGCCTCTTTTGCACATTTTTATGTTTTTCATCTTTTTGACTCAATCTAATGTGAGAAGGCACGTAGTCCATCAAGGAAAAGCACTTCACCTTGATCATGGCTCAAAACTCATCATGATCCACTTGATACATGTGTGAAAAGATAGAAATTATGATTCAAGAATCCTTAGAATAGAGGCAAACTTGTGAATCCACAGCTAGGTTCTTTGATCGTGTTTTAGCTCATTCCAACGGTCCTTTACCATGGATTTTCCATTCACGACACAGATCAAGGGAATTCAGTTTTAAGCTATGAAAAAGGGACATAACCTTAGATTTATTACCAAACTCAAGGAAAGAGTCAAAGAGCAAGTCAAGCAAGAGGTCAAGCAATTTTTAAGATGAAAACTGTGCATCTAGGCATAAAGTCAAGCATTTATCTATTAGATTCACACCATATAGCCATAATTGCAAAGCTAAAAAGCTGAATTTTTTTTTGAAAATTTAAAACTAAATGCAGAAAATAGACATGCATGCTAGAAGGGTGAAGAGAAAATAAGGGCGAAGCCTACAACCCCAAGCTTAAAATTTTGCTCATCCTCGAGCAAGACTCAAACTGGAAATAGTGAGGCAAGAATGCATGATTTTAACGGTAGTTATTGAAGTTCTAAAGATGATGCATGGATGCAAGGAAATAAAACAGTTAGAGGAAAGAAATTAACCAACAAGAACATGAAGAGAAAAATTTATTGTAATAAAAGAGCGGGAGGGTGGGTGATAGAAAAAGGGGTGGCTGCCCTACTATACTGACACTGGCATCCCAAATCCTAAGTTTTGGGACCAGCGTCAATTGTGTCTTGCTGACGGGTTCCTCCACATAATATGAGTAGAATAGGCGGATGTGTTGACCCTGCCGAGTCTGAAGAATAAAAGTGAAATCTGGCGACTCGGTGAAGTCATCTTTGTGCTGGAAGTGGCTTGAACTACACTGGGATGAATTCTTCGGCATATCATCCTTAGGGTACCTTTCATTATATGATTCTAAGAATGAAGGTCATGGGATGTCGGCATAGGATGAGATAGATGAGAGAGGTTGGACGTCATCTTGAGGACTCATATCTTCTCTCTCCATCTCTGCACTTGAGGTTGGATGCTCAGATAAATCTTCATGTACTGTATGAGTCATCCAATCATCTTCTGAGCAAAAAGTACCCCCTAAAGGATCACTTTGTGGTTCTACCACCCCAACCTTATCACCTGGTGTGGATTCAGGGGTGTCTTCATGCTCAGCAACCATGTTGTAGTGAATCGTCCATCCTACCCCCTTGACGTCCACCAAGCCTTGTAAAGGGGTGGTGGTGAATGATGGCTCGTGCTGCTCCAACTCGTCTTTGTTACTATACTCACTGCTCCACATCGAGCAGATGTCATCATCGTCGTCGAACAAATTGTTCCAAACCATGGTTGGTGTACTGCTCAAAGTGAAATGACAAGTCTCAATATGAGAAATGTCACTCTGGTCTGGTTTAATATCTAACTCTGGTTCCTCAAACCAACCTTTTGGTTGTGAGGTCGATTGGCTTTTCGAGTCTTCATCATCGTCATCATAGATCCATTCATGTCTATGACTCATTTCTTCCACTGGTTCATCAGCTGGGTCATCTGGATAGAATGAAGGGCTTCTCAGAGTGGGTTGGTCTTCACAGAAAAATCCCAATGAATCTAGTTGATGGTCTGAATAGGATGATGATGCCTACTCCACTTCAGACCCAATGGAATGGTCTTGATGACTAACATCTTCATTGTCTTGTGATGGCATTTGTAATCAGTTTCTAACCAAATCGATGAGCTCTTGGGGCCTCATGCCTTGTTCAACATCTTTATCATGAAGTTGTTGTACTTGAGCAGCAATGCTTTCGAGACCCATCGATTCTACCATGCACATATAAGTGGAACTCGTTGTATCAAACTGATTCTTTAGGATGAATCCTTGTTCAACAATTTGATGTAGACTTCTACTGTGGTCTGCAGCCTCGGTGGCTACTTTGAGATGATGCTACTTCTTGTCTAAAAGTTGTTGCATTGGATCGACATCTTTTTGGAGATGAGGGGCTAAGGAGGTGAGTGCTTGAATACCTCCCCTAGACAACTCCACTTCCTTAATCAAATCTTGATCCCATGATAGCATGGGAGTCGAGGGCTGACTGGCAGTCTCCGTTGTTGTAATCTTGACATATGACGACGGTGGAGGTAAGTATAACTCGACTAGCTGTAGAGCACGACCTTCAATTATTTGCCAGTAGTCGGGACTGTGGAAAAACTCAGGAGGACAGGTGGACAAGATGACTTGTCTTGCGGAAGCAAGGTCCATGGCTGAAAAAGGTATGAGAAAAAGAAAAGGGATTTATTATATATGAACAAGTATGTGTAAAGTAAGAGGAAAACTATGCATGTATATACAGACTTATAGTGACAGCACAAAAATCTACTAGGCGTGTAAACATGGAAAACCACCTCCCCGGCAACGGCGCCAAAAGTTGATCGGCTTTTTTCTCGTGTCCGGAAACGAACGCGGGACAAAGGAAGGAATCAAGCTTTAAATTTATAACCCGAAACCTTCTAGGCCCCCGCAACTTTATTACGGGGTCGAACACAGGGATGTGGTGACGTTTAGGACGCCACATATCTCGTTCTTTAGTCAGATAAGCCAAGACGATAGTCGATAAAAATAATTGCTAGAACTAGTCTAATGGACCGTCACGATATAAAACAAAACAAAATAGAGCTTGTGAGTCTACAAAACAGAGAAAGAGAGTTCTTGGCTATGTAACCACAAACGGGGCAGTCTATGCACTCATTCGCGGGCATAGACAACCCTTGAACACCAAAGCAAGCATCTAGTATGCACTGTGGCATTTGTCCTGTGGGGTCGTCCCACTCGCTCTCGCGATGTGTGACTAAAACCATCAACAATATGTCAATGACCCTCTCTCGAGGAATGACATATCAACACCTCAGAATACACTAAGTTCCCTCTCGGGTCTTAGGATATTCCGGGGTGTTAGGAACAGAATGCCTTAGATCGTCCTCCTCTCGGGTTCAGATCCAAACTATCATCTCTTAGCTGTTCCTACAACGGATCTCTCGATACATGCAGAAATAGCAGTTCAAGCGAGTAAGAGATCAACCAAACTAGAAATCATAACTTGGAAAGATAAAATAGAACATGCAACATATTAGATCTGATATGAATCTACTTGCTTAAGGTAAAAGTATATAAACATGCCCAGATCGGGCTACATAGCCAAGAAGGAGCTAACTAGCCATAGACAAGCATAGATGGCACCGAACAAAGATGGATAAACATCATTTGTACAAGAAACAAAGGAATGCAGTAGAATGAAAGAGAAGAGGGAAGAGATATAGCCCATAGAGGAGAGGTGGATCTCACTCCTCGGCCTCTGTGCAGGTCGGATCTCGACCCTTGGGTCTTCTCTTCGTCCCTCTGGACTCCTCAACTCTCTCTCTAGACCATATCGGGCAACCGTATCAGGCAACCGTATCGGGTAGACTGTATCGGGCAACCGTATCGGGCAGACAGTATCGGGCAGTAGACTTTTGGGGAACTCGAGACACTAGCTCCTTGGTATAGGCACTAGCTCTTGTAGGATCCTCCCTCCGGCTCCCCTTTTACTCTGTAGGTTGGCAGCTACTATTTATAGACAGTGAGTTGATGAGAGTTGTAGATTTTATTGGTCCATGTGTCCTTCATTCGTGGCTTCGATCTTGAGGCATCAGGTGGGCCAATATGACTGTCACCTGACGACCGTGTCGGGCAGGGGGAGTGTCAGGCAGCTGTATCGGGAAGTCCATATCGGGCAGCCGTATCGGGTAGGCCGTATCGGGCAACCGTATCGGCCAGGCCCTATCGAGCAGCCGTATCGGCCAGACCATATCGGCCAGCTACTGGAATTCTTGTCTTTTCAAGTTCGGTACTTGAGAGTCCCAAAATTGGCTAGTTTTGGTGCATGTAAGTCAAAAATTGGCTAATTAGCTACATTATTGGCTATTTTTACTACTTTTATCTAATTCGAGACAGAAAGCATAAAACATGAAAAAAAGAGTGCATATTAAGACTAAAGTGGCACAAAACTATAGATAAAATGCATAGAAAATATGTGCTAATTTGGGTGTTATCAGCTGTGACAAGATTAGTCCTCTAGTTACCAAACTTTTGTTTACTGGGTATTCTAAAATGCAAAAAGATTGTTGTTGTTAATAACCTTATGAAAATCATTTCCTTTTGTTTGGCTATGTTACCTTTTTTAACTACTCCATACTTTAGAAAATTCTAGATATATGTCAGGATGTTTAAGAAATTGAAGACTCTCTTTCTTTTCTTATGATTGTTAGCCCTACTTCTATGCCTAGTCAGTTAACTATGCCTCTTGATCCTAGTCCTAATCATCACAATCACAATCATGCAAGTCTTTAGGAAATCTGGAATATGTAGAAGATGATGTGGCATGACTCAAGTTTCCTCTGATCTCTATGAGATGTGGGTATCCTGAGGTACCACTCGATCCTAATAAAAGGTCCATTTCTTTACGTAAGTAAAAGTATCCATATACTTTACATCTTATCTCTACCTTTATTTATTATGAATACATATCACCTTCTTATGATGATTTTATATTCAGCTATCATTTTTCCCAACATTTCATAGTGTATATGTTGATTTAAGTCACCCAAGTCTGCAAAAAGATGTGAAAGATGAGATGCTAGCTCTCTTTGAAAAGTAATACATTGAATCTTGGGCCAACCCCCTCAAACAAAGAATTTGTTGGTCGCATATGGCTCTTCTTCATAAATGTTGTTCTAGACGAGACCGATAATAGGTTGAAATCTATGCTTTTGGTAAAAGGCTACACATAATTATGTGGAGGGAATTACCTAGAAAGCTTCTCCTTGATAGGAAAAATGACATATGTCACACTATTTCTTTTCATCGCAGCACATTTCTCCTAGTCCTTGCATTGTATCGACATCAAGAGTGTCTTTATTCATGGAGACCGATGAGGAGATTTATATGGAAAAACTATATAGTTGTGATTCTTTGTGGGAGTCCCATATAGTTTTTCATATTTGTAAATCTATGTATAGAATGAAGCAATCAACCTAACTATAGATTGAGAAATTCAGAAAATAAATCTAAGAGTTTGGTCTACATTGATCAATCATGGACCATTTTATCTTCTATTAGCATGGATCTTATGGAAATATTATTATAGTAGTCTAGGTAGACGACATTTTCTATAATAGATAATGATCCACAAGGCATTATGAGGCTCAGAAAGATTCTTCAAAGCAAATCAAATATCTAGGCTTTCTAAAATACTTTCTAAGTATTCAAGTGATGAGATCCAAGGATGGAATTGTTATTTATATTGATCTTCTTGAAGAAATAGGTATGTTAGGACCAAAACCTACAGAATCATATATGGATCATAAAGTCAAGTGGCAAAAAGATTAGGGAAGCTCCTTGTCAATTCATGTCAATATAGAAGACCAGTCAAGAAACTAAATTATCTCATAGTTAGTTGACCAAATGTTGCATTTTTCTACAATTGTAATTATCCAATTCATGAATAGAACACATTTAGGTCACAATATTCAATTAAGAAAGTTCTTCTCTATGTAAAAAGGACTCCAAGAAAAGGCATTCTCTACTCTTTTCATGGAAACTAAAAGGTTCATGTTTTCTTAAATGAAAACTAGGAAAGTTGTATCATTGATGGGTGATAGGCTCTTTTGTTTTTGTACAGGATTAAATCTTGTCTCCTAGAAAATCAAGAAAAAATTTATGGTTGCCTATTCTAGTGTTGAATAAGAATATTGGGCTATGCAAAATGTAACTAATGAATACTATGGGTGAAGAACTTCATGCAAGAACTCATATTTTGTTAGATAGAATTAGTGGGACTCTAGTGTGATAATAAATCTACAGTTCATATTTCTCCCAGCCATGTCTTTCATGAAAGAACTATACATAGAAGTGAAATAACACTTTGTTCAAGAAAAGGTTCAACACAAGTTGATCAAAGTACTCCAGATTGCGAATAAGATCAATTTGTAGATTCATACACTAAATTCTTAAATGGGTTTTGAGTCCAATTCTTATGTAAATAAATTGGCTATTATGACATATACACACCAGTTTGAGGGAATGTTAGATACTCTATCCATATTCTTTATATTCTTTCTATTATGGTTTTATTCCCACCCTATGCATCTAGGTTATTGGAATCTACCTTTATTGCAAAGTAAATGTAGACATGTTCATAATACAAAGAAAAAAATATTCTATATATCTTTACATAATAGAACTTTTGGTAGGAAATCTACCAAATATTAACTTTTATCTGTGCTTGGCAAAGTTGGAGGAGTTTTGTGCAATTATGGTGGTGGAACCTTCTTAGTAGATATTTTAGAGCCTAAGACCATTTGTCCCTATAGTACTAGGTGATATATTCCTCATACAAGTATATTAATCTAAGAAGATATACCAGCTTAGATAATTGTACGCACTATGGCATATAAAAATTATAACTAATTAAATAATCTAATTGCTTGCTTGTGTCTTGAAGTTTTGAACTAAAATTTATGATTACTTTGGAATTTATAATTCTTATTGTTCCTTATACATGTTTCCTTTTTCTAAGCACATTCTAATAGTCCCAAATCTTCCTATATTATTTTATGAATTTTCCTTCATGCAGGGTACCCTAATTGAGCTTTTCTTGCTAAAACTATGTGATAAAGGAAGAAATTAGCTGTTACTTCTATCTATTATTGCATATAAATGTTATAATAAAATTGGATATCAAAATTCATTCTTAATAATATAATCACATTTTTTAATAATCATGCATGAAAATGATTGGTGATGTTTAAATAATAGTAGAATGGTGGATCTAGGGTTTATATGGGATGAGTATAATGCAAATTATTAGGAGGTAAGATTGTCACATTGACCAACGAATGCCCTTATTTTTGGATAGTTGGTGGGAAGCATGCATGTGTTGACTTAATTGGGATTTCTCCACTAGTTGGATTGAGGGGTGGGCCATATACTATGGGACTAGTTTCCTCTTAGCGTTTCCTCAACTAAACTGGCTAAGCATGAGAAAGTGTGTATAAACAATCAACACATTTTTATACCTTTTGGATTTTTTACATTTGGTTTCTTAGCACCAGATATTGTAAAGCTTCTCAAGAGGATTTGAAAAGTTATGAATAGTAATTTCTTGAGCCCCAAAAATGTGGATGTAGTGTTGTAGATTTGGTTTTGATATCCATAAAGGGGTGTGGGCACAGCTTGTGCCAGCATGCCTTTTATCTCATTGTAAACATTTATGTTGCTTTAAAAAGGATAAATAACAGATATTGTTTGAAAAATTATAATTAGTGTATAGGTTGATTGTTAATAAAGGATTTGGCACTTTACATCAATATTCACCATCAGAAATTCCCCTCATACAGAGAAAAATGGGTGCTTCTACTTCTCTTCTTTGATATATATGATCCTAAGTGTACTAGATTAAGGATGATAGTCAATCTAATGATATGGGGTACCTCTGGTTAAGGGTTATACATATAATGGTACTAAGTTCAATTCCATTAGTTTGACACCATGAGGTCGTTGTCATGAGTTTGATATCATGAGGTCAATTCCATGGTTTAATGCCATGGGTCACTTTTATGAAGCTTATTACATCATTATCATACAATAAAATATGGGAACATGAACTATTCATAAATTTATTGGATGATTATCAGTAGATATATTGTTTATGAGATTTTTACTTTGAAATTTTTTATACATCATATGATGGTTAGAAAAAAAATTGGAAATTAAATGTAAGATTTTTATCTGTTTTAATGATTGATGATGCTTGAGAGATTTTATCAAATTCTCTCCTTATCCTTATATACTTGTATTTGAATTAAATATCCTCCTAATGTGGTATGTCTTCCTTTAAGAGATAATTAATGACAACTTATAAACATGTGCAAGTGGTAAAATTGTGTGTAATCATTGCATAAGTTACATTTATAAAATGTGGTTTGAGTAACATAATGTCAACACATTTTTTAAGGATAACATTTGAGTATAGAATATAAGATATATGGTCTAGATGATGATGTATGAATAAGGACAACTCCAAGTGAGTGTGGTAATGGTTAAAGGTGTTATGCTTGGTTATAATATACTGAGTGCACTTAAGAAATATATGAGATTGTATGTCTATAATATGTGTACCTTTCTACTATATCCATATTATATACTAAATAGTTTTGCTCTTTCCTTATAATGCCTCTACATAATGATTATGAGATGAAAATACATAACTGAATCATACTAATCAAGATAATATTTCCTTCCATGAAAAGACCTTGAAACATGAGTAAATAAACTAAGTAATAAGTGAAACCATAATCAAGTGTATTCCATGATCAATACACAACTTCCAAAAACTACAAAGTAGGGAAAGGAAAACAAGTATTCTTGTAGTGATTTAGGGAATATAAAAAGTTATAAATAATAGTATATTGTTGAATATATATGGGTTATTGAGAATCCATATGAGGTATGGTACCCTAAAATCACATATTTTATGTGTGTGGTCGAGGCCATATATCATGTTGGTTTTAGTAGTCATTCCATTGTGATTGAAAATATATGAATGTGATGTGTTGTTTTATAGTAGACCTGTTAATGTGATATGGTATGTGTCTTGACCTGTGTACCCAGGAACAACTTGATGTCTATTTAGGTCACCGGATGATGAACCCCTACTTTCCAAACTCGCACCAGCTAAGGTGTGGAGGGATCTTAGTGAGATTGGATACTCTTAATATTCTTTAGGGTGTCTTAGGGACTACAATAAAAATTTAGTAATTTGGATGGTATACTTGGGTAAGAGTCTATAATATAATACAGTTTAATAGTATATAAGAATTATCTCTAATTGTGATTTCTTGTAGGACATCTATAATAGACCTTCCAGGTATTATATGTAACTATATGCTTATTCATTTGAGAAGATTAATTTTTTCAATTGACTATTGTAGTAGAATGAGATGTCATTATATCATGTGATAAAATGCATTGTCTTTTTTTTTTTTTTGAAATCAACGGATCTACTATATTATAAGAGCAAATTTGCTTGAATGCAGTTTCTTACAACCAGCGGTAAAGAGCTAGAATTAGGGAAAGAAAAACTGCTACTAGCAGCCAAACGGGCTAGCTGATGTGCTACTCCATTCGCTACTCTACGACAATAAACAAAGAAAACACTAGTAAAGAAACTTTTGAGAAAGTCTATGTCCTCAAGAATGGAACCCAGGAGGCCCGCTCTCTTAGACCCATTCACAATAAGCTTGATCACCACTTCGGCATCAGATTCCACCAATAGCTGCGGTAGGTTCATTTCTTTGGAAAGTAGGAGACCTTCTCGAATAGCAAGAGCCTCGGCGCACATGGGATCCTTGAGTGTCGGCTGTTGTTTCCCTTCTAGCTTTTTTGCTGCACCCGTAGCTGTCCGCCACACCATCCCCAAGCCATCTTTTCCTTGGACATTAACCGCTGCGTCACAGTTCAATTTGATGACTCCCTCCGGTGGTTTACTCCATGGTGCACTTGCACCCGCCGTGCTCGAGTTGCAAGCACTGCTGCTCGGCGCCGGGCTGCTCCTTACCCACGGTAGCAAAGTGCTCTTCATAATGTGAGGGTTCCGCACCTTGTTCCCAAACACAATGTCGTTTCGCCTACTCCAAATGGCCCAAAGTGCAGCAGCCATGTCGGCGTCCAGCTCTCCTTGTTGCGGCCACACCACCGCTAAGATGGCTGCCTTCACTGGTATTGCGCCCATCTCTTCTATACGGTGCTGTACTTCCAAAGGATAATCCTTCCATAGCTCCCACGCCTGGTCACACTTGAAGAACATGTGTCCAATGTCTTCCTTTTCCTTCCTACAGATGGTACAAATACCGTCCGCGTGGCAATACCGATCGAACAACCTGCCCACCGTAGCTAGCGATCCGGCGAAGCAACGCCATAAGAAATGAGCCGCTTTTGGATATAGTCCCGACTTCCAAACAGCCCGCCATACGTCCTTTTCCCCTTGACTTATCGGTTGTCCATCTCGAGTTGGCTGTTGGGTTGCTAACCAATATGCCGACCTCACCGTATAGTCCCCGGTCTTGCTTGGTTTCCAGAAAATGTTGTCCTCTCTTGCCGCGAGCCCATGGGGAATGGCTAGCACCATAGTAGCTAAGTCATGCGCCAATAGCTCGTGGACCAGTCCGCGGTCCCACTGTCCTGTCTCTTGATCAATGAGTTGATTGACTCTATGAACCGTCGGTGAAGCTATGCCCATCCTTTCTTCTATGCTCCCATTTAGATTTGGAATCCAGTTTTCGGTCCATATGTTGATGTCATTGCCATTTCCCACGCGCCATTGCATGCATTGTCTCTTATTAAACTACAATTTGTTAATTAATATCGAGTGTAGCATTGATATCTTTCCACTTTACTTTAATTTTGAATGTATTTTTCTAAGACATGTTTATCTGTCTTGGTAGGAGTTTTCCTCTCATTGGGAATTTTTATGAGTCTCACATGGTTGTTCCATGTGTTTTTAGGTATTATGGTAGCAATAAAAAGGCATGAATGCTAAAGACTTATCCAAAAAATACATAGATAAGTCTAGATTGTCCTTGTGCTCTAATTTCATGAGAGTTGGGTGGGTAGTTGATACTATGTGATGCATTATATGCTCTTTATTGTAACTTATAATTGTCAATAGAGGTCAGGTTACATGATAGATAATATTGTACCTTCTAGCTCATGGATCACCTTGTAATCTACCTTTTATGATTATAAGTATCTTTTTAATTACTTTGAAATTAGAATTTTTTAATCTTGATGTCATGTTGTCCATTAGATCATCCATGGTTTTATATGGATATTTTTATGTATTTTTCAAGTTTTAAATGTCTTGTGGGTCTTAGCTATAAGATTACCAGATATGTTCCTCGTATGGGTAGTGAGATGCTCAATCATATGTAAGTTGTTGATAGTACCTTCTAACTTGAAGTTTTCGATGTGTGTTCTCTCAGAAACTAAAAATAGTACTCAAGTTTCCTATCCACTTCCTATCAAGTTGCTTGGTATGCCACTTTATGATGGGTCTCTTAACTAAGAAATTTTCATAATAATTGATCATATTTTCATCAAAAAGGTGTTAATTTAGGGTGTTTGATGGTGCCTTGATAACTTAATTTTTGGAACATTGGGTAGATATTATTCCTATCCCCCAACAAGGGTTTAAAATCAATGTCTATAGAAAAACCTCAAATCTCACAATAGATATTCATTACAATTCAACCCAGACCCCAATAATGTATATCCATGTATGGGACAATGGGAGCTCCTTATAAGTTGCAAAATTGTAGAAATCGACATGATTATTGGTATGCTTTCAACGACCTAGATTTCAATGAACTTTTACCATGATGAATTCTAGCATTCTTGGTCCTCCAAATATGTTAGAACATGTTATAACCAATTTATCACCGTCTAATGGGTTTATTCTTGCTAAAAATAATACTTCCTAAGACGGTTGGAACCTCGAGTGAAGTATGGGACAAAATTATAGCTTTTGAGGTTCCTCTAGTGAAAGGTGACAGTGAACTTTAATTTCCTATTAGTAGATAGTATCCCAATGGATAAATTTGGTTCCATAAAGGAAGTTATGGAGTGGTTCTAATACTTCATACCAATCTACCTAATCAAGTGAAGGTTTAAGATCCAGATCAGGTGTTGTTTGAGAGGTTGAAGGGGTGGATTTATTTTTGGTGATTTTCTTACAGTTCATTAAGCATGACAGTGGATGAAAACTATGAAATTAGAGGTTGGATAGAAAAGACAAGGTATTGTGTTTACCAAGATAGATTTGATTGATTTACATAGTGTGTGAATAGCATAGTGGCATGTTGGAGAACTAATATTTGATACCATTGGTTTCATCCTGTGACTCAACATGAGATGGGTCATGAGAGTGAGGGGGTGTGAGTGTCATGTGGATTATAAATATACATGGGAAAGATTAAAATAGAGTATATTGGGGTTTCCTCCTTACTTTCTTTCAACATATGGAATTTCCAAGAAATGAAGGAATATGATGGTATCTTGCTTAAGATATTTCAATATAGAAAATGGGTTTAGGACACCTTTATGCTATTTGGGATATGAGCGAAGTGATCCATTGTCTCCTTTTCATGTTCCTCATTATGGATACTTTTACCAACTTATATTAAAGGCATGTCGCATGCTTGTGAATGTATCAAAGTATCAAATCAAAAGGAGGGTTGTATATTTGTATAACTCCTCATTTCTCATTGAGGATGCTTTGATCATTTTGAAATTTCTGGTATTTTGTATAAAAAATTTGGCTAAAGGTTAACATAAATAAAACTAAATTATTTTGGTAATACATATGACTAATGGTGTGGACTAATGTGGTGGACAAGGTGATAGGATATAGATATTTGGTTTGTAAAAAAGTGATACTTATACGTACTTATTAAGGATACCTTTTTTGCCTAGAAAATTGAAATCTTAGTTGGGGCTATTTAATTGGAACAAAAATTGATAGGATGGAAGGGAAAACTACTACACTGAGAATCAGATCATCTAAGAAAGTAAAGGAAGCAATTTCATAAATATTATTCATATTTTTGGACTACAAAAAGGTGTGAAGAAAACTATTAAAAGAGTCACAAAGAATTATATCTATGACGGATGGAGAAAAAATATTAAAATTTCAATAAGCTAGAGGAATATTACCCTACTAAGGAAATTGAAGTAAGTATTTTGGTTCTCAATCTATATATTATTTATTCACATATTGGCAGTGAATCTTGAAATAGATTGAAGATCACCTAGAAATTGGGTTCTACAGAAGAAGAAGAAAAAAGGTCATTAGTGGGTGATTAGGTTTCAGGTAGGTACCATTACGGGCCATGAGTACATGTCATCTCCGTAATTCTTCATTTTTATATGCTTGTCTTGGACCAATCCCCCTTTCCTATTAGATTGCATGCGCGCCTCTACTCATTTGGGACCTTCCGAGGAGAATGGAAGTGTTACCGCCAGAGAAACATTAAAAGTGTCATGATATCAAACTTGAATTGTGTTCCCATGTTATTTTGGACATAAGAAGATCCCCATGCTGGTACAAAATCATGAAGAGTGCAATTTGTTTCACATTAGCACTGTATGATATCTCTAAGGCAATTGCTTTGAATATAGGTGGTGTAGGGAGACAAAATTTTAAGAAGATAAACTTAATTTGGCCTTTTGGAAGTACTTTGTATGGAAAAGAGGTGGTGGTGCACTTTTGCAGGAACACTAGATTTTTGTTGGAAAATGATAGTTAAGGATGAACAGTAGTTGATATTATCTTCAAGCTAGAAATATGGAGTGTTATTACCAAGTGAGAGAGAAAATGTGGGAGAAAATAAAGGGTTATGTAAATCATCATTAAGAGTTTATTTTGAGGACTAATAAAGGTGCAGTGGTAGAGGAGGGTTTGATGAGTAGTTGTTGTGGTGAAGATACTCTCATCGAGATTGTAACCCACCAAACTAGTTACAATGGACAATCTGACATGTTTGATATACAATTAGAGATGTAAATTCCTTGACAAAAAGCTTGAACATGCAGACCACTAATCTAGAGGATGCATATTTTTTTAATCTAGGAGAGATGGATCAAAGAAGAACACTTGGTTATGTGAAGAAGTTTGGTTTGAATCCAAATAGGATACATATACCAAAAATATTTACATCTCTCTTTACTATTCCTCTGTGCTTGAAGGAGGCCATTCTTGGACTTATTTTTAATGCTTATGTGTGAATGAAACACTTTTACAAACAGCATTGAATATTTTTATAAAAATCTCAACACGAGTATAAAATGTACAAAAAAGGTGTTTTTATGAAGTCGCTCGGGCAATGCTTAGGCGCATGGTGCAAGGTACAAGGTGTCCCGCCTTAACAAGTATGTTTTGGTGTTACTTGTGGTTCTAAGAAAATATTAACTATTGATGCAGGTGTTATTGTATTCATTGGTTTGTGCATGATAGACGTTAGATCCAGAGGATGAGTCCCAGAACCTAATACAAGTGTCAAAAACCAGCTAATAGAATTGGTGTTCCATATAAAAATATTATTATTGGATTGACATAAAAGATGCTAAATGAGATGTACCTATAAAAAACAAAGGAGTATTCATATGATGTTGTCAACAAGTTCGACATGTATCAATATCAAGTTTGTCCATGGTTGGTTGACTGGATACCTAAGAAACAAGGATATCTTATTGAAACCTACAGCCTACTCATGGACTTTCACTTCTTTCCCCTCAAAAATTTGTTGTTTATTGTGTATAATCTGGCTACCTGGAGTCATTTTGTGCCATTTTGGATCTTATTAAGCAAGGTGGTCTGCTTTGTTGCCCAACATCCTTATAATGTATGCTATCCCACAATTGAAGGTCTAGAATGGTATGTAGTAATAGGTAGCGACTTAAAGAACACGAGCAATCCCCGTTCTTGTTACTTTTTGACATTGTTCTTTCTTTCTAAAGTTCTATAAATGAGATAAATGGGTGAAGAGCTTGGTTGTACCACAAAAGAGGCTCTTGACCAACTTTTCTTTGACTGGTACCACAATTCCATCCTTTTGTCTTTGTTTTTCTCTCATTCACTGTGATTTTATTGAGTTAAGATTTGATCAATAATTGAGGGTAGTTCTTGAAAGATCTAGAAGGGGGTGAATAGAGATTTTAATACATTAAAATTCAATTAAAAACTCAAACTAAAGGAGGAGGAAACAAGGAAGACACTTCAATGTAGAGTGCTTCCAAACTTTAAATCAAAGGTTGTCAATCCACTACCTAATTGTCTCCAACTGGGATTTTGAAAGTGATCTATTTTATATACCTCACAAGGATGTTACAACAAAATACACTTCCACACCCTTGATGTAGCCTTCACCTTGAAGTGGCCTCAACCTCCTTGAAGCAACCTTCTTAAAGTAACTTCAAGTCCTTGGAGCATTCTTCACAACCTGGAAGTAGCTCTACCACCTTGAGATAGCCTTCACCTAGAAGTAGCTTCAACCTCCTTTGAAGTATCCTTCTTAAAGTAACCTCAAGCAACTTTGGAGTAGCCTTCACCACCTTGAAGTAGCTCCACCTCCTTGAGATAGCCTTCACCTATAAGTATCTCCAACCTCCTTTGAAGTAGACTTCTTAAAGTTTACCTCAAGCAACCTCCCTCAAACAGCCTCCTACACTTGGAGTAGTCAAGGAGAACAAATACAATATAAAGGATATAGATTGGAAGAAAGAAAATACTTAACCAATGAAGTACAGTGCTTTGATCCTATATCAAGTGTATAGATATCCTATCCAGTTAAGATGGACGTGGCTATATATGGTTTCTAGGAGATTGTAGCTATAGGACACAACTTTAGAGCACAAGGAAAAAGATAGCAAGTGAATCTCAGCTTTGTTGCTCTCTAGAATGGATGCTCAAGTGAAGCTTCTGTGTTTTGGGTGTCCTAAGGCCTCTCCTATTTATAGGAATCATCGCAAGTTATTAAGGATGTCTTAGGGAGTGCCTAGAGTGTTCTTAGTGCTTAACTAGCTGTTTGGTAGAAATTAGTTGGGTTGCAACGGCTAAAATATTCGTTAAAATTGAAGTTTCCATAACTTTTCTTGGTCGACAATATTGTTGATCTGATGACTCTCGGTCCATAAACTTGTCGATTGGATCACTATGTTGGTTCAGTTGGCTCTAATGGCTATATGTCTATATCTCTTTTTTTAAAACCTATCAAGGGATATATCTCAATCGACAATATTGTCGACTGAAATTGACTCAGTACTAAAGATATGCAAATTTATTTCTTGGTTTTCGATGTCTTATACCAAGTGATTCTTGGTCAAAAATTATGTTGACTGAGAAGGACTTCTTTCAAGGATTTGCAATGTATGTGAGGTCTTGTTGATGACTCATGTGAAACATATCAACCCTAAAGTCTTCATGTGAGTGTTTTGGGTAAATAGGAAAAATGTAATGCTTCCTTTACATGATATCTAGGTACGTGTGTGTGTGTGTGTGTGTGTGTGTGTGTGTGTGTGTGTGTGTGTGTGTGTGTGTGTGTGTGTGTGTGACAACGATCCAGTGAGAAACATTTCTTGGTGAGAGCATGAGAGGCAGTTGAATAACTATCCATAGAGAGTAACTTTTCATAATCCAACTGTATAGATTAAAAGTATACCTTAATATGTGACTTCCTACAAAACTTCATCATCATCTATTTTGTATAGCACTCACAATAAGAGAAAACTTTTCAACGCTCTATATTGAATTTCATGTTGAATGTTGGATGTAGAATGTGTATGTACAATTGTACATATGGACATGTAAACAATATCTAATTGCAATGATCTTTTGTGGGAAGGTATATGAATTAATGTTTTTCCCATCTATATGGTTGTATTTTAAAAATAGGTTTGAATTTTTAATTATTGAAATGTCTCTCATGCTCTCACCTTAGGATGTTTCTCATTGAATCGCTAATATATATATATATATATATATATATATATATATATATATATATATATATATATATATATATATATATATATATATATATATATATATATATATGATATGTATGTATATATGTTATGAAATGTATGTAATTGAATGTAGCTTCTGTGTTCATTACTGTGATTAATGAGATCAACGTATTTTATTAGTGATGTAACTTTTAGGAGAGGAAGCATATTTTTTAAGAGTCGTGATTATGTTAGTGGTTATACATAAGAAAACATTAACATGAATAGATATGATGATTGATGGTTTTGATGTGTGTAGCATATGGACATAATTTTTATCCTTTCTTTTATAACATGATCATTAAACATGGTGTTCATGAAATGATATGTAAGTATTGATAAAGATTGATTCTATCTCTTCGAAGACATCTAACAAAATCATTGTTCAAGAAAGTGGTATGTAGTGTACGGGTGGCGAGGGTGTTGCATAGAGTATATGTGGTATGCGGGAGTATATATGGGAGTATATGTGATTTTGAATTTTTTTATCTCAATAAACTAACTACATATATAATGATATATTGAGGTCATAAATAAATATTTATATATAGTAGGCACTTATATATATTTACATATAAACATATTAATATGCATGTATGATATGCTTATATATGTATATATGTCTATATATGGAATGTATTTGTAATATATGTACAAATAGTACAATGTACTTGTATTAATGTAGAAATATGTCCAGAGTGTGTGTATAAATGTGAATAAATCAAAATGTATATATTTATGTACAAATATGTGTGTTTGTATATATAGGTCTATTGTATATGTAAGTATACATGTTTATATGACAAAAGGTATTCATATAAATGTACAAATGTGAATGGAAATCAATATATGTATTACAATCTAGGAAGTACGGACACTTTTATACAGCCCATGTGTCCGTGTCAGACACGTTTTGGACACAGATGCTTCCCGGACACAGTCTAAAATGTTTTGGACACAGCAAGACGTGTCCTATCTGTTTTTGTTTTTTTGTGCGGTCTGAACACAACTGGACACTCCCTAGAGACATCTGCCTAATAGTTTCTGCTGTTGCAACCTATTTCAATGTATAAATTTTGAATATGCAGCTACTCCATGGGCGCATCAGCCTAGCAGTTGCTGTAGCTGAAACTTATTTCTTTTATTATATAAATTCTGGACATGCAACTACTTTTAATTATGTCTTGTCATTGAGAATTTACATTACAAAGCTGAGATATAATCACAAAATGTTTACCAACAAGGATTGACTTAAGTGGTCAAGCATGGTGTCCCCTAACAAAGGGACCCGGGTTCGAATCACTGTTGCCACTTTAATTTATCACCCTCACGGGCGTTCGGCCTCCGCCGCGGGCGTGGAAGAGGGGAGAAAATGTCTCTCTTAATCCCATAATCACAAAATTTATTGAAAGAATCCACATATAAAATCCAAGATGTACAAGGTATCATAAATCACATTGTGTCTACTATATTGACTAATGAGTAACAAGTACTCATGAATTCAGTCTAGAAATCTACTATGCTTAATATAAAAACTGCAACAATGTGTGGATGTTATTGTCTTCTTTTCATCATCTTCGAAGAGATTCTAGCCAGAAGAATGCACCGAGCGGTCTGTATGGGAGATATCGATAGGTTTCGCACTAGAGGATGAGGCAAGGCTCCACCCATCTTATTATATGCAGATGATGTTATCGTCTTCTTCAACGCCACCCCCGCTTCCATCACTTGCGTCAAGTCCATCATCCATGATTATGAAATAGCAATAGGACAAGCAATGAATAGATTGAAATCTTGTTGCCTTATAGCAGGTAACTCCCAAGCTGTAATAGAGGACATTGCTAATTCCCTCGACGTTTGAGCCGCGGAAAGGGGTATCACATACTTAGGCATACCCATCGTGTATGGCAGAGCCATATTGAGAACCTTTGAGTATTTGGTTGAGAAGATGAACCGCAAGATCATTGGATGGAAAGCAAGACTTCTATCTTTTGTTGGGCGCAGACTCCTAATCAATCATGCTCTATCGTCTATCACCTTATACACATCCGCAGTGGTAGGCATTCCAGATGGTATATGTGATCACATTGAGGCTCTAATGTCGCAATTTCTCTGGGCCGATCGAACAAACGCTCGCCGCAAGGCGTGGGTTTTATGGAAGGACGTTGCCTCCCCAGCTTCCCATGGCAGTCTCAGCTTAGACTCCATTAGATGCACAGCAAGATCATACGTGTACAAAGCTTGTTGGGAAATCATAGATGGATCCTCCACTTGGACCATCTTTTGCAGAGACAAATATGCCAACGCTTTCAGTCATAGATCAGGGTGCTATCCACCATACCTGAAACTTGGGGCTTCAGCATCGCCGTTTTGGAAGCAGGTGTGGTGCACATTCCCACTGTTCTTACCACACTGCATATGGATAATTGGTACAGGGGATATTTCCTTTTGGAATTCCAGATGGTGCATCTCACCCCTTGCAGACTTTGCTATCACGTCTAATGATAGAAACCACGACTTCAAGGTCAAGGATTTTTGGATCGAAAACTCAGGATGGGATTGGGATGCGATGTCACACATCCTCCACCAGGATGGTGTTCGACTCATCGTTGCATCTCATACTGCTATTACAAGCGACGCGAATAAGATGATATGGAGTCATGTGCAGGACGGATACTTCTCTGTTAATTAATCGGTCAAGAATGCAATCCTATACCCTCATACAGCGAGCAACAGGCCATGGTTGGAGAAACTCTAGAAGATGGGAAATCCCAGGGCTAGTGCCATTCTGTGGAAGGTTGCGCAACAAGCTCTACCGACCGATGATAACATCTGCAGATGTCAAATTCCAGTGGTCTCACGATGCTCTTGCTGTAACATACCCTCATGTGAGTCCATGCACCATCTTTTTCTTGACAGTCAACTTGCTCAACATTTCTAGGCCAAGTACAGTGCCATCACCAGCTACACAGTGCCTGGATCACTCGTTGAGATTCTGATGATATGTGACAATTCACATGGTTCTACCTCTCTGAGAAAGTGGATCGCAAGTGAGTTATGTGCCCATATAGTGTGGACTATAAGGCGCATCCGGTGCGCCACAAGGATGGATGGCATGGTCTTACCATGGCCCCCGCAATGGGATCACATCTCCTCATTCCTAAACCGACTGATTTCAAAGAAGTCCTTCACTAAAATCAAAGATCCAGCCTTCTACAGAGAACTCAAGATCCATAACATCCAAGATCCGCAGACTAAACTCAAACACATTCATATCGCAAGATGGAAACCCCCAGATGTCGCCAACCTTAAACTTAATCTGACCGTTGGACGCGCAACTGACTCAACGAGAGTTGTTAGGAGATGGGAAGCCGGTGCCATTCGCAATTCCCACTCTCATGTGTGACTCGCTTTCCGGGTATGGATCCATGAGGATGACTACACCATCGACTACATTCACGCATGCGTCATTGCCCTCAAGATCGTCGATGATAAAAACATTAATATCTCCATCATAGAGATTGATGACCCATATGTCTTTGACATCATGTGGGGAGATTATAAGGAGCCATGGAAAGCCACTACGTTTACAAGGGAGATTCGCACAGTTCTCAAAGACCATCCCATTATAGGTTTCCTCGTACCTAAGCCATCTAATGCAGTCGCGAGAGAGTTAGGTTTATGGGGGAGAGCCCTCGAAGACATATACATTTGCACTGAACATACGTTGCTACCCATGAGAGTGTGCGGTCTCATCATCTTGGATAGGCGAAATGTTCCATACATCTTCTTCCGACGAACACCATCTGAATGATACAACACGACGATCAGTCTGCGGCGACACAGAGTCACGCGTTGACATGAGTTCATTTTGTTTAACTGTTATTTTGTATGGGGTTGAATAGTGCTACTGATGGGGGTTCTTTAACCTGTGATTTTATAAGCGAGAGTAGCTTGTACTCTTTACGACTCGCCCACAAAGAGGAGAGTGGGATGAATAGATGATCTCCTGGCTTTGATTAAAAAATGTGTGGATGTGTGCTTGATATTGTTTATACTACAGAATAACACACATTCATATTCATATACAATTATGAATACGTTTGTAAATAGTTTTCTAAATAATTCCAATTCACACGTGCATACATTGTACACATATACAAATATACTTTTATATTAAAAAAATCCTCCCATCCAATGCCATGTTCGTGTCTTATATTTTTAGAAAATTGAGTGACCCGTGTTCATATTCGTGTCAGTGTCCGTGTCTAAAAATGTGTCCGTGCTTCCTTGATTACAATGTATACATATAAATGAATGACTATATATATAAGTTTTAATATATAATGAAATGTGTGTTTATATGTATGTGTGTATGTATGAAATGTATGTACATAAGTTGTGAGTTTTTCAAAAAGTGGAGTTTAGTCGGCCACTCAATCGGCCAAGTGAGAGTATATGTGGCTCATAACCGCTTAGTGGACCGGTTAGCAACATGGGGTGCAGTAGGGTGACAAAATAGGTATAAGCGGGAAAATAAGCGGCCGTACAAACAGATTTTCCGAACAGTGGATAAAATTGAAACGATTCAGAGAAGACTAGCATGGCCTCAGCACGAGGTTAACACACAGAAACCAAGAAAGATAAAGATTTATTCTCATAAACATCACCCCTATTAAGAGAAATGATGTGAATTCAAGAGAAACTTCATTGCTCTAAAATATGCACAAAGGATTTTGGTACGACACAAGAGGAACTTCACTACAATCCTCAAGTTTTTTATAAGAGGAACTCTATTGCATGTATTAGCAAAATCAAGGGCTTCTTAACACAAAGGATTTTGTGTTGATTTTGGTGCAACACAAGAGGAACTTCATCACAACACACTATGCACTTTGATGGGAATTGAAGAGGCAATGCAATGCAATTTAAGAGGCGTTTTGGTGAAAATTTGAGAATTGATGTAAGCATGAAAAAATAATTTAGATTGTTCAATATTTTTGCAACATATTTCAATTTTTTATGACACTTCATGTTCATTTCAAATGTTCGTAGAAGAAAAGAAAATGCTTTCTTAATATGTTGCTCAATTCTGTCTACACTAAGATACATTTTGGTTAGGTATGAGATGCCCACATGGAATGAGTTTCATGATAATAAGATTGTGAGTGCAGCATATTTACACAGATTCATATATTCATGTTTATAATACTCGATCGATCATGTGTATTTCTGGATCGACCTTCCAGTACAATGTATCCACTTAGGTACTGATTTTGACTTCAATATTGTAATTGTTTCCAATTTTGTGACACTTGCAGTTCTATAAGAAAGGATTGGTGCTTTAGTTTATTGTAAATATACCTTACTACATTTAGAGAACTTATCCCAACAAACTTCCTTTAGATGGACAGACTCAATTGTTTAAATGGGAACCCACCCGATCAGTTTGCCTTGGAAAAACCGTACGTCGGACGCATGTAAGGTTGTTCACTGAACACCATACAAGTACTTTATCATTTACTAATCAACCTAGGTAACCACTTTACTTCCTTAATACTATCTAGGGGACCACGTTTTTAATGCGCATAGCTATTTCTGGTGTACCACGTTAAAAATAAATCAGCATTTAGAGCTTTTTCAGTGCTGATTTCTAGATCCTAGATGTAAAATTATGTTAGTAATTTCAAGATGGCAAGGTAAACGTATTGCCGGCAGCCACAGACAGACTGAAAAAGAGGACAAGTTCGCAATAATAATGCATGAATATTGTCTACTAGTGGCAAATTTCTCACAAATACACTCAAACGGACGTTTCTTGCAACGAACATGAAGGGGTAGAAGAAAACAATAGTTTCTTGCTTTCCATTGAAATTATCAAAATGAAAACTACAAGCTATAACATGCTATAATAGGTCATTTTAAGGTGCATTTTTTAATGAGCATCATCAAACGCAGACTTCAAATATTGTCATGCTCAAGGTATTGAACCATCTGCCGTATGAAAATCAATGGTGGTTCAGCAAAGAATTTTGAGCAAAATTTTATAGGAACAACACAATTCTTTATTGAATAAAAGTAGGGGCCATGTATACAGATTTATCTGAACTCTGAAATGCGGCTCAGAATTGAGCAGCTGTAGTATTTGTCGTCATCACGAGGGCCTAAAGCAGGGCAAAAGGAAGCAAGGAAATCAAAGAGGGGCTCAAGCCCCACCATATTACTGAAACAATCCCCAAACAATCATTAGAATTTCCATTTAATTTCAAGATACATTGTAGAAGTAAGATATTTTACAAAGAGAACAAAAGTACAAAGGGCAAAACCAACTTCCGTGATGGTACTTAGATTAAAAAATACATGTTAGTCAACAAGATCTACCCAAACTCCTCAAGCTTTAACACTGTTTTCGCAAGAAGAGTTTGCATATGAAGCACTGCATCATTGCCCTTGAAACTTCTATCTGGTTTAAAGAAATCGACCTCAAGATATGACAGATTCACGCTGCACGAGCAAAAAGTCACAAGGAGGCAATTCAATCTGTCAGTTTAAAGAAAAGTTCAACAAAATATAGTAATTTTGTAGGAAGGTAATGTAAGGTAGCTTGATAGGAATGATGAGGGAGTAATTGTATAAAATATTTCTTTGTAAATGGAATACGAATGAAGTTTTTTGAAACAAAGTTCAAGGCGAAATAGGATATGCCCAGCAAAACATACTAAGAGAATGTAAGAGAGCATCTTCTTCTCGGCATTAGGCTCCCTTTACGAAATGAAAAACATGGTCAATGCACAAATTCCTCCAAATTAAGATGGGGCAATACAGCAAAATGAAGATATAAGCCAAGCATACCTGCCATGACAGATCAAAGTGGACGAGATATATAGCATCTATAGATTTCAGTAATGTATCTATGTTCTCATGGGCCACCCTGATAGCACGCATTATTGCCTACAATACAACTTTTAGCAACATCAAACAACGGAGGGGGCGTTCAAAGGGGAGGTGGACTGAAAAGACCGGCAACCTACAAGGGGCGCATCGAGAGCTGGAGAATGAATAGACTGTCGGAGGATCCAAGTTAATTTCCCCACCATCTCGCCAGTGACGATCCAGCTCTTCTGTATGACTCGGTGAAATATAGCTCTCTCTGCTAAGGCATTCGGCCCTTGCAGGATCCCCATGACTTCAGTGCCGTACTTAGGCCACTAAATGAGCAACTGGTGGTAGCGATCTGAATAGAGCAGTGGAAATTTCAGATATGGCAGTAACAATCCAAGTGGTTGTAGTGTAGCCTTCCTGGGACATCAATGTTTAACTATTCAGTTGCCGATTTCTATAGATTTATCTGAACTTTTTCTTTTCTTCACCTATAATAACTAATTCATTTGTGAATCGCCATATTATATGTACTAACCTTGATATGAATTGCATTTTACATTTTATTGTTTTGGGTATGTAATTTGCAGATGCTTCATAATAATTTAAGTTAGGATATACTAATTAGTTGTGACCTCCATAATGTTAGACCTTGTCTCCTGATATTGAAGCAAAATTACGCTTATTTATTTAACATTCTATCAATACTATGTTCCCTGTGTGGACTATCTTCTAAATTTTAAAATATGGGGTCCTGCTTAAATGTCTTTAGTGGCTATGCAATTGATTCTGTTGCTTATCAGAATTTCATTCATAATTACTGGCTATAGTTATTGGAGCCCAAGATGTCCACAACATCTTAGAACAACTGTCGTAGTGTCTTCTCATACTGTAAATTGGATTCAGCATCTGAATGTGCAAAAAACAATTGGCAATTAGTAGTTCGCAAGGATGTTTCTTTTCAACGATCTTGTTGATTATTATAAGATGTGAAGTTGTCTGAAGACCAGGTAATATTAGTGTACAGAAAACTAAAATGTAACCTTTAAAATAGAGTAGGTGAAGTTGCTACACTGTTGATAATGTAGGGTGTACGCCACAAATAACAATGATAGTTTTAAATTTCAGACTTTTTAGCAAGGGAATTAGTATGAAAGAGTTAGAATAAAAGACAGCTCCAAACATCCAGAAGTGTTTCTCATGGCTGTCACTACAGCTCATGATAGGCGAGTTTATCATGGCTTCTGTATAAGTGTTTGGCGATCATATAAGAAATTTTTCATGAAGGTGAGGTCCTAAATGTGGATGTCGTTGCCATGTGGGTTTTCTGGAGTTTTTCCTCGCTCTTATGACAAAGTTAGAATAAAGGAGGGTTGCCACTATGACTCACGATAGGTTAAATTCTCATGTCTTCTAAATATGTATTTGGTCATATTATAAGGAGGTTTGCCACGAAGTGAGGTCCTAAATGTGGACGTCCTTGCTGTGTGGGTTTCCAGGAGTGTTTCCTCGATCTTACATATGCCCATGTCGATGACAAGGCTGATCTCATGCCAGTCACACCCCCCTTATGCTTTTCAAAAGGGCACTCACTATGTCCTTTCATGCATAAGTGGAGCTTCACACCCTCATGATGTTCAAAAGGGAACTACACCTTCCTAGATATACCAATGAGAGTGTTGCAATCGTGATGGAATGGCTTCTGATAACACTTAGCTTTTTTGAATTATATCCATATAGAGTCTAATCGAAGAATCTTTCAAGTTCCTACAAGAAATCTGACTTATTAAATAAACTTCAGTGCACACACCTCAAAAGCATAGATTTAAAAAGCTTGCAGCAAAAAAGGATAGCGCACCATACATATTTTTGGACAAAATATTCAATACTCGTCCCCCAAAGAGGGGAAATAACAATTCTAAATTAGCTACCCACTATTTTGATATCAATAAAGAAGGACAACTTATGGGTCCTGCCTCTAAGGACTTTCATAAGATAGTTCCAAACATTGATTGTGAAAAATGAAATGACTTAATAAAAGAAATGTACAACAAAATATGGTTAGAGGATTAACTCAGAAATAATCTAACCTGGAATTTTTATAAAAAATTATTATGCAGTTGAATGGTGCATGACAACTTATAGTTCCCACTTCTAGGACTTGCACAAAACAGTTCCAAACATCCATTGTGAAAGATAAAATCAAATTGAATAAAAGGAATGTAAAAATGACATTTGATAAGACTATTTTCCCAGCAATAATCTAACCCAGATTTCTAGTAAGTTGTATTATACAGTTGTAACGGTGCATCTTCTATAAGAAGAAACATGCTAGAGAAGATAGTCAGTTGAACTACTTGTCTCTGTAAGGGGAATACAAAAGACCTTGAGCATTAATAGGTCCCTACATTCTATAAGGATGATCTCATGCCAGTACCACCCCCCTCCTTGTTCGACTGACTATGCCTTGCGTGCATGAGTATAGCTTCACAGTCTCATTATACTCAGAAGGGAACTGCACCGTCCTAGACATATCAATCAGTGTTGTAATCGCAATGGAGTGGCTCCCAAAAAATACTTAACTTGTCTAAATTATGTCAATATACAGTAAATATGTAAAAGTCTTTCAAGTTCTTTTAAGAAAATTAACTTGTTAGATAAGTCTCAGGGAATGGCGCATCTCCTGTAAGAAGAAGCCAGATGCTAGAGAAGATGGTCAGTGGAAGTATTTGTCTCAATAAAGGGGCCTATGAAAGACCTTCACCACAATTAGGTCCACATATGCTAAAAAATAAAGACTTTACTATTAGATAACACTGTATACAATATATGCTTCTTATAGTACATCAAGAGAAGAAAAATACTATCAACGTGTCTAAAGACAGGTACTACAAAAATTATTGTTTTGTAGCAATATTTGAGTCATGATTTAAATGAAGATGATGACCATTGCAAATTCCACTACATTGGAGCAGTGAACTGTTTCTGGACGGCGAACTCATCTAGTAGAACTCCGTGTGAGGTCAATGAATATGTGGCAGGGGGTGCACATTAAACAATTACCAATTGGATAGAAAAATTTGGCTAACCCCAACTACTAAGGAAAGCATTATGTTATTTTGACCCAAGCATGACAATGGAGGCGGCCAATAATAATTAAACATACTTTGATAATTTTAATAACAGCCTAAGAAGAAGAGAGAAAGATGAACTAACAAAATGACTCCTAATCAGAAAGTGGTGCATTATTGCATGCCTTGATTGCTAGATGGTGAAAGGCTAATTACTGACACCAAAGGGCTGAAACACAAGGAATTTGTGGAATTTTCAAGAAGTAAAGATCAAACCTTGAATGTGTTTCCAAATGTATGCCTCTATAAGATTTCACATAGTTTCTCGAGTTTTCCTTTGTGGTGAATATTTCTGATATTTCCAGAATTTCAAAAGTTTGCCATTTTGTGAAATTATTAAAAAAAATTGTGATGCTCCGTGGTTTGGGTTTATACTTTATATCCTTCAATTCAAGG
Organism: Alisma plantago-aquatica; assembly: GCA_963693085.1. Classification (NCBI taxonomy): domain Eukaryota; kingdom Viridiplantae; phylum Streptophyta; class Magnoliopsida; order Alismatales; family Alismataceae; genus Alisma; species Alisma plantago-aquatica. The sequence continues at coordinate 520,433,515 of OY856412.1, forward strand.
GTAATTTGAAGAAATTATATGATCAACAGACCTATTAGATGGATATAGCATTAAATATTTACATTATGTCAGTCGGTGTTCAATGATCAAGATATCTGCATGACACTGTGAATATACAATATGTTTAGGTAAGTGTGAGAAAGAGAGTGTGTTTTTATGCATATGTATAGCAAATCTGTGTGTTTGACTGATTCATTTTTCCAAAAAAATTGTCATCGCATTCTATTAATCATTGCCTAAGTTTATCGGAACTCTCCTGCATAATCCAAAATGCTACTTTCATCCTTAGCAATGCATCCACAATCCTCTAAAATGAAAAGCATAACCTTATTGAAAAAGAATTAATTTATTGAATGTGTCTAGATTATAAAGATCCTAAAGGTAAGGACCTAATCAACTACCCTTCATTCCATGAGAAATATATGTAAACATTTTGCGATGTCTAAATAAACCTATATTCTTAGGTAAATAGATCCAAAGTTCTTATGAACTCTTTAATTTGAATTCGTCTGAAACTACCTTATAATTGAAAGAACCAAGTATCAGACTCACTACAACATTTACCTTCATGAGGTAAGCCAATGAATGAGGTGATGTCTCCATGTTGAAGCCTAATTTCGGTCCTTTGTTTTTTCCAGTTTAAATAATTTTAGAGCAGGCCAGTCAGCCTGTGATGCCGCATTAAGAAAGGTTCATAAGCATGGAGCAGCTTGTGAGACAAATCATTTCTTGCCTTTCGCTTTTGATACCTTTGAAGCATTTGTTGACAATGTCATTTCTCTTCTTAAGCGCATTCAACACATAACAAATAGGAATCTTATGCTGTGTTCATCTACATTCAATAATTCTGAATCCATAAGTTTCGCCATCCAAAAAAGGCTTGGCAGCCCAGTCTGTTGCCTGCGCTTCTGGAAAGACATTCATGTAATGGTCATATCTTGATATTTATTTGTTAGTTTAAATATGTTCAACTGGTTCCGCAGCAGTGCATGTTTCAGCAAACCAAGTTTCAACAACATTACACATATTGTGGCATGGTTTATCACATATTGGAGCAAATGCACTAATTTGAATTGTCTTTATTATAATCATATTAATTATAAAGGGTATTGTTAATCGTCATATGACTGGTTCTTAAAGCATACTACCAACATTTTGTGTCGCTTGTTGCCAGCGGCAACAGCTATTACTTTCATTGCCACTGATGTCACCTCCTATTGGCTGTGGGACCAGGAAGAAAGAGAGGGGGCGGCTAGGAGAAAATGGGAGACGGGAGAGATGGGCGTATTAGGGTTATGTTGGATTTTAATGCTCTGATGACATGTTGGTAAATAGAGACTGATCACTCGTTGATCAAAAAGAATTAGATAGAAACTCCTTATGTAGGAGAGGACCAAGATACAAAGTTCAGCAGGAACACAGCACATATTAGCTAAGTTATACCATGGGTTTGGCCCAACCTTGCCCATATACATTAATACATGTGCACTTATATTAACAAATTTCATAATATTATTTTATAGGGGAGACAACAGGGGGAGTAGAGTAGTGGAAAGAGGGGTTATGTTTAAGATCAAACAGAACACAAAAAATATGGATGAAGTCCTGATCAAATTGAGAAAACTATCGTCAAAGATCATTAGTGGAATGTTACCTTTGTATATAAGTACGGCAAGGCAGTGCATGTCTTATATCATAATGAAAATAAAATATGGCTGAATTATAGCATACCCTTTCCAAATTCAACACTTGCGGCAATTCTTTACTGTATATAAAATGATAGGGATAATATCCTTCCCGTGATTTGTAATCAACGCAGTTTCATTTTCATTTCATCTTCAACCATGCATAATATATCCTCAAGCCTGTGGAAGAAACATGGAACAGAAGTGGTAAGATAAAGCATGCCACAAGGTGTAACAATATATAACTTATATGGATATTTGGGTTAACGACAGTACATGAAATGTTAAGATCCACAAACACATCAAATACTGGGCTAGATGTTCTTTTACAGTGAAGAAACAGTAGAAAAAAATCAGGGCAGATATCATTTTATAGTCATGATTCACGAAGCAGTTCAAGAAAAGAGAATTTGAGCAATTCAGTGTTATCAAGGCGGGAGCCTAGGCGCTCCACAGGGCCCTCAAACCTAGACGCCTAGGGGTCATATGTTCGTTGGGCAAACTAGGCGAGCTGAGCGGGCTAGGCGGCTGCCTAGGCGGTCAAGGCGGACAGTCTAGGCACTTCTAGTGCAACTGCTGCAAACAGGGCAGTCCTTATACTGATGTTTCTTTACTTTTTTTTGTACTTCCTCGTGTGACCTATTCTTGCTTCTTTTCTTCTCTTTTTGTGACAATTTCTCCCGCATTTCCTGTTCTCGCTACTGCTGCATTTTCAATTTTTGTGACTCCCTCCTATGTCCCCTCTTACTTCTATCTCTATGTTATTTCAGAAATTCAGACTTGTCCTATGTCCCTTGCTCCCACATCTAGTAGACTACTAGTACTACTACTATAATTCTATTCGCATATTTTCTGACTTATTCTTCCAATATCCAGCAGCTACTGCTGTTTACATGTATGTGTTAGAGTTTCCTGATCTCTTCTTCCTCCGCCTAGATCTCCTCCAACATCTCCTTCACTGTTTTTTTTCTCTAACTTCCTTCTTCCTCCTTCACGTCTCCTCTACTTCTGTTCTGCTTTCTTTTTCTGACTTCTTCCTGCACGTCACTTGCACTTTTCTTTTCTTTTTTCCTGTTTTCTTTCTCCTTCAATTCCTACTTATCTTCCTCCTGTAGTTTCCTTTTTCTTCCTCTTAATTCTCCTTCCTAACCCTCCCAATAGTTATCAATACAAGTTAGGCAAATGACTAAATTTAATGAACTAGTTACAAAATCGCATGTAGCATCATACATATAAATAAGCAAATATGTAACAGAAAATACATACAAAAATAAAAACGCCCAGAAAAGCCTAGGCGCCCATTGGGTGAACCCCACCGCTTAGCCACCCTAACAACCTGGCTATGCCTAACTGCCTAAGATAGCTTGTACCCAGGTGAAGCCATAGTCATTGAACCAAAAGCACATTGGAATCAGAAGATAAGCTAGGAACAAGACTTCGTAAAACAAGAGTCAAGCAAAAAATTTGATGTGTTGTTTAATTTCTACCTTTGTACGTCAATATTCATATTTGAAAGCCAAGCTGTCAAGTAAACCTGTAACAGTAACAAAGAAGAGGGAGAATAATACATTAGAGGGCAGCTTATGTTTCATAAAATATTATATGAAGTGGGTAAAAAATTGCTCAGAAGTTTTATTAGTATGATTTGTTCATTTGAGATAGAATCTGTACTTCGACTTTCATGCTAGTATTCATGATTGAGCATGTGGCCAGATGCTGATCAGGCACCCATCCTAACACTAAGGAAAAGCTTATACTTGCTGCTTGACCAGCAACACTGGTGAAAATCCTTGGCTTGTTGTAACAAACATTCATGAGATGAAGACGGTGTTAAAGCACAATAACAATGTTAGATTCGTGTGTTCACGCTGTAGATGAAGACGGTGTTAAAGCAAAAATTTCTTCCAATCCAAGGTATGTTGCACTTGTCTATGGAGGGCCCTTTCGGAAATATCTATACCTTCGACTCAAATAAGCACATTATACCCGCTTTTCATTATCTGCAACACCATAAGGTCATACTATCCAAACTAATATCATAACATCCTCCTGGCGTTAACTCCAAAACTGGTCATGCCACCAAACAGGACAGTTTAAATTTTCTCACAGCACCGCTTGGTTACTGTGTATTATGGCGGTTAGGGGCACCGTGCACAAAAATAACTTTGACAGATTAGCTCATCCCTTGTAGGTTATCCACCTCTCTGATTCCTAACAATATCTCGGATACGGGTTCATGTCATAATAAAGAGAATTTTCTATGGCCCAAACCAAATTATCTCAACCGCTTTTTTACATGGAGTGCGCACTTCGCAGAGAACCACATGGCCATTAAGGGGTGGTTTGGGAGCCGATTTTATGACTCCTGGTATTTTGACACCCGGTTCTGTGTCCATTGTAGAGTATCACCGGCTGACATGGGGGTCGTAGCTGCTACCAGCCATGACTGGACCTGTGAGAAACATGAAAAAAGAGAAGAGATGGCAGAGGAGGATGGCAATTGTGGCAGTTCTCTGTCCCCCCACTTTGGGGTGATTAGATAAGTTCACGCTTTCTGCTTTGCCTATTAATATATGGTAGTCGAGACTCGACAGTTCCAAATCTCAAATGAAATGTTTTTATTAGTATGGCAACCACTAGGATTTTGAATGTCGTCAGCCAAACTCAACCTAAATGTCAAAGTCCTACCATGCAGCTGTCCTAGATGGAACCAAAGTTGAAACCCCCTCACAAAGATATGTGGCTCCACAAATAACCAGTACTTCCACCATACTAGCTTCTGCACAATCACAATATCCCCAAAAGCTCTTTTTGCAACACCATGACTATAGCAAAAACACCACCATTGTCACCATGCAGATTAGTATTGATGTCCCGGCAACATCCATGGGGCTTGCTCGTGTCTTCACCAGCCGCCGCCGCCTCATCACCTTTTTTCTAAATCTCGGAGATCACAAAAATTAACCTCCTTGACGTCCCATAGGCTCTGAGATTCTTACTTCTCGGCATTACCATCATAGGGCCAGAAATTCTGTCTAGGTACCAGCTCACAGACACTCTGAGTCTGCCTCCTCCGACTGTATTATTGGATCTCCCCCTCATTGTGACTGTGGAAGCGGACTTCATACAAACCTCTATATCTAGATGGCTTCCTGATAAAGGAACCTTTTTTTGCCAGAGAGGAAGGTATCGGATATATGGCTATATATGGACTACCCCTTCATTTTTGGGAAGCCGACACATTCAAAACCATCGCTTTGAACCTTGGTCCCAAACTGGACTAAATATACCCCCAAAAGTCTGCAATCCCTCAATTTCATAGAACGTTCTTTCAAATTGTTGTCACCTTCATGAGTGCCCAACCAGATCAAGTTGCAGGTCTGCCAGAAAACATATCATCTTCGCATATTTGGTGAGGGACCCCACCGGCCATCTTCATGCCTCAATGACATGCATGGTCATTCACCCACTTGGGTCTCCCCTAAAAACAATAATCTTGTGCTTGTAACCACGACGACGGGTTACCACACAACACCAAGGCAGACAACCACATCCTACAAAGCTTAGAGGATGACAAACCAAAAACTGGGGGCATTAGCTCCACAAACTGTACCTTTGTACATCCAAACACAAGTCAAGCGTTGATGATGTGTGTTATGAATCATGTCATAGACAAGATTGCCTTCGGTGTCTAAGCTGTACTTGAATCTAAAACAAACCAGGAGAAATCTAGGTCGTCAACCCCGAACACTGCGATGAAGAGCAAAGAGGCTAACATCTCACTGTCTAGGGATCTGAGTATACAAATGGCCACCAACAGACATCCAGGTATTATGCCTCTATACCCATGTGTTCTCCTTCAATGCTTGAACAATCTTTAATTTATACTACAACAACACCAAACAAAGCCATATGCACAAGCTCTGATAACACATATGATAAGATGTCACTCGATTCCACCTGACACTTCATTGCATGGGGACTCGCAAAGAAAGTGTAAAGAATTTCCATCTAATTTTAGTGTAACATTTGATTCGTATCTAAGTGCCAACCTAGCCCTAACTGAGCTCAAATACAGCCTTGGATGGTCAACTTTAGACCTACCCGCTTCACACATGGAGAAGCTCAATATATGATGATCTATCCTTCCTTATTCTTTGTTCACAGCCATTTATCATGATTCTTGCCACCTGGAACATTTGTTAAGCGGTGACTGCATTTTGGCAGTGTTATGAGAAATGTCATTAGAGCCCATAAGCTAGAAATGGTTACCATATAGGAAGAGACTAAAACCCATCTCTAGGACAAAAATATCTCTTCCAAGGTAGAAACATCATTATCAAATGATTCAATTTCCATTATCTGGTCTTAGTGGAGGCATGCTCGTAGGTTGTAGGGCCAAACACTTAACAGATCTCTGTATTTCCAATGGCATTTAATCAACATAAAATCTCGCTACAACAACACATGGATCTTCACGAGTATATACGATGGCCAACCGACACTAGAAACTTTTTCTTACAACTATGTTGGGATCGGCTACATGAATTCTTCGTTTCCATTCAGCTCTATCATGGGCCATATTTTGGTTGAGATGTAGAGATTCAAAATCTCTCTTTACAAGCTCATCTCATGTTAATTTAGGTCTTCCTCTTCTATTTATTGTGCTTGACTCAATAGCATTGCTTCGTATAGGCGCATTAGTCGGTCTGCGTTGCACATGTCCGTACCATCTGAGTCGGCCCTCACGCAACTTGTCCTCAATGCTCGCCACCCCCACTTTGTTCCTGATATAATCATTTCTCAAGCGATCTTTTCTTGTCTTCCCACACATCCATCTTAGCATACGCATTTCAGCCACGTTCATCTTGTTGAGACTTTGTTTCTTCACCGTCCAACATTCATTTCCATAGAGCATGGTTAGTCGTATAGTTGTTCAATAAAACTTTTCAACCTGAAAAGGATCTTCTGATCACATAATACTCCAGTTGCATTCCATTTCAACCATCCTGCAGTGATCATGTGACAAACGTCAATTGATCAGTGTTAATTGGTTGAAATGAGGAGTGCAACTGGAGTATTATGTGATCGGAAGATCCCTCTCAGGTTAAAAAGTAAGTTTTATAGAACAGCTATACAGCCAACCATGCTCCATGGGAGTGAATGGGACACTAGAAACCTTTTTTTAAGGAACTTTTATTTCCTGATTGATTAATACAAAAGGACATAATGGATTCTAGTTGGTGAATTTATCACTACAAAACTTGTTTATGATACATTAACTATGTAATTTGTGATTCAAGCATGAGTAAATATAATATGCCTTGATTAACTTGGTATATCTCTTCGACATTATACTAGTTGTACCCACTTCCAATAGTCTTTGATCAATGGGCTTTTCTCGATAGAGTCCGAGCAGCCCACCATGGGATGATTACTACTTGATAGCTAACACCATCACTACCTCTTATTTGCAACACATGCTCCATCATTGATGGACCAAAGATATTTCAAGTAGAAAGTTTTAGGAAAACACAAAGATATTAAAAAGATATAAACTAACGGTCTATGCTTTCCATCCCATCAACACCCTGAACAAATATTTAATATATACAATAAAACTCAAATGTGCAGATACTTTCTCATTGGATGAGCTTACCAAAACATTTGGTAACATTCACAAAACCATTGAGAGAAAAAAAAACTGAATGCCTCCACTCTATGGAAACTAGAAACAACATTGACCCATTTAAATTAGAATGTGCCATACTCGAGATTGTCAATCTCCTTCAGCAACTTTGAAACTAACAATCTAAAATCCATTGGCTCAAGCATAGTAACGAACATTGGTGATTTTTTCAAAAAATCGGCAATTTTTCACGTATTTTTGCCTCGTCGAATGTTCTGCAAGTTTTATTACGTCGTGTGCCGTTTTTTGCGCTTTTTTATGTTTTTTCACGTTTTTTCATTTTTTTATATTTTTCGTGTTTCATAAGTTTTTCCCATTTTTTCGTGTTAAAAACGGCTCAGTTTTTTGGGCTAAAACTTGATTCTGCTATGATCCGCTTATCCCCGTTTCACATCCCCATGACCCTGATTACCCTACCCCCTTTTTCCCCTCAAACCCTGAATCCCGCTTCCCAAAACCCTCAACTCCCGCATCCAGACGCCTACAAAAACTATTGAAGCAGCCACTGGCGGCAACTAGAGCTTGAAGCTTGGAGTTGCCAACCACTAGAGCTTATAGCTCAAGAGCTGGCCACAATAACTCCATCACAAACAACCGATCAGGCCGCAGCAACTCCATCACAACCATCTCCCAACGGTGATAGAAGCCCCACAAGCAAGCAGATGGCGACTCATCCATCATCAAAAGGAGGATGCAGTGACAGAAGGACCACCTCAAGCAAGGGACAGCTGCTCCATCACCAGCAAGTGACTTCTTCAACAGCGAAAGCTTCAAGATGCTACCACGACGACAATTTCAAGAAGCTTGACGGCGGCCGCTTCAAAAAGCTCAACGGTGGCGACTTCAAGAAGCTCAAAGGCAGGGCTCCTGCAAATATCAATATGTGCTTCCTACTTCCTTTAGGTCAGTTTTGCTTCTTCCTTCTATAGTTCCACCTTCCCTACAGGGTGTGCTCTCCATTCAACCTTCTTGCAACAAATCCCTCCACCATTCAATTTTCATTCAAACCTTATTTCCCTTTATATCTATCTACTTCCTCCACTCTGACGAGGTCCTTTTTTTGTCTTTTTCATTGTTCTGCAAAATATATTTCCCTCACAAATTTCTCCCCTTTATGACTTCACCTCCCTTATATCCATTTTTTATGTTTAACAATAAGTTTCTGTTTCTCCTTTTCATTGTAGACATTTTGAAATCCTAGGAGATTCTTCCTCTTGTATATTTGCCAAATCAGGTAAGTTTCTCCTTTTTTTACTTTAAAAAAACTAATTAGGGATCTTATATGATTGCAATTTGCTGCTTGTCATCTATATGATTGATATCAAAATCGTTTCTATAAAATTCAATTATTTTCCCTCCTATGCTAAGTACTTTTCACTTCCCCCCCCCCAATTTCATTACTAAGTAATGAATCTAATTTTGATTGGAGTGTACTGTCTAATTTTCTTCTATAAGATCCCAATTGCAATGACATTATATATGTATGTATATGTACATGTATATATATGGGATTAAGAGAGGCATTCTCTCCCCCTCTCCCACGCCCGTGGCGGAGGCCGAACGCCCGGGAGGGTGGTAAAATCAAGGCGGCAAATGGGATTCGAACCCGGGTCCCTTTGTTAGGAGACATCGTCCTAGACCATTTGAGCCACTCCTTGTCAGCTACATGTATATATATATGTATGTATATATATGTATGTATATATGTATATATATCTGATTTTTCTCAATTTATTCTCGAATAGTTGACCGAACTTTATTGATCTTTCCTTGATTTTTCACGATTTTCGTTAATCCCATTTTTTTCCAACCATCCAATAAGTTGCAGAATCCCAAATTTGTTACCGTGGAAAACAATATAGGTGGGGGAAAACACCAGAAGTGTAGATTGTTTTCTTATTGCTTGATCGATAGGAGCCAGCCACCTTTTCCTATAAATAGGATAAGGGGGAAGCATATAGACACTTCGACAAACCCTAATGGGCCAATGGACAATTTAGCCCATATTACAAAAAAACTGAACATAACTTAAGTAAAAGACTAAAACACTTAAGTAAATAGACACTAACACTCCCCCTCAAGTTGGAACTTGGGAGAATCCCAAGTTAGCTTGCAAACAAACGGACAAATTAAACATAATAAAAAGATAACCAAGCCAATACAAGAATTTCTCCCCCTCAATGTTACAATAAGTCACTATGTACTCAAAGACTCCTCTTCAAGTAGATACTCCAAAGCAGAAGATATCTGGGCAGCATAGAAGGTTCTTGATCATCATAATGGCATCTAGAGCAACAGAAAGAATAGCAAATAGGCACCCAGATCTTTGTCACAGTCGTTGTAGTAGCATCACAAGTCCTAGAGAGTGCTAAGTCACAAGAAGCAGCAATAGTCAACGTGCAAACAAAGCACAGACGAACCAGAGAGTGTTGGATCACAGTAGCAGAATGTCAACATGCACACAAAGCATGGACAAGTAGAGAGTCAACGTGCATAAAGCACGGACAAGCCAAGGATTGTCGGCACACAATAGAAGAAGTCGACGACGTAGGCGGTTAAAAGACCAGTGGACAAAGTACCAAACACGTAAATAACTCTGATATGCAATGTAGTTGAAGCTCGATGTAAAGTTGCAACAAAAGTCATCATCATCTTCCCTCTTAAAATATCCATCACAGTAGTAGACGTCAAAGTTCATAGAGTGTTGGTTCAGAGTTCAGAGAGTGTTGGCCCACAATAGAAAGAACGTACAAAACAGAGCACGGACAGCAGGAGTGCAAAAGCACAAAGCAGCAAGTAAAATGTGCTAATCACAGCACAAGTAGCAACAATGACGTCCCAATATGTAACTTCATAGCAGCAGTCGAGGTAGATTATGAATAAGCAATAATAGCAGCAGAAAGCTCCATATAGCAATAAAATTATCATGAATAGTCCACATAACAATAGATGGATCCACGTAGAAGCAAAGGAACACCAATAGTAGCAGAAAGATTCATATATCAACAGCAAAAAGTGGCATGAAGATCCATGTAGCAGCATGACTGAGTTCTTCTTCTTCTTCCTTCATCTCTCCTCTCATCTCATCTCTTCCCTCTACTCTTCATCCTCTATTCTCCCTCTCACACCAACCACGAAAAGAATGAGGAGTGGTTGGAGTGGAGAGTCAAAACAATGGTAGAGGTAGGGTTGTGTAGGCAAGTATGTGGAGGAGATAACTGACAACACGAGTCAAGGTGTAATATGACCTGATTATATAGATCTGAATAGAAAAAAAAATGGATCTTTTCACAAAACGAAATGAGATTAATCCAACCCTTAGGCTGAAAAATCTGGGGTGGAGGAGCAAAACCCCCCAAAAAAATTTAAGTAGGTCAAAAAATAATTTGGGGGTAGGTTAAAAGGAAGATTGTCGGCATGAAAACTCGGTAAAAAGAGGAGGTACACTACCAAAAAGTTACTCGATAGCATCAATAGGTATTGAGGAGGTAGGCAAAAATTATGTAGGGTTGGAAGACTGAGAGGTGTAAAAAAAATTATAAATGTTGAAAATGGAAAGATAATTGTTGTTGGTAAGAGAAAGAAGGGACACGCCACGTATAGATACCTCCGCGATATGATAGAATCATTGTAGCACACCAAGATGTAGAACCAGGAAGCCACGGACACGTCGTGTCGTTGAGTGACACGTCGTGACAATTGACACATGAAGCAGCTGTAGCAGGTGACACGCCGTGCCTGGTAGCACAGTAGCAACAGTCGGAGTCAGCAGAAGCCTAGGAAGTACGGACACTTCTAGACAACCCCTGTGTCCGTGTCGGACACGTTTTGGACACGGACACTTCCCAGACACGGCCCAAAACGTTTTGGACACAGCTGAGACGTGTCTAGATCATTTTGGTCATTTTCTGCATCCTGGACACAACTGCACACTGCCCATACACTTCCTGGACACATCACTATAGCAGTTGTTGCTACAATAGTCTATCCTAGAGTGTGAATGTTGAATATACAGCTACTATTTATGTATTAATAATGTGAAAATGTAACATAGGAGCTGAGATCTGATCAGAATTACAAACAAATATGTTCTACAAAAGTAACATGTAAAGTCTAAGCTGAATCAGATATTATGAAATAAATTATAATCTAATAAATTTGTTAAGAGCAGTGAATTAAAAAAGGGCCCAGGCGGCCGCTTAATCGGCAATGACCGTCATCCGCCTAATTTAGCCCCTAAGCACCTGGTTAAGCGTTTTGAACATAATCACCCGCTTTTTGCTCGCCTCTCCCGCTTTTTGCCCACTTTTTCCCCGCTTTTGTTTAATAATACTAATATAAGCATCTAACATTATTAATTAATTACATAGTCCAAGTAGTGTTGACTATAATATATATGTAACTTGTATACATTAAATGTTCTAAGATATAGCTAGTTCTAATTTAGAATGCATACTTTGTGTGTAAGCTGTAATAATTGGGTACTGTTGTAATGCATCTATGTAAATATCATATTGCTCTATTATACTAGTTTTACTAATTTCCTTGCTGCTTTCAGTGATTAATGATTGGCATTACTGGTTAGTATTACTTTAGTGATTACTTTAAATCAATAATTCATAATTTGTTATTTACAATTACTGGTCTGCTTGCTGATTTTAGTGATTAGAGGTAGTGATTAATAGTAAAGTATTGATGAATACTTAGTTAATCGGTTACAGAGTGTTGTCCGCACGCCTCCCGCTTCCCGCTTTCTGATACCTTGGTTAAGAGTAATACGAACTCATGTGTATTTTGTAATATACAATTTTTACTACAAAAACACGTTTTATTTTGTACTTCATGTTGTTTCTACTAGACACACAAAGACACATCTATATGCATATAAGATTATACATTCATAGATACATTAAGCTGGACAAATTTTAAGATAAATTTCGATTCGTACATATTACACCTACATATATGTATAAATAAAAAAATGTTTTCCCCTCATCCAATGTCGTGTTTGTCCTACATTATAGAAAATTGTCGTGTCTCGTGTCCGTGCCAGTGTCTGTGTCTAGAAATGTATCTGCGCTTCCTTGGCAGAAGTCGAGGACACATTGTATCTTTGAAAGAGCACGTCATGTCAGTTGACAGAATCTCAGGGCAGAAGCAGGTGACATGTCGTGTCAAGGTACATGCGACACGCCGTGTTTAAAAGCGTCGAACGAAGTCACAAAGAATTTTTGTGGAGGCCCACAACGTTTGGACTCCCCCAAAACCTCTTTGGCAATTTTTGTTATGCAGGAGCTCATGTTTTGCCACATAGTTTTAACCTCAGACTCCAAGTTCCAAGTTCCCTCCTGGATGAGTTTATCATGAAAAGTCAATTTCTTCTCTCCTACAAGATTCCACCACTTGATCTTGCTATCTTGGTTTCTGTTATGCTTGCCTTTATTGATCTCATGTAGATTTAAAAAACACCGACCTATTTTGTGTTGTGAGTTCTTTGTCAGGAATCGCTTTACAATCCTTGCATAGTTTACGATCCACCCACCAGGTAAGGGGTAATCAATTTGGCTACAATTGCACCCACTCTTGAAAGTAATCTTATGAGATTCTCTTTTCTTGAAATTAATGTTTGTCAAAATCATATCATACGCAATTGCAAAGTCTAATATCATCTCTCCTCCGTTTCTGATGGCATATCCAAAACCACCATGAATTCTCTCATATCCAGCATTGCTACTCCCCACATGGCCATTTAAATCACTCCCAATAATGATCTCATCTTTTGGTATTTCCTACATCAATTCATCCATGTCATTTCAAAAATCCTTCTTAGCCTCCTCGCTAAGGCCAACTTGGGGGGCATAAGTGCTAATAATGTTAAAAATATTTCCCCGAGAACAACCTTGACAGTTATGATTCTATCACCCATCCCTGTGATCTTGACAATTTCATCCTTCAACATCTTATCGACAATAATACATACGACATTTCTATGTTTATCAATACATGTATACCAGATTTTGTAACATGTGTCACCAATTTCTCTACAACGTTCCCCAGGTCACTTGGTTTCCTGCAAAGCAAGCTATACTAACTTTTCTCCTCACCATGTATCCACTATCTACAAAGATTTCCCTGTCAAAGTGAAAATGTTCCAAGATCCAACTCTAATCCTTTTTTGGTGAACTTGCTTCTTTACCTACCTTTGTCGAAAATGTTACCCTTGTATATTTTTCACTACATCTGCGCAATGATGCAACGGGATTAGTTTTTTTTTACCCACACCCGTCCAAGATGTGGTAACCCTTGCACATTTTTCACTACATCCAGGCAATGATGCAACGGGACTAGCTTCTTTACCCACACTCATCTAAGATGTGGAAACCCTTGTCTGTTCTTCAACGCAACCGGACACCACTGTATCAAAACCCCTTGCATATTTATCACTGCACCTGAGTGTCGATGCAACGTGTCACTAGGTAGGGACGCTCCAACGAAATTTTATAAAGATCGATGTCATAGAAAGAGTGACAATTTTTATTGTTGGTTGTCAACCTACCACCAACCCTCCTTTAATCAAGCTTGGGACCGACTACATTTACTAAGGACGGATAATGCCAAAGAATATATCAGTAACACTCTTACTCGATTCTTATCTTCCAAACGAGTTATACATTAGTCATCTTGTCCTCAAACACCTTAACAAAATGGGGTAGCCGAGAGGAAAAACCATCACATCGTCAAAACTGCTTGTACTCGTCTTTTGCATATGAGAGTTCCCAAGGAATTTTGGGGCAATGTTGCCCTCACTACCGCATATCTCATCAATCGCATGCCATCGTCCACCTTAAACAAAGGCATCCCCTTTCAACTTGTATGTCCTAGTCAGTCCATTTATATTGTTCCTCCTAAAGTTTTTAGATGTGTGTATTTTTTTCATAATGTTGGGACGGGTCATGACAAGCTTAGTCCAAAGACTTCCAAGTGTGTCTTCCTCAGTTATTCTAAGACTCAAAAGGGATATCAATGTTTTGATCTAGTTTGATCACCACTTTTTGGTATGAGGGATCTTGAAGAAGCTCTCCTAGATCTGGTTGTCATTGAGATATCGTCACTTGAACCTCCTATCTAAAGAGAGTCATCTCCACATGTGTCACAAGGAGAGAACCCCCCATCACTCATGTTTACACATTGTATGAAGGATATCGTTCTAGATTAGGGATCAAACAACACAAGTGTCAACCCTCCTCCAATCATTACTCAGTCTGGAGCTCCAGGTAACAAGTATAGTTCCCTTGATCTACCAATTGTTATTTGAAAAGGAAAACGGACAAGCACTCTTCATCCCATTTCTAACTTTGTTTCATATGACTGTTTATCTCCCTCATATAGAACCTTATGTTCATCCTAATGAATTAAAAAACATTTCAGGCAGACGCTTAAGCGGCCTGGACCCTCAACCGCTTACTCCAACCCCTAATCGCCTGCTTAACAGGTTTGGAGAAAATCGCCCGCTTCACCCGCTTTTTGCCCGCTTTTTTTTTAAATACGACTGAAAGCATGTAACATTAATTTTCTTGCTGCTTTCAGTGATTACTGATTGGTAAAACTGGTTAGTATCTGCAATTACTGATCTGCTTGCTAATTTTGGTGATTAGAAATATTGATTAGCAGTAAAGTATTGATGAATACTTAGTTAATTACTGATTTGCTGATCAGATGTGTATAGAAGTTCCTTAGAAATATTTTTTTTGGTCGGTCCAAAAAGCGTGTTACTGTATTACCAAAACTTTGGGTACAAAAGAGTTTGTGCCCCCATTACAGCCCTGCATGAAGACATCCAAACAACCAGAGAAACAAACTAAATACAAGCTACACAGTAGCCATCTACCTAGATAAAAGAAGAAAACAAACCCGCAATACTAACTCAAGAGATAACAGAGAGACTGAAACGACTATCCAAACTACACATGCCAACACTGGCAGTAGACTCATCCTCTGAAATTGTGGCAACATGGGCAGCCGAACCATCACTTCAGCAACCTGGGAATCTCAGGAGCAATATAGCAGGAACCTCCACTGCTATCATCCAGGTCTTCGAGTTTTCTGGCAAGCAAAGGAAACCGCCAAGGAGACCTGGTTATTTCTTTATGCACAGCAGCACCCCAGATATGGACCTCCTGAAAGAACAAGAAGAAAGAGAAAACAAAGACAGCCAGCAAACCACTGACTCCAGCCGACAACTGAAGAGGCCAGCAACCATACCACTAACACTGATCACTAGCATTATGCCCACCTTCAAAGAGTGACGTCTTTGGCTTCTGGAGGCTGAGTCAAGAGTTGCAGGAGAACATCAACAGTGCTAGTTGCTAAGGCTCAGTTGCTTCTCATTCAAACCTACTATATATCACAAGGCAGTGAAAGTCACACAAGAATCCATCAAAACGTTGCACTGCACACTGGGATCATGTGATTAGTCCACCTACTAGGTCTTCACTGGCATAAATGAGCACCCACAAATTTGTGAAGAACAGATTGATCTGTAACCCCATTCCTCCTGTCAACAGCAAAATGGATCTTTGAATCCAAGTAGGACCGAACACCAGCAATGGACCTTGATCTATCGGTAGAAGTTGTTTACACAGCAACAAACACAGACACCAAAAAGTTATTCCCTGCACGCAGTAGCAGAACGGGCAAGGAAGAAGAGATGAAGAAACTACCCCTCTTTGACCAAACCCCTCGTGATGCACCTGAAAGTCTCAAGGCTTTCCGTCAAACACCTTGAAGGTGTTCCAAATCTGCTATAGCAGAGCCACCACCGTGAGCATGAGGCGCCTGACTGCAACGAGACTCGATCAGCTTGGAGCAACCCAACCCGCAGCAGCAGAAGGCATCAAGATGCACCACAGTGTTGCTTTTCCAAACGGTCAGAGCATACCTGCGCCGCTCAAACACCTGAAGAGGTGTATCATTCACAGCAGTGGCAGAGGGGCATAGGAGGAGAAATTCTGAACAAACTGCTCCCCATAAGCTCGATTGCTCATGTGCCTGCTTGAAAGCTTCTGAATACTCAGAAGCATTTCGTCGAACACCGAGAGGCCATCTACACATGGCAGCAGAAGCCAACAGCCTGGATTCGTAGGAGCCACGGCCACCTATCCCTGTGACGGTGAGAGCCCTAGTCGGAGCAGCTGCATCTTGCCGGGGAAGAAAGGAGAAGAGGAGGGGGAGCGGATGAGGGACAGGGCTTGAAACCCCAGTGACAGAGTCGACCTTGCATAACACCGGATCTGTGCAAAGGTAGCTTCGCTCCATCCAGTCACCCATGAACTAGATGGAAGCCGATTGAATCGGCACACAGCTAGCCCTCCAGATCTAGTCCATGCAAACACCTAACATCCAGTCAACTCCCCGTCGTTTCTCTTCCATAACCACCGGAGAAGGATCCCTCGACCTGGAGAGACGGGGCCGAGACCCATCCTCCCTGACTCTCGCCGCCGCCAGAGATCCGCCTTCTATCACCAATCTATCTGGGATGTCGAAAGTGGCCTTATACAATAGGACCTCGACGGACGCGAGAGTGACGGGGAGGATAGCGCCGAGAAGAAGCCCCTCCCCCCAGCGGCGCCGCCGGGAGCTCTAGAGAGAAGGGAGAGCGACAAACCTAGAGAGAAGGGAACGACAAACCTAGAGAGAAGGGAGCGACAAACTGGCCTTAGAAATATATTTTTATATACACATCAAGGAAGCACATAAGCGGACACGGACACGGACTCGGTCGTGGACACGGACACGGGACACGGCGATTTTGGAAAACATAGGACACAGACACGGCTATGGACACGACATTTTTTTAAAAATTAAACTATATATATAACACACACATAAGAAATAAAAAATAGATAATTAGACAATATAACTTAATTTAAGATAAGGCTAAAAAATGAAACCAATTGGTGATTGTATAACCACAACATTGAAGTAGAATTAACCATAAAAGAGGTCTTTTCATTTTTATGTCAAATACAAGTTTAAAAAAAGACAATTTTACTTCCATTCGTATTCAATGTGTAATATCCAAAACATGACGAGATATAAAAATTAAAAAGAAGAGGAGAGACCGGTAGATTAAATAAGAGATATTGAAACATGAAAAAGTGGAATTCAATTTCAAGATTTTAATGTGTATGATGAGACTCATATGAAATGATATAAAGAAACCCAAGAACTGAAGTTGTGTATTTTGAAGTCTAAAAGAATCAAAAGACAAAAAGATAGGAAATTTTAATAAAGAGTAAGCATTTTTTGCAATTCCAGTAGCCTAGTCTAAGAATAGACTTCATGGATTCAGTCCCATGATGTGCCACGCTGCTGAATTTCGGAATATTGACCATTAGACATACATAAGAGTCTTTAAGTCGATACCTAGTACTCAGTAAATGTAGATGTCATATAAATTTTGAGACTGTTCATAAGGAATTTATTTAGATACACAGCAGCAATTAATATAAATACACAACTGGATATTCAAGAAAGTGATAAAACATAGAAACATTGATAGAACAAGGAAACAATGGATAAAGGTTGATAGTTTCCCTCAGTTAATCAGTTTTCCAGAACTAGAGGGAGGCCCCAAGCCCAAGAATAGATGAATGAGTCGAGAGATTATATAAAAACAAGAATAGGGAGCCAGTTGTTGCTGCTCTGGACTTGGATATGTGATAAGAACAGCAAGAATACAACTGCCACCCTCTTGCGAACTGAGCTGGATTTGATCTATCAGAGACATGTTTAGCTGCCTAGTTATGTGACTATGTTAGTGGAAAGGCAAGCCTGTTTTGGGCTGTAAATGGGCCCGGCCGTGTCCAAGCCGTGTCCACCTATAAAAAACAAAAAAAAATGTTGGACACGGCTGGAGAAGTGTCCAATACGTATTTAGGCGTGTCCACGGAGTACAAGTGTCCAATACGTGTCAGACACGGGTACGGCACCTGTTTTGAAGTGTCCGTGCTTCCTAGATACACATACATGTAATTTTGTATAAAAATATATAAAATTTAGACACCCGCTTTTTCAAAAATCGCCCGCTTAATTGCCCGCCTACCGCTTAATCGGTTACAGGGTGTTGTCCACACGCCTCCTGCTTCCCGCTTTCTGATACCTTGGTTCATCCATATCCGATATTTCCATTCCTAATTTTGTATTTGTTGTCATAAATCACCTAAGATGGCGCCGTGCTATGGAAGATGAGATGAATGCACTTCGCCAGAATTACACTTGGGAGTTTGGTTTCTGCTCCAATAAACAAGGTTGTTGTTGGGTGTCGATGGGTTACTCGGTCAAAGTCGAGCCTATTGGTGTTGTTGATTATCTGAAGGCTGGTTTGGTAGACAAGGGATACACTCAAGTATATAATGAGGACTATCTTGAGACTTTTTCTCCAGTTGCTAAAATATCATTTGTTCATTTTTTATTTCTTTTTCAGCTCATTTTTCTTGGCCTTGCACCAACTTGATATCAAGAATGCTTTTCTCCATGGTAACCTGTCTGAAGATATTTATATGGAGCAACCTCATGGGTTCCTTGTCGATCTTCATAGATCTCTCTATGGACTCAAGCAGTCCCCAAAAGCTTAGTTTGGGAAATTAAGTGAAGCTATATTTGAATTTGGTCTTCTACAGTCAGATCTTGATCATTTAGTCTTCCATCAGCGAGGATCTTCAGCCCGTGTTCTCCTTATTGTCTACATTGATGATATTGTCATTACTGGAGATGATTAGCAGGGTATTCTGCAACTTAAACAATTTCTTCAAAGTAAATTTCAAACTAAAGATTTAGGCCTCCTAAAATATTTTCTGGGTATTGAGGTTACTAGAATGGTATAATGATCTCACAAAAGAAATACACTCTTGAAGAGACAAGAATGCTTGGAGCAAAACTCGTAGATACTCCCATGGATCCCAAAGTCAAGTTGTATGAGGGGGAGCCACTTGAAGATCAATGGAGCTATAGAGACTAGTTGGAAAATTAAACTATCTTACAGTCACTCATCCAGATATATTCTTTGCTACTAGTGTGATTCATCAATTCATGGATTAACCTTGCATTAGGCCTTCCTCTTTTCTATTAATTGTGCTTGACTCGATAGCATTGCTTCGTATAGGCACATTAGTTGGTCTGCGTTGCACATGTCAATACCATCTGAGTCAGCCCTCTCACAACCTGTCATCAATGCTCGTCACTCCCACTTTATTTTTGATATCATTTCTTAAGCGATCTTTTCTTGTCTTCCCGCACATCCATCTGAGTATATGCATTTCAGCCACATTCATCTTGTTGAGACCTTACTTCTTCACAGCCCAACATTCACTCCCATAGAGCATGGTTGGCCGTATAGTTGTTCTATAAAACTTGCTTTTTATTCTGAGAGGGATCTTCTGATCACATAATACTCCCCATCTCTTGTGTCCAGCTTCTCATAAATATCGTCAAAGTATATAGACCTTGTCTCCTGAACAACCTTTTTAGCTTCTTTCTTTACTTGGAACGTAGCATCATCTCGAGATTAGGCAAACTCCTAGATCTCCGTTTTCAATTTAATGGCCTTATGTACATCATTCCACCACCAAGTCTTTTTTTGTGCCCACAACCTTTGGACTCCCCCAAAACCTCTTTAGCAATTTTTGTTATGTAGGAGCGCATGTTATGCCACATAGTGCTAACATCAGACTCCAAGTTCCAACTTCCCTCGTTGATGAGTTTATCATGAAAAGTAAATTTCTTTTCTCCTTTAAGATTCCACCACTTGATCTTGTTATCTAGGATTCTGCTATGCTTGCCTTTATTGATCTTCATTTCAATATCCAAAACCACCAACCTATGTTGGGTTGTGGGTTCTTCACCAAGAATCGCTTTAAAATCCTTGCATAGCTTACGATCCACCCGCTTCGTAAGGAGGTAATCAATTTGGCTACAATCGTGCCCACTCTTGAAAATCTTATGAGATTCTCTTTTTCTTGAAATGGGTGTTTGTCAAAATCAAATCATATGCAACTGCAAAGTCTAATATCTTCTCCCCTTCTCCGTTTCTGTTGCCATATTCAAAACCACCATGAACTCTCTCATACCCAGCATTGCTACTCCCCACATGGCCATTTAAATTACTCCCAATAATGAACTTCTCATTTGTCAGTATTCCCCGCATCAATTCATCCATCTCATCTCAAAAATCCTTCTTAGACTCCTCGCTAAGGCCAACTTGGGGGGCATAGGCACTAATAATGTTATAAATCTTTCCCCAAGAACAGTGTTGATAGCTATGATTATATCACCCATCCTTGAGATCTTGACAACATCATCCTTCAACATCTATGCAGAGAATCACTTGTGAATTGTTTAATTGTGAATTTATGCACTATACATGATTCCATGGAGTATATGTAGTTTCCTATTATTATTAATTGTTGAATTGTGTATAACATATATTATATATTAGACAAACTGAAACTATATATACTCTATCATATACGAATACAAAACTATGGCATGAACCACTTGTGAATTGGTATGGATTAGAAACTTTCTAGGAGAACTTGGTTTTGCAGTCTAGTTCTATCAAATTAGTGTGTAACAACCAAGCTGCAATACACTGCTTCCAATCCTATTTTTTATCAAAGAAAAAAGCAAATTGAGGTAGACTACCGATTAATATAGGAGAAACTGCAAGAGGGTACAATCAAGTTAGCACAACTCAGAAGATAAATTGTCGGACCTGTCTACCAAATCCTTAATTGGATATGAGATTCAATTTGAATGTAACAAAATATGTAATGCAAACCACATTGCAAACAAAACTCATTCATATAATTCAACTATGTCAGACAATACCCCCGAGCATAGGCTTATCCAGAAAACTTGCATGAATCCCTATTTGACTTATTTTCGCTGATGACTCTATTAAAATAAAATAAAAAGTGAATTAATTTAGAACTTGAAAGTCTGTCCTTAATATTACATTAGATTCCAAAACTGAAACAATTGTATGGATGAAAACCAAGACGAAACAACTAAATAAAAGACAAATCCAAATAAAAGACGCCCTCTAATCAAGAGGCACCAGACCCTAGCCAGACCCGGGATGAGCAAGTTGTCCTACATTATGTGCTTATGATATATATGCACCATCTTGAGTGTTAGAATATGTACAACAGAGGTTAGATGAAAATAACTCAATGGGCACGATGTCAATTGTGTCATTCACTCCCTAATCATGTTGCCTTACCCTATTTATAAAGTTCAGCCTAAGTCTCCGTTAACTGTAGATTTTACTTAATAGTCTGCAATGGTGGCATATTGTTAGTTGGAGATCTGAACCACCTTCAACCCAATCATGTGACTTTTTATGTGGTTTGATTGTTAACTTGCTTATTCTTTTGAAGTGCATGCTACTCTTAACCCCTCATATTGCGTATCAATATAATTAAGCTATTACACTGGCATTTGATCGGTCCTCTATTGCCCCCCCCTTCAACCCAATCATGTGACTTTTTATGTGGTTTGATTGTTAACTTGCTTATTCTTTTGAAGTGCATGCTACTCTTAACCCCTCATATTGCGTATCAATATAATTAAGCTATTACACTGGCATTTGATCGGTCCTCTATTGCCCCCCCCCCCTTCTAGAGGCCATCCTGAACTCAAAATAGAGGCTACAACCCTGTGGTGATGCTCCTCATATTATATGTTACACCCTCATTCCTTTTTTTTTTACCCTCTTGTTACCTCCATGGCATACTTCACTGGCAATTCTTGCTGACATACTTAACATAACTTTTATCCTCCACAACTATTACAATTATCATAATTATGCATACATGTAACTGTATATTCATTTTAATTGTAGATTACTACGAAGGGGCCAAATTTTGAATAAAACAGACAGTGTTTTAACAATCAGTCCGTGCGGCCGTATACAAGGTTCGACTACCTACCGAACTGTATACTGAAAATCCTTCCCAAAATCGGACATGGCCGCATAATCGGTTGCACGGCCGCATACAAGGCCGATTAAACCCTGATTTTCAGATAGACATGTTCTCATTTCTACTTTTTCACATTTACATTCATCTATGTTTGTTTAGATTTAGATCATAGTGCATGTTTGTATTTTAAGTTGGTGATGATTGCACATTAGCTTGATTGCATCCATTATTCTCGTAATTGTACTATTCAGATACAATCGTACAAATTGAATATGTAAATTCATGATTAATATATGTATGTCTATACATTAATACATATAATAGTTAACAAATAAATAAAAAATCCAAAACCGCATATACTCCCGCATACCGCATATACTTTACAAGGTGACCTGTCCGAACGCATAGCACAAACCGCTTTTTAAAACACTGAAAACAAACATGAACATTTGAATTTTGAAGTATATCAAATATTCCTTGAACAGTACCCTACTAGACAAAAGAATATTGTACACCAAAATATCAGAAATCACATCCTTGTGGCTGTTGCTACAATTTCAATTTAAGCAAACTCTCAAAGAGTAAAATGTGAAATTTGAATGTCTAAATTCAAAGCTAAGGTCACTTTTCTAAGTAAAATATTTCCTCTGAATGTTGAAATAAGACGTAAATGCGATATCAAACAATTGATAATCTAACTGAATTCCGCCAAGACTTTCTATCATACTACATATGTACTTTAGAAAAGATTCGGCTTGAAAATACATCTTCCCGGCATGGTTTTAGCCATCAACATTGTATGGACGACCTTTACATGCGCTTTTTAATTGGTGCTTTAGAAATCCAAGCATCTTAAACCTAGTCTAAAATGTTGGTGTCCGAAACTTTGAGTATTGTCTATGATATTAATGTATTATAGCCAAAAATTCAAGACAGTCAAATAGGTTATACATAACTGTGTAAATACCTGAAAAACTTGCGAGTTTAGAGTGTTGGACGTACGAATGGTACACTTTTCACTGTCCCAGCCTTTTATCTTAGGACAAAGTGCTTGGCAAGTTTCTTTACATAGCATGTGGCACGTATCCAGATCACAGAATTCTCCAGGATATAGTTCACTTGACCAACTCAACATGTTGATTTCCCCTTTTAATGATTGCTGATAGCTTCTTACAAGGAGCTCAACTGCAATTAATCGCTGGACATCCAAAAGTTTCCAACGATTCAGAAAGATAACACCAACTAAAAATCCACTGAACATAGTAGTGTGTCTTGTATGACACAGATAAATGGCAGCAAGTTATGTGACATGAAAACCTTTAGAAGGGTCTCTACAGCAAACATATCAGCAAGCTCCGCAGACAGCTTTTCTGAAATTTCACAATCATGATTAGAAAAGTTTCCAGAACCTTTATTGAAATGTTATTACATAATGCAGACAGTGTACAATTATTTTCATATATAGACTAACCAAAAATTAGGGGTATGTTGTATGCTTTTTCAAATTCTGATTACATGCTATGGTGAAAAATACAAAGCCCTAACTAACAAATTAATCTCCATGGGTCTCTGGTAAATGAGGTATGACAGATAACTGAACTGAAACGGTTCATGTTCATAATTTTAGTTGAAATTGAGAGTTCAGACTCACCGGAGCACTAGATATATGAAAAAAGTCCATTATTAAACTAATAAAGAAGGGCTAAAGCCACACTATAGCAAAATGAATATAGGTATAAATCAGAGAGGCAGATACGGATTTCCACAACATTTAGCTTCCAACTTTCTAAAATTCACATTCTAAATATGTGTATTTCCCCATCTTATGTTATAGTCTTCCAGCCAAGTAACTCACAATTCCTATATAATACAAATAATTCCAGAATAACACAGATACTCTGCATGTTTGACTTTTTTTTCACTTTTCATGTTTTTGCTGTTAGTGATTTTTATTTTATTTTTTCACCATGCAGTCTACTTTCCATACAGATAACATCATATTAGATTTGATTTAATATGGTCCCATCTTTGCCCAAAAACAATTTCCTAAGAAAGGTCACGTCAGGTATTTTCACATGGACGATACTTAAATGAACTCAAATTGGGTGATCAAGCATTTCTGTATGGTCATTGACCAGATTATATATTATTTGGCGAATTAATTGGATAGAGGGCAACTAATTGCAATTAATCAATAATAATTGGTGATTGGTCTATTGGTCAACTTTTTTACTCCGATCTTAATAAACCCAAATTTGGTTCATTTTCAACTTGGGAACCTTCAAAGTGTCATCCTTGGTGAAAACGACAGTTGCTAATCACAATCCAAAGCCGGTTGAAAACACAATATGTCCAGAAAAAGGGTAATACTTCAATGGACTTTGTGATAAGAAATCATATCCAATATGAACAGTTAAAGGCTTATGTGTTCATCGTCTGTTTCCCACAACATATGGGTATATTTATTTGATATCTAATCTTTGTTGACTAGTACTTCTATTCTGCTTTTTCTCTTATCTCGAGGAAAGGCTAGAGAGCTCTTTAAGAATAGAAAACAGCTCTACAAATTGATGAATGTAAGCTCATATTGCATATATACATGTACGAAATATAGAAAATAAATGACAGATTAATCACTTATTACCCACCAAATTAGTGATCTACATCATTATGAGGTGGCCATTTTG
Organism: Alisma plantago-aquatica; assembly: GCA_963693085.1. Classification (NCBI taxonomy): domain Eukaryota; kingdom Viridiplantae; phylum Streptophyta; class Magnoliopsida; order Alismatales; family Alismataceae; genus Alisma; species Alisma plantago-aquatica. Next base: position 520,458,557 of record OY856412.1, read on the forward strand.
ACAACATGGCAATTCCCCATTTTATGAACCTTGCTTAGGCCGTGGTGCGAATTGGAAATATGTCTAGAGAGAGTAATCTCATGGCAAAAAAAAAGCAGCTGAAGGTTCGACTCTAGAGGTTTGATTGTATTTTCCATGTTGTGCCTGACTACTCACATTTTTTCTTTCAAACTTCTGAAAATGTCATCCAAGTTCTTTCGTACTCCCAATGTTCAGATGTCATTGGCAGGTCAATATCTCCAAAGTGAAAACTGATCAAACTAGGTGGATGTTACTTACCAAAACGTTTTATAGACCAAGACGAGAAGACGGGAATACCACCTCCATCACCTGTATCATTTACATGCACTGAATAGTTTGAAAATTGTACAAGTGAGCTGTTTGCAGATGCCTTGAGAAAACAACGCATGGAGCCAGAAACTTTAATCATGTCACAAACAATATGAACCTGTTTACAAAGAGTATTAACAGAAAGAGGTGAGAGATCTTGCCAGTGGGAAAATAAAGCAAGGTTGCTCCTTGTTCCTAAAGTATAAAATGTCATAACTCATAACTACATTTACTTGCAGACATTGTCATAATAATTTGGAGAAGAAAAATGTGAAACTCATAGCATAATGATTCAGTAACCCAACTTAATGATTAAGAATAACTGCTGGCAAGAGATACCTAGTGGATCGGACCTGGTGCTGCGCGTGAAGAAATCTAGATTTGATCCCTAGGTAATAAACATCTCTTGGAAATATAATGCCCGTCACGCGGCCAACCAGCCAGCCTCTGCATGACTTAATTGGTTCCCCTGGTTTGCAAGCTATGTCTTGGTACAACGTTTTTGGGGTGGGTCCAAAGTGCCCGGGCCATGGAAGGGTTCCCGATTTATGTAAATGAAAAGGATTAAGATAGACAATGTATTTTTTACAAGAGCAACCTTCTATATATAGGAGAGGTGCACACAATCCCTAACCTGACAGGACAAGATTGGACCTATTGATTTAGCTTTTCGATTGGACTCTTTTCTATTGGACCTATAGACACTAATAGGATTTAAGAACTAGTTTACTTCTAATAAAGAATGACTACATCGTTTGGACATTTCAACTATCAAGAACAAAGTCATAGGCAAATGCATGATTCTTGAAATGCAACCTAACGTAAGATCATTCAATAAAATATGTATGAAGCAGTGGTAATAGAACTGGGTTGGATCGACCGATCAGATCGGGAACCGGTAACAGAATTGGTCCAGACCAGACAGCGTCTAGGTCCGGAATCAACCAAAAAACCGGTCGAAACCAGCAGACCATCCGGTCCAATCGATTAACCACCATAACCAGTCCGGGTAACCAGAACCGGCCGAGTTATGTGACATGCAACTCATGCATGGTTAATAGCCACATGGGAGAACCCCTAACACCATGTAACAACCCCTAACCTCCTGCTGAATTTATACTTGTCATTTGTTACTGTTATTTAAATTAATTAGGTTAATTAACTCAAATATGATTTTCTTGTTATATGTATACTTCTACTGCTGCTATTTAGTATGTTTGAATCAAACCGTTACTTGCTGAACGTCTACAATAACGTCATTTTGAAAATTACTCCGACAAGAGTACCAACTCATACTTCTAGAACATAATCATTTTTATCTGACAACCATGGTTTTAGATTATGATTTAAGATTTTTAGAATCTCCTGTGTTAATCTAAGTTATGTATTGAAGTTGGATGTATGGTTTGCAGTTTCACAACTTCCACTATCATTTGTAAGACACTATTGTGCTTTGTGATCAATGAGATCATCACTTGGAATCATGGGTGATATGGCATTTAGTTTTCGTGTTACTAGAGTGGAAGTGGTTCATGTTTTGCAGTAAGTTGAGCATATTTATAAAGTGCCTGCCTCATTGCTAATGTGACTGGTTGAAACGGTTCGACCATTGGTCGGACCGGTTAACCAAGATCGATAGCCTCACTGGTTGAAGCCCGGTCCAGTCCTGGTAGATTCTAGCAGCATTTAAGAACATATGTTAAGAACATATGGTTACTTGTTTTAGAATTACAATTATGCATTCCACTCATGCAAAAACCTAGCACTTAAACCTTGATCATAGAGGTTCAATATAAAACAAATCTAAGATAAAGGGAACCAAGTTATTAACAGAAACTACGCAAGAATGAATCTGAAGTTGCACATTAAATAAGCAAGATGACTTGTAACTAAGTATTCATATAGGCAACCAATACTTACTAGTTTCTTATAGGAAGACAGAAGCTTTTTGCAGCTAAGGCTCTGATTGAAATTAAAGAGAAAAAAAAAACAAGTCAGAAAAAAAATGAGATGGAGTAATGGATGCAAAACATGGTAGCAAGTTTAGCAGATACCAGCTTAACTTCAAATACCAAATTTGTTAAAAAATTATCTCTGTTATTACAGGATAAACAGCAACATTTAACTATTCGATTCTGAAATTGGTACAACAGCCTAGTAATTGAAACTTTATGATGGCTATAATGTAGTTCGAATTTTTAAATTACCTAGATAAAGCAATTGTTTTTATTCTCGTTTCAGATGTGGAGGTACAGTTAGAGGTGGTAATGGTTAGGTAAGTCTGTTGGCTCTTGTGTGTGTCTGTGTGTGTTAGTGTGTGTGCACGGCATACAAATCCAATATCATAACCACAATCCAACCTTATGGATATGAATCACTGCATTGGACAAACTCATGATTCAGAAATTGTTCATTAATCGAGTGATGTAGGCGTGTTTAACATAAAATAATAAAACAAGTACATTAATGGTTGCACTAGAGAATATGTGTGTGTGTGTGTAGAGAGAGAGAGAGTCAAGCTAGAATACACTCGATATATATATATATATATATATATATATATATATATATGTATATATATAGAGAGAGAGAGAGTCAAGCTAGAATGAACTTGAGTGTACGGATCGCATTGTACACCCCAATGGTGTCTACCTATCAAGGTCAATTTTTTCTGAAATCCAAACTCTGGACAGGGTTTCCCGGAAGGGTTGGGGTGCACAATGTGTGTAACCCATATATTTATAAAGGAAACAATTTCATATAGGTCCACAGAGAATAGGAAAATAACAAGAGAATATAAAGGACTAAATAAAACATTATTTAACACTCCCCCTCAAGTTGGAGCATAGATATCAATCATGCCCAACTTGTCCACAAGAGAGTTGAAATGGTTCTTGGCCAGCAGCTTTGTGAAGATATCAGCAACTTGATCTTCTGAGCAAGTAAAAGCAGTGCAGATACGACTAGTCAGGATGTCTTCTCTGATGAAGTGGCAATCAACTTCGATGTGCTTAGTCTGCTCATGATAAACAGGATTATTGGCAATAAAGATAGATGCTTTATTATCACAATGCATGGGAATAGGAACAGAAGAGCCTACGCCAAGGTCTTTTCGGAGGGACTGTACCCACAAAAGTTCACAAACTGTGTGAGCCATAGCCCGGTACTCGGCCTCAGCACTAGATCTAGCAACAACATTCTGCTTATTGCTCCTCCGAGTGACAAGATTTCCACCAACAAATGAGCAACAGCCAGAAGTGGATTTTCTGTCAATCTTACTTCCAACATAGTCAGAATCAGAATAGCCTTCGAGAGAGCAATGGCCATGTTTCCTATAGAAAAGGCATTTACCAGGAAATTTCTTCAGATACCTCATAATATGACACAGTGCTTCCTAGTGACATTGTCTAGGTTTGTCAAGACACCTGCTAATAAGGTCGACTGTAGTAGAAATATCAGCTCTAGTAATAGTCAAATAAATTAACTTTCCAACCAGTCTCCTATAGCGTTTACTGTCAGGATAAAAGGGAGATTCATCATCGTCCCAATTTACATTAGGGTCTAAGGGAGTATCAGCAGCTTGAGCTCCAAGTATCCATGTCTCCTGCAGAAGATCTAGAACATACTTTCATTGGGACAAAACAAGAGCATTAGAGGTCTTGGAGACTTCAATTCCCAGAAAATACCTTAGCTTTCACAAATCTTTAGTGACAAAGTGCTTGCATAAATTGGCCTTGGTAGTGTGGATTTCAGAAAGATCACTGCCAGATAAAATAATATCATCAACATATACAATCAGAACAACAATACCAGAGGAAGTCTTCTTAATAAAGACAGAGTGATCAACATGAGACCTCAGGAAGCCAGACGTAGACAAGATCTTGCTCAGTTTATCAAACCAGACACGTGGACTCTGCTTGAGTCCACAAATAGACTTTTTAAGGCGACAGACCTTGTGTCACTCCCCCTGAGCAACAAACTCAGGTGGTTGCTCCATATAGACTTCCTCTTAGAGATCACCATAGAGAAAGGCATTCTTGACATCAAGTTGTATAAGGGGCCAATCCAGATTGATTGCAACAGACAGAAGAACCCGCACAGAATTTTGCCTGGCAACAGAAGAAAAAGTCTCAAAATAATCAATACCATAGCCTTTAGGTGTTCAACAGTCTCATCAGGATGATACTTCACAATGTATACCCAACGGCATCCAACTGGTTTGCAATCAGATGGAGGATCCACATGATCCCAACTACCTCTTCAGTAAGAGCAGTCATCTCCTCAGTTATGGCATGTGTCCAAGCCGTACTTTGTAAAGCATCATGAACATTTTTAGGAACAGAAACAGCAGACAGGGCAGCAACAAAATTACTAACATGGACACTAAGATGTGTAGTAGAAACATAGTTAGCAATACTATGAGAGATACATGAGCGAGTGCCTTTCCTGAGAGCAATAGGTAAATCCAGATCAAAAGTTACCTCGACAGGTGCAGAACCTTCTAAAGGAGAAGATTGATTTTCTGGGGGGGGGGGTCTTGGGCAAAAGTAGACTGTGGCGGTCGATTCCTGTGTTGGTAAACAATAAGAGGAGGAGACGTAGTCTCAGCAGGCTGCAACTCAGACGGTGAATCACTGATAACAAACAGGCAGAGGTGATGAAATAATATCTGAACTCAAAGTTTGGAGTAGAAAGGAGTGTCCTCAAAGAAAACCACATCACTGCTCGTGAACCACTTCTTAGTGATAGGACTATAGCAACAATATCCTTTCTGAGTATGTGAATATCCCAAAAAAATACATTTTTCAGCTCTAGGAGACAACTTGTCCTGAGACGGTCCAAGCAACCGAACAAAGCAAGTTGACCCCAAAATCCTTGGAGGAACGGGAAAAAGAGGAATGTGGGGTTGTAGGACTTGGACAGGAATTTCGTTCCCAATAACAGACGAGGGCATGCGATTAATCAGAAAACAGGCAGTGAGAACAGCTTCCGGCCAAAAATTTTGGGAACATTAGAGTGCAGCATTATACTTCTAGTAACTTCAAGTAAATGCCTATTTTTCCTTTCAGCAACATCGTTCTGTTGAGGTGTATAGGCACCGGATGCCTGATGAATGGTACCAACAGAACGACAAAATAATTCAACAGGTTGTTGAACAAATTCCAAGGCATTATCAGTGCGCATAATCTTAATAGGCATAGAAAATTGGGTTTTAATTTCAGCAAAAAAGAACTTAATAGTAGGCAAAACTTGTGATCCGTCTTTCATCAAAAACAACCAAGTAGCACGGGAGAAATCATCAATGAACAGAATAAAATATTTATTGCCTGACAAACTTGGAACATGACAAATACCCCATACATCAGCATAAACTAAATCAAAAATGTTTTTACTACCAATCGGAGATTTTTTTTTAAAGACAGTTCTGGATTGTTTACCTAACTGACATGACTCGCACTAGAAACTGTGGTCCTACACTAGAAATAACATGTTTCAATTTATCAGCAGATAGATGCCCAAGTCTATAGTGCCAATATAATGCAGACACATAACAAGATAATGTTGAAGCAAGAGTTGTAGTGTCGATTCTTTTCAGATCATCCAGATAGTAGAGTCCATCAGGTCCTTCATGCCCCCCACCAATCTTCATCCTCGTGCGAAGGTCCTGAAAAACACAAGTACCGGGTATAAAGGTCAAATTGTAGTTCAAGCAACACACAATTTTACTGACGAATAACAGATTCAAAGGAAAATTTGGCACATATAGAGCAGATCTCATAAGGAAACGAGTATACATATCACCAATGCCAGACACAACATATTTGGATCCATCAGCAAGCATAACAGCTAATTTAGTGTAGGGTTTTGATAATTTATAGAAAGGAGATCTATTTCTAGATATATGAGAAGAGGCCCCAGAGTCAATCACCAATTTTGTATTACCAGTACTAGAAGACGAGGCAGTCAGAAAAGCAGAATCACAACCAGTGAAAGTAGTCGCAAGTGCTCCAGAGTCGGCAACAGTAGAGGAGGAAGCATCTGTTTTCTCTGGCAGCAGTCGTTCCACTTCCGAGCGAATGAACTCAGTAGTGGAGAAGCTTGAATTATCAGCAGCAGGAGTCTAAGAAGCACCTTCTGACGTAGCATTGGCACACGCAGGTGTGCCATGGTTCTTCAAGCACCTGTCCTCAGTGTGGTTGGAGCGACCACAAAAGTCGCAGTATCGCTGAGCAGCGGTACTGCCAGAAGCATCAGCAGCGGAGCCACGGCCAAGGAACCCACATCCTCTACCAGTACCAGGAGGACGGTTGTCCTGAAACCGACCTCGACCTCGTCCACTCGGCCGGCCATAGCAGCAAGAGCTGTAGTATCACCAGTGCCAGAAGGCAGAATAGATGAAGAAGTTGGTAGACGTTGAAGACGTTGATACGCACTCTCTAACGTCGACAGAGGATCACTAGCAAGAATTTGATCAACGACTCCAACATATGACTCAGGAAGGCCACACAAGAATTGAACCACATGTAGTTCCTGACGTTGGTGTTGCATGGTGGCTAAATCAGTAGACAGGATAATAACTCTGAACTTCAGCCCAGATGCCTTTGAAAGAGGAAAAGTAATCAGCAATGTCTGGCCCAGAAAATTACAGGCAACTCAGTTGCTTGTTCAAATCGAACACCTTCTTTGGATTTTTGTTGTGAGAATAGGTACTGGCCAGTTGATCCCACATCTCCTTAGCAGTCGGGAGACGAAGTAAAGTGACTAATTCAAGTTTCACTACTGTTGAGGATCCACATCATCACAATAGAATTATCTTTGACCCAATCATCATAAGCCTTGACATCCTTGGACTCAACAGTAGAGGCTGGCGCGGGAGGCGGATCACGTATTAGGTGGGAATGCTTGCCTTGGGATTCTCCATGGAGCAGACCGAGTGTTGATAGTTGTGCCCATCCAGTTTCACAGTAGTAACCTGACGACAGTGATCATCATGGGAGGAAGCCATGACAGAAAAGACTAAGTCCAACACAATAGAGAAAAGGAGCAGTATAGAACCGCCTAGATCCTCGTCTTAGGCGGCAGCAAATAGAGAAGACAGACTGGATAGACCAATTACATGAAAACTACGCCGAGGAACAGCAGGGAACCCGGCGGCTCAAGGTCGACGCGAGCAGACAGGACGGGAAGCCTCCGGAAACTCAAGGCTCCAGATCGGCAACCAGCAGCAGACAGATGGCGGCTAGCAAGGAGCCCGCCGGAGCAGGGGCGGCCGACAGCGGCGGCTAGCCGCACGAGGCAGGGAGGTCGGCGGTGGGAAAGAAAGGGCAGCGACAGGCGGGTGGCGGCGACAGAGGCTGACGGAGCCGGTGGGGAGAGAAGAGAGAGGGAAGCGGCGGCGCATGGGGGAGTAGGATCCCTGCTCTGATACCATCTAGACAAGGTTTCCCGGAAGGGTTGGGGTGCACAATGTGTGTACCCCATATATTTATAAAGGAAACAATTACATATAGGTCCACAGAGAATAGGAAAATAACAAGAGAATATAAAAGACTAAATGAAACATTATTAAACACAAACCATTAATATTGATTGTCATAATAAATGTAGCTTAAATGCAAATTTTGAGCTCATTTGGATACTTTCAAGTTACTCATTCAAAGACAACAAAATCGATGCACAAAACTAATTTCCAATGCATCTGTGAGAAATTATAATGAATGTATTGAATTGATTCTGTGAATAACAGAAGTACAGCCCTGTCCTATATATATGAGCAAGGGAGAAACCCTGAGACTTGGGACACAAGTAATCTAAACAGGCTGAGACACTAGAGGCTCGCTAACTAATTAACCTATTAACTAAATAGGCTAATATATACTCTCTAACACTCCCCCTCAAGCTGGATCATTGGTGAAACACATGTCCAAGCTTGGAGTTACATGACTCGATGAAACAATAAAAGAAATGATATATGAAAGAAAGATAAATATCACTCATACAAAATTTGTTACTCCCCCTTAAACAATAGTCCCCCTAAACCATATGATGACGCCGCCTCTTTTTAGTTGTATTCTACAGGCTGGAGATCCTCAAGCATTGAAGAAGGTCTTTTAGAGTGCATCTGGAAGGAAAAACATCTATGCATGGAACCTGAACGCTACAGCAAAAATTCACCACTTTGGAGTAAACGATCAATACCATGACTACGCCATCTTCACTAGAATATGTACTTAATGCGGCATGAACGCGGATCTCCAATGACGATGTAGCAGTGGTGGAATCTTCAAAGCATCTGACAAACGTGCATAACGTGGCACGAACACGAACGGACGATGTGCGGATGATACGATGCAGGTACCATAACTCTGGCGCATGAACCTTGGTGGCTTGACGGGAAAGGGGATCATCAATCAAGAAAAGGCACAAGTAGATCAACTGAAGGTGATGCTAAAACAACAGATGCAGCTCAAAGAAGACATGATGCAAGCAGCTCGGAGAAGACGTGATGAAAGCTGTAAAACTGGATGAACTATCAACCTTACAAATGTAGACTTAGTAGGCTTGAAATTGTTGAGCTTCTGAGAAGTCTGAAGAAGCACTCATCCATCTCCCAAGAATGCAACAAGAGTGATCAACTGAACTACCATTAACACCAAAGGAAGAGGAAGCAAGAGGGCTGAAATATGTGTACCAAACTCTTATCCTGGCGTACATACGCGAGATGCTCAGTGTCAACGCTACAATGAAGATCCTTTCAGGCTGCCTAAAAGTGGAGAACATATGTGTTGAACAATACGAAGCACCATGAAAACAGTAGCATGGAATATATATAACATCACTCTCATCTCTCTCTCTTATACTCTCACTCATGCTCTCCCTCATACTCTTCTCATGCTCTCTATCTTCTCATACTCTTCCTCTCCTCTCTACCCCCCCAACCGGACACCAAATACGACGAGAGTGAGTATATGGTGTGGAGGAAAGGATATATGACACCCCCCCGCACGTGGAAAAGGGAATACACACAATGGGTGGAAGGGTAGGAAAGGAATTAGTGGGATTGAGAGGAATCTGTGAAACTGAGATGTATAGGAGAACTCGATAACTGGAGAGAAGATGCTAAATGGATCAATATAAGATCCGAGTAGAAAATTTAAATGGATCTAATCCCGACCCGAAATAACATTTGTCTGGCCCTTAGGCCGACAAAGGTGGGAGGGTGAGGGCGGAGCCCCAGTAAAAAAATTTGAAGATGATTTTTTTTGGAAGACATCGGTAACCGTTAGAAATTGGGAGAAGACAGGACACTTGGGGTGATGATATGGTCGAATATGGTGGAGTGATGAAGAGCAGTAGCTTACAGGACCAAGGTGGCAGCAGTAGAACTTGGCAACAGCAAGGATGACGACCAAGACAAATGATGGCATTGGGGCAGCAGTGCAGGATGCAGTAGAAGATGGTTGGATTATGTCGCTCAGCTGATGTAGCACTTAGCCACAGCGGAGGAGATGATAACGGTCTCCTGCACGACTTCGGAGATCTTGCATGCCATGAGGCTACATGTAGAGTCAGGTGTGGAGCCTCTCCATAAGCAGTGGTGAAGGCTGGTGCTAAGGACGTTAGGGCGTTGTGATTGCTGGGCGACATCAACAAGGATTGGCAGCGGTTGTGGCTGGTGACGACGTGATGCGGCAACAACATTGATTGGTTGTCGTTGGCTACAGTTCTCGCTGCTAACTGGCGGCGGCGTCTGTTGTACAACAGGATGACGACGATGACAGTCGCTCTTTGTTGTTGCTTCTGGTGATAGGCGGCAACTGCTATTAGGGATGATGGAAGCAGGCGACGGTGGCGCTGCTTGCTGTTGGCCGCAGTGGCTACTACTATTGTTGGCTGACTATTGTCCTGGTCGGCTGTGACTGCGGCTAGGAGCGGTTGTTGCTTGTCCGGCAGCGGCTTGATGATGGCAGCGGGTAGATTGGTCGCCAAGAAGGTCAACGACGGCGGATGGAATTGAAGATAGTCGGGAAGGATGATTGTCGGCGTACGGAAAGATCAATGTTATGAATTGAGAATATGCCCGTGGAGGCCGAGGTATGCCTAGCAGGCGGCCGAACCTAAACCATGGCTATGGCAGTCGCCGCCCGCAGGTGGAGACGAAGCCCCTGTTGCTCTCTCTCGGAGAGAGGAGCGGCGGCAAGGGCTTCTGTTTGTGGCGGCTAGGAGAGAAGAGGCATCAACTAGGGTTCCTTAGGAGCGAACTTGCTCTGATACCATGTGAGAAATAATAATGAATGTATTGAATTGATTCATTGAATAAAAGACGTACAGCCCTATCCTATATATAGGAACAAGGGAGAAACCCTAAAACTTGGGACACAAGTAATCTAAACGGGTCGAGACACTAAAGGCCCACTAACTAATTAACCTATTAACTAAATAGGCTAATATATACTCACTAACAGCATCATTTTTGTTATCTACATATGAATGACCTATAAGTGTCCAAACGAGCTCAAATTTTATATTCAGTCTTTTCATGGTATATTTAAGAAGATCAACGATTTGGATTTTCAAAATAATAGTTGCATCATGGAAAATGAGTGGGGTGTATAGCATTTCCAGACCTCTGATACACTAGAGTGGATTTCATCTTGACTATATATAAATATATATACACACACACAATATACATATATATATTATTATATATGTGTGCAAAGATGTTTTGTGCATGCGTGCGAAAGCATATTAGAATCAGATGTAAGGAGCCATCCTTTTCTAGTTATAATGTGCAAGCACACAAACATGTCATCATCGGTGATGGCCAACACCCTTATCAACTATATGATTACCTTTATCGACGACATGATTACGTTCATTCTTACACTTAGCTTTCCAATAACCCCTTTCGAGACACTTGTAGCACCTCCTTTTTGGTGTTAGTCTTCACACCTTGGCCGCAATACCTCGAAGAACCCTCTTTCCTCTAGTGTCACCTACCCAAACTTCACAAAAAATCCTTATCGTGTAGCCATCATCCTCATATTAATCTATACATCCCAATACATTACCCACTCAATGTAATACTACACAAAGTGTTACCAATAAAAATTTGGTAGGATCCTTAAGCACAAACATTACATGAAGGGACTGATCCGCTTTCGCCATTAACAAGAAGAAAACACAAATAAGTGGTCAGATTACTTGTTTAGAGGCCAATTTTGTACAAGCTTTCAATTGAATATCTGGCATGTCCTTTAAAGCACCCAAATCCATCTGGGGCATATACCTGGTCCAAAGTCAACAAACCCATACCATTTACATTAGGAGAAAATAGATTAATACTTAAAAAAAAGTAATTTTCACTAACCTCTGGGATAGGATATAATTAACTAAATCAGTTGCACCAGCTCTCCCATCAGAAGATGTTGACAACCATCGATCCTTGTAGGACAAAAGGTACGACCATTGGTTCCTAATGTTCTTTTGTGCTGCAGGCCTCCACAACCTGATTGGAGTAGGAAGAGGACTAACTGAAGGCAGTGGATGATCAATGCTTGGGCTTGGGCTTGGGCTTGGGCATGGGCTTTCATTTGAAGCATCCTCCCTGTAGCCCTCCATCTTGTCCTTATAGCCTAATATATCAATATTCAAAATATACAATCATCAAGGCTATTGATATCCACTAGTAGATCTTTGATACAAAAAACACATGTGATGAAAGAAAATGAGACAGGAAATAAATAAAATATCCAAAACATATTGAAAAATTCGAACTTTGTAAGGGCTCGTTTGGTTGCTTGCTGTTGCAACCCATCGTGCAAATTAAAAACAGGAAATCAAACCAAATGAAACTGAACTGCAACTATAATATTTGGTTGCACGTAGTTGCAACTCAGCAACTTGATTTTCATGTGTTTGGTTGTCTGTTGTTCCGTAATCCAAAAACCAATGATGAGCTTACCTTCCAGAAATATTGTATGACATTTCCTTTGATTTCAAATACGAAATTGAACAGAAAACGGAGGAGAAAATAAAAGAAGCTGTATAATTGACAATGGCCAATAAAACTTCACGTGACTATTACAAACAAAGGGAGTATGCCATTGATCAGTGAAATTTCTGGGATTATAAGACCATAAAGAGTCTACCATCAATCAATTGTTGTGGTACATTCATCAAAAACAAGTACAAATCATTCCAAGTACAAGCCAAATACAGAGTACAAATAAGAGTCCAGAAATTCAGAACGTAGCCCAGAAATTCAGAACAAAAATACATCGGCCTAAGTCAGTGATGAAATAAAAGCCCACAACTGTGAATGTCTGACTGCTAGCTTACTTCCAGCTCCCGCTACCTGCAAAATCCAAAGGAAACTGTACTGATGATGGCTCAAGGTGTCTCAAACTACAGAGGAATAGCTGAGCAGTGTGTAGAACAAACAAGAGGATCTCCGACGTTTATCCTTGGCCGTGTGGATCTTTCCACCGTATGCACTTGTGACAATTAAACAACACTTTTTTATTAAATGACCATGTTTTCCAGAAACAAGGTAAGTCGGGGCAGCAGGAGGGGATGTCATAGGCATTTGACTGTGAGTTATTAATGACAGCATCGAATTGGAGAAACAAGGAATCGAAAGCAGGAAATTGACTAGACGGTTAAAGGCAGAGAGACAATACTGGGTGGAAACAAAACCTCAAAAAGAAGAGAATTAGTAGTCAAAGAAATAAATCAACAGTGGTCTATTTTCGTTTTGCAGCTGATGATGAGCAGACTATTATAATTTCCCGACCTTGCGTATGGAGATGATTACTACAATTTTCCAACCTTGCCTGAGAAACCAGGACGGCATCAGTACCCATACCTCCCTTATCACTCAGGCAATCTCGCGAACACTTTCAGGGAGGAATGTTATGTACAAGTGAAACCCATAACTAGAAAATTAAACAGAGATATTTATATAGAGAGAAAATGAAACAGAGGTGGTGATAGCTTCCTTATTGGTATCAAATTCGTATGTTACGGAAACATCCATTGCTCACATGAGAAGGGGCAAAACAAAACAACCATGAACGGGAAGAAGGTCGAACAACAGAATGTGAGGGAAGGAAACCCACCAGGTGATTGTTCTCAAGGAAGTAGAGCTGTTCTTAGGGATGCAGAGCAGTCGTCCACGCCACTCCAGCACAGGGAAGCTGCTACGCGAACACAAGGCAGCTCGGGGTAAACAACAACGGGAGAACGAGGAGGAAGTCCCTCCACCGGGTGAACCAGGAGGAAGACCTGCGGTTGTCGGGTGAAGAAGAAAGAAATCCCGCCAATGCTGGATGAGAGGAACAAGTAGCAGGGTCGGAGGACGGAGGAGAGGAGACGGAGCGGCAGCCCTAGCACGCTTCACGGCGTGGAAAATGGACCGCGCCCAAATCGGGGGCGGTTCACTTTTGTACTGGGCTGGAAATGAGGTGTGGGTTTGTTTTCCGGGTGTGGGTTGGACCTGCACGGAACCAAACGACCGAGTTGCAAAATAATGTGTAGTTGGTACTGCACGTGTTGGAGCCCAGCCCAACCAAACGGGCCCTAATATATGTTTAACATGATTAGCAGATTGTATACTCAAAACCTAGCAACAAAAGTCCTTAATATATATTCCATCTTGAAGTCCATTTCACACTAATGAATGTGTTATCATCTGTGAAAAATGCAACTACATGCTTCTAGATATACAATTCATACACATTTGATCTAGAACTTTTCCATTAACAAACACACCATACTTGTTAAGGCATCTTGGAGGCTGCCTAGGTGGCAAGGCGCCCCAGGGGCGTGCCTTGCCTAATTTGTTTTCTTATAATTTTTTGTTGATCCTATGGTATATTAATGACTTCTAATGGTTTATTTACTTGTCCTAGTGGTTAAAACATATCGTGTTGCTTATGCTTTTAAAATATTTCTCTTAATCCGCATTTTATGATTTTCCATGTTTTCCTCCTTGTCGCCTTCAATTCAATTTATTATTGAGGGGATATGTTATCAAGATATTACAAAGACAAAGAAGATGTTAAATGAATGGGGAAACAGTATTATAGATCCAATCTACAAGAACAAAGGAGATGTTCAGAGCTACACAAACTACAGAGGCATCAAGTTGATGAGTCACATTATAAAGCTTTGGAAGAGGATTATTGAGCAAAGGCTAAGATCGATAACACAGATTAAAGACAACCAATTTGATTTTATGTCACGAAGATCAACAATAGATTTCATTTAAGGAGGCTTATGGAGAAGTACAGAGAAGACAAAAGAGATCTTCATATGGTATTTATATTGATCTAGAAAAAACCTATGATTGAGTAGCCAAGGAAATGTTATGGATGGTTTTGCATAAAAAGGAAGTGTTTATCCAATACACTGACCTAAAAACGATGGCTCAACTATAAGTGTTACAACTCCTGGAGGACAGACACAGACTTTTCCTATCACTGTTGGGGTACATCAAGGATCGATACTCGATCCACATCTATTCATTCTTGTTATGGAAGAGTTGACAAAGCATGTTCAAGATAGCATTCCTTGGTGCATGTTAAATGTTGATGATATTGTGTTGATTGATGAAAGAAAAGAAATATTGAATGATAAAGTTGATCTTTGGAGAAATGCACTAGAATCTAGTTCCATTATGATCAATAGAAGTAAAACTGAATATATGCATTGCTATTTTAGCCAATCTAGAATTGTGAATGGTAGAGTCAACTTGGATGAAAATGGATGTACCAATATGTAATAAGTTTTGTTACTGTGGTAATATTATTGAAAGGGAGGGTGATGTTCAAGATGATGTTTGTCACAGGATCACAGCATGATGGTTGAAATGGAGGAGTGAAATTGGAGTAGTATGTGACCAGAAGACGCCTCTCAGATTAGACAACAAGTTTTATAGAACAGCTATACACACAGCCATGCTATATGGGAGTGAATGTTAAGCATTAAAGAAACAAGGTCTCAACAAGATGAGTGTGGCCCAAATGTGTATTCTGAGATGGATGTGTAGGGAGAAAAGAAAGATCATCTAAGGAATGGCTATATTAGGAACAAAGTGGGGGTGAAGAGCATCAAGAACATGTTGTGTTAGGGCCTTCTAAGATGGTGTGCACGTGTGCGGCGCAAAATGACAAATACACATATTCAAAGTAAGGTTATTGAGTCAAGCACAATTAAAAGAAACAATAGTGACCTAAATTAACTTGGGAAAAACTTATAAAGAGAGATTTTGAATATTTTTATCTTGATCGAAATATGACCCATGACAGAGCTGATTGGAAAAGAAGGATGGATCCATGTAGCTAATGGTCGGGATTGAGGCTCAGATGATGATGACGAGGAGGTGGCTATGTTATCAAGATAGTATATATATAAATCTATATTTCTTTATTGATTCTCTATCTCTTACATTGTTTACTATTACTTTTCTTGTTTTAGAAATACTAATGTATATATTATTAGAAATGTAATTGGATATGTGGTCTTATATATGAGTTTGTTTTAAATACTTGTGCGGGTACTATAGAAATGGTACCCGTCTCTGAAAAACACGGTGGCAATTTTGTAAATGTTGAAAAAAAGTGATCGAGTTGAAACAGTTTTAGAAGACACAGTTGCATGGAGCAGCAGCGAAAAGCAATTCGCAAGGTTTTCTCCACCCTCAAAATCCCTAAATCGAGAGACAGTTGCATTCTCAAAGGATTTCACTCCATTTCCAGTAGAGAGAATCACCATCAATTCTCTGCCAAGGATTCCACACAATTTCTTCATTTTCATTTGCGTCACTATTAGTGGCGATTGTCGTGGAGTTCGCTACCATTTTCGTGCAGAAACAGGCAAAGAAGGGGAAACCAGTTGCCTGGTGTCCGTTGTTGTGTTCAAATGGGGAGAACAAAAATAGGTAAAGTAACTACAAAGAAGGCAACGAGTAAGGGCGGTGGAAAAGTAATAGGAGAGGAGGATTGCATAACAACACACTATGATGTGTTTGATAGCATTGGAGTAGAAGAGCTTACGGATATTGTGCAAGGAAATATTGTAATGAAAGGTCTTAAAGAGAAGAATGTATAGGGTGTGCCAAAAGTACAAAGAAAAGTAAGAAGAAGAGAGGATTGCTTATAGTACAAAGAAAAGTACCATTGTCGGAGATGAGAGTGATGGAGATGAGACTACTTCATATGAGACTGTTGGAGATGAAGGTACTGAAGAAGTGGTTGTTGCATTATTGGGGATGAGACTGTTGGAGATGAAGGTACTGAAGAAGTGGTTGCTGAAATTGCGAGTGAGAATGAAGAATCCAAAGTCGTTGAAGAAGGATATGGTGCAAGATCAGAAGAAGAAGAAAATCAGGAGGAAAAGCAACAACTTCATTCTGAAAGAGAAGACAAAACTAAATGGCAAGGGGAAGAGTGTAGAAGGCGATGTTCCTTATATTTGAAGTGAACATTTAGACTTATTAGTATCATGTTGTTAGTAGAAGTTACACTTTGTTTACAAAAATGTAACTCTGTGAACCAAAAAGTAATTGTGCTAACCAACAAGTAATTGTAACAATAAAAAAGTAACTTTGTGAATGGAAAAGTAACTATATCAAACTAAAATTAACTATGTTAAGAAAAAAGTAAATGTTAACAAAAAAGTAACTTTGTGAATCGAAAAGTAACTATGTTAACAAAAAAGTAACAGGGTCAACAAAAAAGTAACATTGTGAAATGAAAAGTAACTTTGAAAATCAAAAAGACATAATATAATGTGGAAAAACCCTCCAAATTGGAGGTAAAAGACCATGTGAAAGCCCTAGTCGTCACACCGGCCTAGAGTTTTTACTCTTTTCTTAATAAAGACTGGCAGTGGGGTTGTTACCATTATATAGAGTAGCAAGGATATAAGGATCCAAGCAAAAGATCCACTTAGTACCAGAAAAATAAAAACATTAAGCTTAACGCTTCCCCTCAAGGTAGACATAAGGTAGACACAATTCTCCTGAATCGATCTTCTCCCTGATAAAATGTTGATCAAGCTCCACATGCTTCGTTTGATCATGAAGAACAAGACCATTTGCTAGATTAATAATTGATTTATTATCACAATATAACATCATGGGACCCGAAGGACATACTCCCATGCCTTGTAAGAGAATCTTCACCCACAGAATTTCAGTGACCCCTTGAGCCACAACTCTATATTCAACCTCAGTGTTTGATCTAGAAACTACATTTCATTTCTTACTTCTCCATATTATAAGATTCCCACCTAAGAAGACACAATATCCTGAGGTAGATCTTCTGTCATCTTGGGATCCTGCCCCATCAGCATCAGTGAAGCATTCAATCTTTAAGTCATTGCTTCTTGTGAATTACGGTCCCATCCTTGGATTTCCTTTCAGATGTGCTAGAATGCGATAAGCAGCTTTTAGATGAATGTTTGTAGGCGCATACATAAATTGTCTCACAATATTCATAGGATAAGTAATGTTAGGTCTAGTCAAGGTGAGGTATATGAGTTTCCCAACCAATCTTTGGTACATGTTTTTACCTTCATCGTCCATTAGAATCCCATCATTCATGCTTAATTTAAGATTTTCCTCTATAGGAGTCCCTACAGGTTTGCATCCCAGTTGGCATGTTTCTTTGAGAATATCCAAGATACATTATCTTTGACAAATATTCACTCCTTTTGCTGATTTTACAATCTCTATACTCAAGAAATACTTCACTTCACCTAGATCTTTTATCTCAAATTCCTTTGCTAATCTTGTCTTTGGAAACTTTCTTCATTGTCACTTCTAGTAATAATTATGTCATTAACATACACTAGCATCATAACGGTGCTCTTTGAGGTCTTCTAAACAAAGAGTGTATAATCCCCATTTCCTTGTTGGAACCCTAACTTATTCATGAACATTCTAAGTCTTTTGAACCAAGCCTTTGGAGATGGTTTTAATCCATACAAAGCTTTCTTCAAACTACAACATTTTCCAGCTTGATCATAGCCAAGTGGCAATTTCATGAACACTTGTTCATTCAAGTCAACATTAAGAAAAGCATTCTTAACATCAAGCTGGTGCATTTTCCAGGAGAAGTGAATAGAATTGGCATTGATGATTCTGACTAAGTTCATCTCAGTCACAAGAGAAAAGGTCTCAAAGTAATTGATGCCATACTTTTGAGAAAAACCTCTGGCTACCAGCCTAGCCTTGTATCTATCAATAGTCTAATCAACATTGTGCTTAATTGAATAAACCCACTTGGATCCAACTAGATGAGCTCCTCTAGGAATGTCTACAATAGCCCATGCTTGATTCTTTATTAGAGCATATATTTCTTCCTACATAGCATGAGCCCACTTGGGGTCTTTTAAGGCTTCATCAACCGTCCTGGGAACATAAGGAATGTCAAGAGTAGACAAGAAACATTTATAATTCAATATCATTTGCAGCAACATGGGATCTATTTGAAGTTGAAACCAATGTGATTGCTCAAGTTTTCAGATTCAGAATAGTGAATACCTGGGTCCCCTTAAACAGTTCATCTCTACTTATTAACTCAATTCCTTTTAACCTTTGGGTTACATTTTATTTGCCAAGTCTGGAAAATCAACCCTCCGATTTTACTCATTTAAGCACCACATTTTGAGTATTCTATGCAAGATGGCCTTACAAATATTTGGGTAATCTCAAGTCATGCAGATAGTTGATTTCTTTATTAGAGCCAATTTGACAGGACATGCAGATTTTGGTAGTTTATATTTTGCATCGGTGTCTGACAAATCACAACAAGACAAGAGAGATTGGTTTGTATGATAAGATTGTTCATGGTTATCTCAAGTATATCCGTTAATCTTAAAATACTTATAGACCAACCAATCAGACAAAGATCCAAAAAGTTATGGCATTATAATATAATCACAACTTAAGATCCTTCCGTTTGTGTTGCAGAACAGACAAAAAGAGGCATTTGATTTGTCACAGTTTCACACGCTATTCAAATAAAAAAATGAATAAAATGTAGTAACGGGAACTACCAGGCTCCCCTTGGATCAGTCACAATCACTCGTGCATTGTTTCTTCCTAGAGACTTTATTAATTAGGCTAGTTCTCAATCAACGAAGAAGTTAAGAGGGATATTACACACAATAGGGATACATCACCTAATGTACAAATAAACAAGTTACCTAAACCAAACATGCATTATAAATAAAGAGGCAAGAAGAGATATAGTCACATTACCATATAGGTGTCTAAATTCCAAAGTCATCAAAAAGAAGTATATCCATACTAGAAAACTCAGGTCCAAATAATCAGCCCATTCGCAGTGTGAAAAATATATCTATCAGGAATGACAAAACTGTTTAGTCAAAAGACATGCACTTTCCCTGTGAATGGGCACACAGTAAAAAGGTACTATGAATATGAAACATTCACAAGAATAACTGAGTCTCAACTAGATGAACCACCCCAGCACCACCTGAGCAAGAACGATGATGAAACCCAGAGAGAGTCAAGCTAAGGACTATAAATTAGCACTTCTTAGGAGGCAACCCAAGTTTTTCTTAACCATGATTTTATAGATTCTAGTTTACTTTATTCCTCAATCACTAGTTTTTACTAATTCTAATCTTAGGTTTCAATTGTTCTATTATTTTCCTAATTGTCTTTTTTTTCATAATTTTAGTGTATATATGATAGAATTAATGAAGAATCTAAGATAGATACCTCTATTAAAGGTACCATCAGTTGATCACAAAGGGGAACCATCACAGTACCTCCCAGTGGAACTATTGGTTTCACATTCATAAGTTTAAAGAACTGGCTTACCATCAGAAGATGAGAGTTCAATGTGACCACTAGGTGCAGACAACCCACCAGAAGTCAAAAGACATGCCTTGCCATCACAAGACAAGGAACTATCCCAACCGTCAGAAGGCAAGAAGTTGGCCTAGATACTAGATTCCAATGTTTAGTCAAACCATCAGAAGGGAGAAGACCAGACCGACCATCAATTTAGAAAACTACCAAACCATTAGGGGAGGCACCACTACTACATAAATGCCTTTTAGCGTCGGTTGTTTAACCCCCTTTGGCGTCGGTTTCCGAGCGACACCTA
This sequence comes from Alisma plantago-aquatica, assembly GCA_963693085.1. Classification (NCBI taxonomy): domain Eukaryota; kingdom Viridiplantae; phylum Streptophyta; class Magnoliopsida; order Alismatales; family Alismataceae; genus Alisma; species Alisma plantago-aquatica. The sequence continues at coordinate 520,479,037 of OY856412.1, forward strand.
TGTGGGCGCCGCTAAAGGTCGAACACTTCGGCGTCGGTTTTTTAACTGACGCCTATTTAACGTACAAGCGTCGGTTGTTTATAGAAAACTGACGCCAAAAGGGTTCGCGCCACAGAAAACGGCGTCATCTAGGACACATTCTACGTCGGTTATCTACTAACAGACCGATGCCTATATGGAATATAGCGTCGGTGTTTAATTGGTAACCGACGCAGAAAGTATCCTAGATGACGCCGTTTTCTGTAGCACGAACCCGTTTGGCGTCGGTGATCAACTAAACAACCGACGCTATAACCGACACCCATTTCCAGTACGGCCGTGGCCACATGAGGCGTCAGTTTGTTTCAAAAAACCGACGTTGTAGGTCTTTGCTGACGGTTTTCTGTAAATAACTGACGCCTATATCTATTTTTTTCATATCAGTTTGCAGGCCTGCTGTGGCTGGTCACCAGGATGAGAACCTGCAGTTCACTTTTCTGAACTGTAGGTTTACGACATTCATTGATATCAGCCTACAAACAGGCCACAAACCTGCAAAATTAACAAAAAAAATTCACACAAGTAGATACATTCAGACATCAATTCAATTCTCACATTCACACATATAGAAACATTCAAATACATGTATTAACATTCAAAAATATTCATTTACAAAGTATCATTCATTATCGCTATCAACATCCCAATTATATCTTACAATTGCCACTGCTTGTATGGCTTTTGCCCATTCTTCTCTTATTTCATTTAATGCTTCCATCGTATATGGAGCATGTATATTTTTTAAGCGTTTACCTATAGTGTGGTCAGTTTTAAACACCTGCAAATAGAATGATGTATATATATAAGTAATAATATAAAAATAAGATTGATATATTTCATACTAACTAATGAGACTATATATAATACCTCATGTATGATATAGATGTCTAATGCGGCATGTCGGATAATCATCTGCATAAATCGCATCACATAGTATGCGCATGCCCAGCCGTTGTCTTGTGTAGCGCACTATAAATTGAAACATACAAAATAATACAACTAAGCACAATTCACATCAATAATATATACATTGGAGTCGAGAACTTACTTGTACATTCTGCCAATTTATTGGCTGGTTCTTTTTCCTTGGGACCGTTCCTCTAGCCTTTTTGAATGCATCTAAACCCCTACATGTTAATATAACGCAGTAAATTGCATAAGTAAATAGTAATGTAATAACAGATGTTAACAGATACAAAAATGAAATATTTCTCACCAGAATAATGGCATTCTCATTACGTGTCCAATTTTAGTGTTTAATGTACTTCCCGCGGGATCTAGATAATAAACAGTGAACGTCTCGGGGACAATAACTAGTAACTCCCAATGTCTACCGCTAGAGGTAAAAAGTTAACAATTAATAACTCAAAATGCACAATAAAAATGGAATTTTCTTAAGTCCAAATTATAAATAAAGTAAACTTACTTGACATTGAATGGAGCTATTATTATCGTCTTCTTTTGCTGACCAAAAATTGTAAAAGCATCTATACAGTATTGTTGAACACTATCAGGGTCTTTAGCTACCATACTAATCAATGATGGAATCAAAAATCCCACATGATCAAATGCAAATTGTTTGCATTGATCTTCGACTAAGTAGCTGCAAAACATGTATTATGTATGCATTAATATATAAGAAACCAGATCACCGGATCTTACACAAGGTATATGGATGTATAAACAAGATCTCACCTTATCCATGTCTCTATCATTAATGTATTCAGCCAAGTATACATAAACAACTCAATAATATCTTGTATAAATAAAGAGCTATCGTATGATTGACCTGCATAATCTGCATTTAAAGAAACAATTATAGGGCAATATATATTATGTGCCCGTAGCCAACATGCCATTCCCCTACAAGCAGGACCTAACGGGTATGTCAGGTCAGTTGGAACCCAACTTGGTAATGCGGGAAGTGGAGGTGGAGGCCTAATTGCTCCTGGTGTCTTCTTTTTAACCTGTATATATAATTTCAGATCAGTTGACCTCATATATACACATTAACAGTCTAAATCAATGTAAATTTATCTTACAATTTCAGTAGTGTAGACGACATCTGCTTTGGGCCACAATATGACCCCGCCTTCTGTCTCAGCAAGTGTATCAATATCCGGGTGGGGATATGGCAACGCAGCTTCCCTCCAATCGGGTAACACACGTAATGGGCCCACATGAACGTAGCCCTGTGGCATTGGAGTCCCGTGAAACTTTTCCCCAGGAAGGGACGGGTAAGCCTGCGCCTCTGCAACAACATAGTCTTGCATTCTTAAGCGGCATGGCTTCAATGCCTACAAATTTACGTAAAGAATGTTATACATATATACATATCATCTTGAAAACATATCATCTTGAAAAGACTAGCTACAATGTCATAAACAATACTTACAACAGACGTGTTAGGCGATGGGTCTCTAGGATTACTCGCAGTCTGTGCATCAGGAGAAGAGTGGGTCGCCATAGGCTGATTGGAAGCCTGAGATGCCTGCCACCGCAGCAATTCTTCCTTGACCTTCTCAGCAACTACATCGTTGACCTTCTTAGCAACTATATCCTCAACTCTCTTATTCTCCTATACATAGATAAAAGAAACATTAGCTTCTTATTATTGAATTTCCTTTTGCAGTAAAAAAGAATAGGTTACCTCTTCTTGAGAAAGTCCCGCTCTGGTTTTGCGCTGGGATGGCCCAAAGAATGCTTTGATGCCCACACCGGCGCCTGCACCCCTAACACGTCCAGGATGCTCTGGGTTACCCAGAGCAACTGTCAATGTATCCCTTGTGCCCTGAGGGATGAACGTGCCTTGTTTCCTCTGCTCGTGCAGCTCCCGCTAATCACCATCATCAGAAATTGGTAAGTTAACACCACAAATAATCAATATTCAAACGATTGCTCTAAGAGTTGTATTTTACCATTTTCGCAGCCGCCTCACCAGTTACGGGCTTCTTTATTTCACCCTTCTTGTTTTGCCTCCCAGCTATCCAGATATCATGGCGAGGCATGGGTGTGGCAGACTCCTGAGTAGGAGCAGACTCCTGAGTAGCCGCAGACTCCGCCTGTAGTCTTTGGCGAACGCTTGCATAGCCTTTTGGACTCATAGTGTGGTCATGCACATTCAGTGCACGCCTTGCTTTTTGTGCATCACTGAGGGCCTAGTTAGTATGCACATTAATGATTTGGTTAGTAGCACTAAATGCTAATCTTGAATAGGTGAATACAATGTATATTAATTAAATTGGGAGTGACGCCTAATACCTTGAATTCTTCATATTTTCTTGAAGCAACAAAATTGTCCCAATCTTCTTTGTCCAAGAAGTTCCATTGTTCAAGGGCTAACTTCTTCTTCTTATCACCTTCTTTTATGTATTCTCTGTTCAGATTTGTCCTATAATTCCTAAGCATCTTTCCAGCGCGTTGCATCACACTTTTACGATGCAACTTCTCATCCAATGCAAATAGATTCTGTAAAATAGATATGTTATTAACTAGTATCCAAAATAAAATTGCAAATAATAGAATTTATAATCTACAAAATAGAATTGCAAATAATAATAACTCACGCATAAATCCTTCCATATCAAGTCTTTTTTCCCCTGAGGAACTTTATGTCAATTATCATACTTAACACCACAATGGCTCCGAGTGGTACACCCAAGATAGTTTACAAAATTATTGCGGTTCACTCCAATTGCATTTCCTCCATTATCAAACTCCACAACCAATTTGGATCCACTGCCACTTAGCGCTATTAACTTCTTCAACAGAGTGATGCCCCTTTTCTTGTTAAGTGTTTAGTGCTGCACATCAAGTTGCTCCAGTGCTTCAGTGGGTACATGTGCATCATCAACCTAAAATTTGACAAAAATAAACACACTGAATTAGCCCAATATAGAAATATAGGATATATGACATAACTAGAAGATAATGAATTTTATAGAAATACAAGATATGTTTTTAGAACTTACATTGGTATCCTCGCCATGCTCGTCATGGACAACATGCTCATCATGGACTTCATGCTCATCATGGACATCATGCTCATCATGGTCAGCCATCTGAAAATGTCATTAAAAAGGCAAACATTTAGCATTTGTATTAACTAGAAAAGGCAAACATTTAGCATTTGTATTAACTAGAAAAAGGCAAACATTTAGCATTTGTATAAACATACATGTCTCTAAAATTGTGATCTTTTATCAATTAACAATCCTTCATTGTGATCTCCGCGCACATATAAGTCATCATTAGCTTCAATATTTTGTGGAGTTGGCAACCCAACTGAGAATGGACTAGAGTCATCATACTTATCATAGTACTCTTCTTCATCTATAGGATCTTCAATGAACTGTCTTTTACCATGAAGAACAACCGACCATTTATCATTTGCAGGATCATCGATATAGAATATTTGTTTCGCATGTGATGCCAATATGAATGGTTCACCCTTCACACCAATCTTTTCAAAGTTCACCAAAGTGAAACCCAATTCATCCACTATAACTCCTTTGGTGTTATCAACCCAATTACATTTAAAGAGCAGAATTTTGAAATCTATGTAGTCAAACTCCCAAATGTCTTCAATGACACCGTAATATGACATTTTAGCTTCACGTGGACTCTTATCCTTTGCACTTGCAAAGTACATAGTCGACGCTTGAAGAGTGACCCCACTATTTTGGACGACACTCTTATCATCTTGGCACTTTGTGTAATATGTGAATCCATTAATGTCAAACCCTTCATAAGACATAACATTCAGTTTTGGTTTAAAGGCGAGGCATTTGATAGTTTCTGTAATATCATTTGGTGTTTGAGATAGTTGATGTAAGACTTTATCTTCAAACCACTTAGTAAAAGTCTTATTATGCTCTCTAGCAAGCCACATTGAACTTGCTCGAGGATGTTGTCTCTTTATGAAATTGGTATGTTCCTCGATATAAACACTCACTTCGTCCATATTGTGTAAAATATACAAGTGAGCTTGTTCCAACTGCTCACGGCTGATTACTTTCACTCGTGATCCCAAAATTCCTTTGCCCTCCTCAATATTCTTGTCATTATCAGGAGTGTCATTACCACTGAGAAAGTCATTGCAAAAATCCATAACCTCTCTCGCCACATAACCTTCAATAATACTCCCTTCAGGCCGATAACGGTTTCGAACATCACCTTTAAAAACTCTCATGTATCGTTCAAAGGGATACATCCAATGTAAGAAAATTGGTCCCAACATTTTCAATTCCCTAGTCAAGTGGACAACAAGATGTACCATGATATCAAAGAACGAAGGAGGGAAATACATCTCAAGCTGACATAGGGTAACAACCACTTCTCTTTGCAAATTATCGAGAGTATCAGGGTCAATAACTTTGCTGCACAGACTGTTGAAAAAGAAACAAAGTCTGGTAATTGCAAACCTTACATGCTTCGGCAATATAGATCGAATTGCCACGGGAAATATTTGTTGCATTAGAGTGTGACAATCATGAGATTTAAGACCTATCAACTTCAGATCTTTCATTGATACCAATCTACGGATGTTGGATGAGTAACCATGTGGCACCTTAACATTTACCAAGCATTCACAAAAAGTTTTCTTCCCCTTTCTAGACAACGTGTAACAAGCGAGAGGTAAGTATGTTCTTTTATTACCCATTTCACGTAATTCTGTTAATTCTGACCTTATTCCCATTTCACGTAGGTCCAGTCTGGATTTTATCCCATCTTTAGTCTTACCTGGTATATTTAACAGAGTACCAATGATGCTATCACAAACATTTTTCTCAACGTGCATTACATCGATACTATGCCTGACTGTCAAAGAACTCCAATAAGGAAGATCCCAAAATATTGACTTCTTCTTGAATGAAGAATTGTCACTCCGTGTGGCCATACTACATTGTGATTTCTTACCAAATTCATTGACAATGTCTTTTACTCTTTCATAAACAACATCCCCTGGTATAGGTTTAGGTGCACTCCGTTCATCATTCCATCCAATGAATGCTTTGCGCTTCCTACGATACGGATGGAATTTTGAAAGAAACCTTCGATGACCAAGATATACAGTCTTGCCGCCATGTTTTAGTCTTATTGAATCAGTGTTTTTTCACATATAGGACACGCTTTAGCTCCTTTGACACTATATCAAGACAAATTCCCATATGCTGGAAAGTCATTAATAGTGCAAAACAACATAGCATGCAAACGAAATATCTGTCTTGCTGAAGCATCATAGGTCATCACACCTTCAACCCAAAGTTTCTTTAAGTCATCAATCAAAGGTTCAAGATAAACATCGATATCATTTCCGGTTTGTTTAGGGCCCGATATCAACAACGACAACATAATGTACTTATTTTTCATACACATCCAGGGAGGAAGATTGTATATAACAAGCATGACTGGCCAAGTGCTATGTTGGCTGCTCAATGTCCCGTACGGATTCATCCCATCTGTACAAAGCCCAAGTCTTAGATTCCTATCTTCTTCACCGAATCTGGGGTACAATAGATCAATCTTCTTCCACTGTGGGGAATCAGACGCATGTCGTAGGATCCCATCATTATTTTTCTTAAAATCTGCATGCCACCTCAAATTCTTCACATATTTCAGATTTGCAAACAAGCATTGAAACTATGATATTATAGGTATATACCACAACACCTTGGCAGGAGAACCAGTTTTGGACTCCCCCGAAGTCATCAATTTATACCGTGACACACCACATTTTGGACAGTCTTTCAAATCTACATAGTCCTTTTGAAATAATACACAATCATTCGGGCATGCGTGTATCTTCTTGGCCTCCATTCCCATTGGGCACAACATTTTCTTTACCTGGTATGTTGAGATTGGCAGCTCGTTTCCTTCAGGAAGCATTTCTTTCAACAAAGTCAACAATGAAGTGAAGCTTTTGTCGCTCCATCTATTGTTAGCTTTCAACTTATACAATCTCAACACAACGCTAAGCTTCGTAAACTTAGCACAGCCTGTGTATAACGGTATCTCAGCATCATGCATAATGTTTCTAAAGATAGGAGGTGGATCAGTGTGCTCTACCCTACAACTATCCAGCATCGCATCAACGATGTCTGCTGGAACTGGTTCGTTCACATTTACGTCATCGGAGGCAATTTCTTCTTCCACCCAAGCACTGCTATCGACATCTACTGGTTTTGATTTTGAAATCTCTCCATGCCAGTGCCATTCTGTATAGCCTTGTACAATCCCGTTGCACATGACATGACTTTTGATTTCCTCACCAGTGTTGACTTTCAAGTTGTTACCGCAATGCCTACATGGACAGTAGAACCTATCTGTAGGTTTTTTCCTATGTTCCTCGGCAAATCTAATAAACTGATCAAGACCAGATATAAACTCTGGGGTGCAACGATTACGAATGGACACCCATGATCTATCCATTCTATGATCAAAGAGAAAACAAGTATATATTAGGAAACAAGTATATATTAGGAAAAGATTAGGGTATACACTTACATCCTAAGTGTATAATGTGATGTCATTCTTATATATAATAAATGTGTACCACCTATCCTAAGTGAGATTAGGTGTTCAAGAACAGTCCCAAACTGGGGACTATCCAAGATTTACTCCTAATGAGTCAATCTTGGACGGGTTTCTAGGCCAACAAACACATTTGATGTCATTCTTATATATAATAAATGTGTACCACCTATCCCATCCTTGAACACCTAATCTCACTAGTAAGTGTATAATGTGTATTGGGTTTTCGAGAAAATTCCGGCAGCATTTCCCCGCTGTTCTCGAAGTACATATGTACTTAGAGAACAAACGGGGAAATGCTGCCGAAATTTTCTCGAAAACCCAATACACATTATACACTTACATCCTAAGTGAGATTAGATGTTCAAGAACAGTCCCAAACCGGGGACTATCCAAGATTTACTCCTAATGAGTCAATCTTGGACGGGTTTCTAGGCCAAAAAATACATGTATGTGTTGTCATTCTTTACAAATAATTTTCAATTCCAATAAAATACATAGTTACATATATGCATGTTCATATAATCATTATAATATAATTAGATTTGGGACAACAACATATTAGAATTTATACATAATTCCAACTCTAATCAAATACATTACATGCATTTTTATCACAACAATTTAATCGATGCAAAAAAAAGTAGAAAAGGACCAACCTTGTCATAGGGAAGAAGGCAGAGGCTCCGGTGGCTCTGGCTGGAGGAGTAGCTAGCAGCGACGGCGGTGGAGGATCAGCTAGCAACGACAGCAGTGGAGGCTGGAGAAGTTGTTACGGAGGCGCGACGACGGTGGAGGAGCAGCTAGCAACAACGACGGCGGCGCGGCGGCGGCTGTCATGGAGGCTGGAGAAGGCGGTGGTTGCGGCGGCGTGGCGGCGGCGTTGGTTGCGGCGGTGGTTGCGGCGGCGTGGCGGCGGCGTTGGTTGCGGCGGTGGTTGCGGCAGTGGTTGCGGCAGTGGTTGCGGTGGTGGTTGCGGCGGAGTGGTTGCGGCGGCGCACAAATCAGCGGCGTGGTCGGACGACAACAGAGAAGAAAGGGGGAAATCGGCTCGCGATGAAACAGAAGAAAGGGGAAGAGTCGGGTGATCGTGGGATATTAAGTTCACAAATAGCGTCGGTTGTTTGAATAACTGATGCCTAAACATCTTCAGCGTCGGTTGTTGGAAACAACTGACGTCCAATTGGACAATATTTGCACGAAATTATTTGGTGGGAACCACTTTCGGCGTCGGTTATCAACGGATAACCGACGTTGAAAGTGACACTTTTCGTGCAAATTTTCAACACCCATAGGCGTCGGTTTCTATCTAAATAACCGACGCTGTATGTGACATTTTTTTTTGCTCGAAAATTGGATTTTGCGGGCGACTTTAGGCGTCAGTTTGTTATAAACAACCGACTCTGAATACAAAGCGGTACCCATGTCTGGCTGGTCTTCGAATATAGGCGTCGGTTTGCATAAATAACCGACGTCTAATAGTATAGGCGTCGATTTTCCTAATGAATCGACGCCCATAAAAGCAACACTGAATGATGTTTCTGTAGTAGTGCACACTACATAACAATCAGAAGACGCAATGTCACCTTCCGAAAGGTGCATGGGCCCCACCTCCTCTTAAGGCAGATACTATAAAAATGTGAGAGGGTACGACACTTGTATGTTATAGTCGTATGAGTAGTGTGGCATCCAACTCATAAAAACAAGATTAACTAATGCAGAAGTGTATCATTTGCAGCGGATTACTGAAAATCACTCAAAATTAAAACCATTTACAAAGAGATCCATTCTAAGGAAAACTCTTTAAACAAGAACCAAAGTATTATAATTACATACTGGTCCACATTGTACATTCCATGTACCATCTCTTCTCGAGGAATATATATAGTACTTTGCCTTGATAAAAGCACAAGTGACAAAATTCTCGAGGCATTCAAACCAAAATCTCATATTGATTATAAAAACACTATCTACTGACTCCTAGGACCTGAGAGTACAGAGACGACACATAGGACTCTATTTACATATGTACAAAGCCTGACAGTCAGTATCCCCACCTGGGATATCACTATTGTCCCTGTTGTTACTGCTGCTCTTCCTCTGCTACATAATTTCTGCCTCTTTGTCTGCATCTACCTAAAAACGTTAGATCCCACGGGGGTGAGACAATTTGTTAATTTCCCCAGCGAGAGAGATAACTCTCTGCCGAAAACATTATTATTGCAGTTTAATAGAAATAAACTGAACAGTGGAATCATATATTTCAATAGCAGACAGATCAGTATCTATGTAGATTAGAGCAACAACCCTATTCAAGCATTTCAGCTATAACTTGATAAGGCAGCATGTCTCGTATTCAATATGGAATTGAAGAACATAATTAACATTTATGTATTAAGGACATGCTAAGCAAGATAACATCAACCAGTGGTTCTCGTATTTGAATCTTATGCAAATACGCTACACGGATGATTACGTTTTACAAACACACTTAAGCTCTGAGGAGATGAGGTATACCGCTCATACTCCAACCGACCATTGCGAAGTCGAAATTGGTACCATACAAAGTCGATGGAAGAGATGGCTTCCATGAATTCCCATATCTCGGTCAGTGCGAGATCACATGCAGGACATCTTATGTTTATGCTACATAGCTTGCCAGGGTATAGTGGCATCTTCGCTATAGAGCTACAACGGAGGTTGCACTCTCTTCACAATCGAGAGATTTTGTGTTTACCTCCATCGATCTGACATTAACAACATCGAGAGATTTGTGATACATCCATCCCGGAACATATAATGAAGGATTGAGAGGTTTAATGTTTACCTTCCATCAATTTCCCCCATTAGGATGTACAAATATTTTCGCCCATCGACCCCCACATATTCAAAAATATGCAAACTCCAGGAGATCCCGTAGGAAAACCTGTTTCACCATCACCAACTTCTGACGATGATGGATCTATGGTCAGAGCACTACATGAAAATATTTCACTTGATTAATTAAGTACATTATCATATTCTTTTATCATCAGTCAAGTTTTCAAACATAACTTATTAGGACAAATGCTACAAAGAAACATATATTGTTTTTATCAGTTACTTCTCAGTCTTTATAAGACATTGGGATCTCAGTCCCTCATTTCAATATTGGGAATACTCATTCCTTCACAAATTAAATGCCATAATCAAATGGTTCTGGGTATTCAAACCCTTAACTCATCACTGAGGATTGTTACCACTTTTCCAGGTAATTATCACCTTCAGGTCATCTGACCAAGGTAAACATGATACTTGTTACACAAGCATCTCTCATGGCACTTAAGGCCCATTACTTCTCTTATTACCTCTTACTAGGCAACATGGCATATTATGGCACATAAGGCCCAATAACAATTTTAATAAATAAAACATCATAGCTCATACCTGGCTATGTTCATCATTTCATGACATCTGCATGGTTAACACACATGATAATAGTTACATCAATTTCATATTAGCGCCATGCAAAACAATTATAGCATCACTTATTCAAGGGTAACACCACTATTCCCTTACCAAGGTTAGGGTTTCCCATTTCAGGTTAATTGGAGATACTCATCCCATTACCCAGATAAGGGTTATGGTTTATCACCATATTGCCCAAGATTAGGTTTTCATATAGCATTACATTGCATCACCCTGGATTTAAGTTCCACATCACATTAATATACTAGGGTTTTACATAACATCACCTTAAATTAGGGTTCCACATAATATCACCCTAGATTAGGGTTTACATTCATTATTCCACAATTAGAGTTTACTATTTATCCCACTTAGGGTTTCATATTCAATTACCCATAATTAAGGATTACTATTTGTCTAAATTAGGGTTTTACATTTCATAACCCTAACTTAGGATTACTCATGTCTTCACCCTCAATTAGGGTTTCACTATTACCCTAGATTACACTAGTACATAATCGGCCTTTAGTGTTGGTTTTTAAGCGACACCTATGTGGGCACCGCTAAAAGCCCAACCGTTACGCGTCGGTTCTCAAACCGATGCCACAACCCTTCACGCGCCACTGAAAACGTGCCAGCATGGGGTATAGGCGTCAGTTATTAGCTTAGAAACCGACACCATATACCTTCGCGCCACAGAAAGGGTGCCATCTGGGGCACTGTCGGTGTCGGTTTATTAGTGATAACCGACGCCATATCACCCGCTGCCACAGCCGTGCTAACCAACACGGTCGTGGTGTCTGGCCTCTAGGGCAACCGACATCCAACGCCTATTTTATGTCTGGTCCGCTGCCACGGCCGTGCTGGCCAGCACAGCCATGGTGTCTGGCCTCATTAGGGAAATCGACGTCGGTTACTAGTATGGAAACTGACATTGTAACCATATGTCGTCGGTTTTATACAAATAACTGACGCCTATTTTATGTTTTTTTTCTGTCAGTCTGCAAACCTGCTGTGGCTGGTCACAGGATGAGAAACCTACATTTCAGTTATGAACTGTAGGTTTTACGACATCCATTGATATCAGCCAACAATAAGCCACAAACCTACAAAATTAACATGATGGACAATATTATATATATGTGATTCACACTCATGTATAAGAACATTTAATTCATATTATTTTTTCATCACACGCATGTAGAAACCAGTAGCAACCTACAGTTCTATTTATTTCATCTCTTTTCACATTCAGACACATGTAGAAACATTCATGTATTGATGATTTTCATAAACATATGACAATTCATAAAAATTCATTCACATTCACACAAAATTAATTATGAGAACAAAGTTTTTCTTTATTTATCATTGTCATCATTGTCAGCAAAATCATATTGAAAAATTCCCACTCTTTGTAGGGCTTTTGCCCAATCTTCTCTTACAACATCTAATTCATCTCTTGTATAGGGAGCATGTACATCGAAACGCTTTGCACTTGTGTTGAAGTCCTCAGTTTTAAAGACCTACAAAGAGAATGACGTACATACATAATTATAATAATATATAATAAGATTCATATATTTCATATTATCTAACGAGACTATGTATAATACATGTTGTATGTTATCGATTTCCAATACGACATGTTTGATGATTAGGTCCATAAATCACATCACATAGTAGGTACATGCCCAGCTGTTGTCTTGTGTAGCACACTATAAATTGAAACATACAAAATATTCAAAAATACAAATAAGAACAGTTCACATAAATAATATATACATTGGAGTCGGGAAATTACTTTCACATTCCCCCAAATGAGTGACAGGTTTTTTTTTCCTGGGGACCTTTCCTGCATCTTTTTTGTACTCTTGTAAAGCCCTATATATGTTAATGTAACACATTAAATTGCATAATTAAATAGTAATGCAGTAACAGATGTTAACAGATATAAAAACATAAAATATTTCTCACGAGAATAATGGTCTTTTGATTGCATGTCCATATAATACATCCAACTCACTCCCCGCAGGATCTAGATAATAGACGGTGAATGTCTTGGGGACAATAACTAATAACTCCCAATGCTTAGCACTACAGGTAAGAAAGTAGAAAATTAATAACTCAATATCCGCAATAAAAATGTAATTTGCTTAAGTCCAAATTACAAGAAAAGTAAACTTACTCGACATTGAATGGAGCTATTATCACCGTCTTATTATTTTTACCAAAATATTCAAAAGCATCACAGCAGTATGAAGTAACTGAAGAAGGGTATGTATCTACAAGACTAATCAAAGATAGAACAAAAAAATCCCACATGGGAAAACCCAAAATATGTACATGTCTTGTATAAGTGGCTGCAAAACATGTATTACATATGCATTAATATATAAGAAACCAGATTGCTATATATAAAATAAGGTATATCGATGTATAAACCAGATTTCCGTATGCATTACTCTCACCATATCCACAACTCTATCATAGATGTGTTCAGCCATTCATAACTAAACAACTCCAAAATATCTTGTATAAATATGTTGCTTCCGAATGTTTGACCTGCATTAATACGTATCCAGAACTTCTATTACGTATGCATTAATACGTATGCTAAATTTGTATAAATAGATTGTTATCGTATGATTTACCCCCAACATTCTCTGTAATAGTAACATTTATAGGGAAATTTGGATTATGTTCTCCGATCCATACTGCCACAATCCTACAATTAGGACCTATCGAGGCGTGTAGGTCCCCTGGAAGCCAACTTGGTAGTCGAGGAGGTGGAGGCCAAGATGTAGCGGGTCTCGTCTTTTTGACCTGTATATATAATTTCATATCAATTGACTCATATATATATATACACTAACAAAGTAAAGTAATGAAAATTTATCTTACAATATCAGTATAGAGGACATCCGCTTCGGGCCATAGTATCACTCTGCCTACTGCCTCACCAAGTGTTTCAACATCTGGGTGTGCATGAGGTAGTGCAAGATTTGTCCAGCCAGCGAGTATATGTATCAGGCTCACACGTACCATGCCATCTGGTACTGGACTCCCATGAAATATGCACCCTTTAAGGGGTGGGTAAGCCGATGCATCTGCAACGATATATCCTTCACTTTGTAGTCGGCATGGCTTCAACCCCTACAAATTTACGTAAAGAATGTTATATGCATATATACACAAACATATGATCATCTTGAACAGACTAGCTATTATATATGCCATAAAAATACTTACAGAGGATGTGTTAGGTTGTGGGTCTATAGGATTACTCCCAACCTCTACAGTACGAGCAGTAGGAGAAGAGAAGTTTGCCACAGGTACTGTCTGAGTGGCAGTCTGAGATGCCTACCACTTGATAAATGCTTCCTGGAGTCTTTTATCAACTACTTTCTCGACTCTCCTATCAATTAAAGAATCTACCTATACATGGATAAAATAAATGCTAGTTTCTGATTATTGAATTCCCTTTCGCAATAACATTCTAAAATAAGAATAAGTTACCTCAGCTCGTGAAAGTCCCGCTTTTGGGACAGGTTTGCGCTGGGATGGCCCAAAGAATGCTTTGATGCCCACACCAGTGCCTGCACCCCTTACACGCCCAGGATGCTCTGGGTTACCCATAGGAACTGTCAGTTCATCCCTTATGCCCTGAGGGATGAACTTGCCTTCCTTCCTCTGCTCGTGCAGCTCCTGCTAATCACCATCAACAAAAATTCGTAAGTAAACATAACAATAATCAATATCGATAGATTGCTCTAAGAGTTGATTTTTACCATTTTTGCAGCCGCCTCAGTGGTTGCAGGATTTGGTATATCTCCCTTCTTGTTTTGCCTCCCAGCTATCCACATAACATGACGAGGCAGAGGTGCGGGAGCAGCAATAGAGGACTCTACAGTCTCCTAAGTAGAAGTAGGCTGAGTAGACTCAGCCTGTAGTCTTTGGCGAACGCCTGCATATCCTTTTGGACCCATTGTGTGGTCGTGCACATTCAGTGCACGCCTTGCTCGTTGAGCATCACTAATAGCCTAGTTAGTTAGCACATTGATTTGGTCAGTAACACTAAAGGTTAATCTTGAATAGGTGAATACATAAAAACATATATTAATTAAATTGGGAGTGGCGCATAATACCTTGAATTCGTCTGTTTTTCTTTGGGTAACAAACTACTCCCATTCTTTGGGGTCCAAGTAGTTCCATTGTTGTGTGGCTTCCTTCTTCATATATTTATTTTTCAAAGAGAATACAAACAAAAATTATTAGTGTAGAGTTAGTGAAATACTGATCAATGTCTATAATTGGAATCAATCAAGAGCATATTCTCAGCATCGCGTATGTAATCTCGGGTGATATTGGTCCTATAGTTCCTTAGGACCCTCCCACAACGTTGCATCACACATTTACGATGCAACTTTTAATCCAGATCAAATATGCTCTGCAAATTAAATATAATTTCTATTAACTAGTATCCTAAAAATTAGTAATCTACACAAATAGAATTACAAATAATAATAACTCACGCATAGTTCCTTCCATATGTGGTCTTTCTTCCCCTTAGGAACTCTATGACATGATTCTAGGATAGGACTACAATGGCTGCGAGTAAGAACCCCAAGATATGAAACAAATGAGTTGCGGTTCACTCCATATGAATTTCCTGCCTGATCAAAATCCACAGCCAATTTGGGTCCATTTCCCCTTTGCTGTATTAACTTATTCATCATTGTGATGCCTCTCACTTTCTCAATTTTCTTTTGCTGCTCATCAAGTGCTGTAATTTCTTTAGGGGGTACATCACCAACCCAAAATTTGATAAAAAAACACACTTACATAATATAATTATAAATGAACATATAGATAGAAACCTCAGGGATATATTCTTAAAACTTACATTGTCAGGCAGTGCAAGCACGTCCTCACCCTCACGGTGATCATCAACATAGTCCTGGTCAGCCATCTGAAAGTTCACATTCAAATTATAAATTTCACATTGTAAAGTAACACTAATTGTAAAGTTCACATTGTAAAGTACACATTCACGTAGTAAAGTAATTCACATTGTAAAGTTCACATTCTATGATCAAAGAGAAAACAAGCTATATATTACAATAAGATTAGGGTCTAGGGTTAACAGATTAGAATTTATGCATGCACTAGTACAGAAATGGTCTGTAGCGTCAGTTTTTTTTAAGCATGTAGCGTCACTTTTTAACCGACTCCTAAGTGGCCGTCGCTATAGAATTTGACCTATAGCGTCAGTTTTTTTAACTAAAGAAAACCGACCCAATAGGCTGTAAAAAATGAGAAAAAAATTGTGGCCAAGGTTGTAGTTCAGTTATCAAGCTCAATTTGTAGACCTGTAGCATCTGTTTTCTTAAAAAACTGACCTTAGAGGAAACCTCTATGGTCGGTTTTTTAAGAAAACTGATGCTATAAGGTCTACAGATTGAGCTTGACAATCTGTAAACCTGTAGCATTGGTTTTTTAAGAAAACCGATGCTACAAGTCTACAAATTGTAACCACACACAACCGTGCTACGCAGCACGGCCGTGCTATCATAACCCAACACGACTGTGCTACACAGAACGGTCGTGCTACCAGAAGCCAACTCAACCATATCCCAACACGACCGTGCTACACGTCACCTACAAAGTCGGTTTTTAAAAAAAACCGACGCTAGAAGTTGCATTTTTTTTTAAATTTTTTGCAGAAATAGTAACAGAACAGAAGAACAAAAGAACCAAGATATGAGAGAGGGGAGCATTGATGCTCAACCATCACCATTCCAAACCACACATTCATAATAAAAATGATTCATATATTTAGTTGTGTTACACATAATCACATCATAATTTATAAAATGATAGATTGCAAGTCTGAGATGATATTAAATGCCGGATACAAAAGTAAATATGAAAGAGTAACCACATACATAAATAGAGCTGACATATTTAATCCAATGTTATATTAACTTCATTTAGAAAAGCATCTCACCACTCTTCTTGGAATTCATTTAAGTCCTCAAGTGTGTAAGGCTGAGTTGTAAAGATCTATAACAGAAAATGCACATGCTAATATTTTATAAAATGACTAAAACCACTTGAAAATTTATGATGTTATTCTTTATTACTTGATCTATAGTTTGAACGTCATATGATGCTTGTTTAACAATAGCTTGCATATATTTCATTACATAGTAGCCACAAGCCCAATCATTATTTTTATAGGACACTACAAATAACGAATTATACTTAATGTTAGTAAAATACTATAAATAGGAGTTGAGATAAGAATATAACAGTGATATATAAGAGTTGAAAATTAATACATATAAGACTAAGCAGTTGTCAAAGTAGCTACCTTGACATTTTTCAAAGTCAATGTCTTTAATTTTATGGGTATTTGTCCTCCACCTTAACAAAAAGCCTTTATACCCCTATCAATTAAACGATAGTTGGTAAAATAGAAATTCTAAATAGAAATATCATGTTGAAGCATTGACTAAATTTATGCTTACTTCATAGTTGACAATTTCAATTTGTGGCCCCTTTTTGTTATTCCCATTGGGTCAAGATATTAAAGATTCATCAATTTTGGGACAACCACCAATAATTCCCAATGTCTAGATCTGAGTAAGAATAAAACAAACATTAAAATAAAGAAATTTATTCATTATTAAAATTATACTAAATAATAATACTTACTTGACGTTAAAATGAATTAGGAACATCATTCCAGTTTACTATATCTATTGCCACCTTACTACGCATGGTCGCCCCTACGTAATGCTTGAAAGCACTAGCATGTTCCCCAACATGTGCTCCTGTGATATCAAACTGGACTGGGAATTTGTCCCCTTTAGCCCTGAGCTCCTGCAGCCTACGCATTAGTGTGGGAACTCTACTTTTCTTAGCATCACCATTACCATCCTCATGGTGCTCATGCTCATGCTCAGAATGTTCATCTTCAATCGCCATTTTAGAACCTGCAAGTATACATGATAAAAAACAGGCGATAATAAAAACACAAGTGATAAGGTATACATGATATATGATGTATATTTAAAAGATTACTTGCTTGAATGATAATAAAATAAATAATTCAAAGAATACATGCCTCTAGTATTGGTTGAGTTGTTCGTCAAGTAAATAACCACTCACATATGTACGCAGAGAACAAATGAGGAAATACTACTAAAATTTTCTTTAAAACTAAACATACATTATACAGTTACATCCTAAGTGAGATTAAATATCCAAAAACAGTACCAAACCGGGGACTATACAAATGATTACATATGTGATTACATATGTGATTGATAACAACATGTAGATATGAATGAATACATATTTTTATTATTGGTTGATTTACTAGTCAAATAAAATGGCACATTGGGAGAATGAGAATATTATACCTCACTTGTAAGTTGAAGAAGAAATATATGCAAGTCAACAACAAATCAATAGCACCTACAACAACACAAATGCACGATTCAATTATATTATAATGTATTAATTAGGGGTCAATATATATCAATTTTATAGGAGCAATAACAAATTCAAAATTGAAAATTTTTGATGATTCTACAACTCAGTCAACACAGCCGTGCTACCCAGTACGGCCTTGCTACCTGGTCAGTTGCTTGAAAGTAAGACATAAACGGAGGAGTGAGGTAGCAAGGATAATACCTTGTGAAAAATCAGTCGGCGAGGGAGCTTGTGCGGGAAAAGAACTAGAGAGAGATGCACACAGCCCTTACAACGCCTAAGGCGTCATCGCCTTTCAAGGAAGAAAGCATCGGAGAGAGATGCAACACCTAAGGCATCGCCGTCGTCCAAGGAAAATGGTGCTGGAGATGGTGGTAAGGAGCGTCGTCATCGCCAAAGATGGTGGCAAGAAGCTTGGGCGTCTTCATCCAAGGAAAGCGGCGCTAGTTTGCCTCTTTTTGGATGAGGAGATGGTTGGGGGAGGTCACCTTTGTAGAGGCGGTGTTGCCTTTCTTTGGACGCGGGAGAGAGAATGGGGGGTAGCAACAACAGCAAATGGAAACCTAAGCCTTACAATCGGGCTTAGATGTGCAATGTAGAAGACCTATAGCATCGGTTTTTTGTAAAAAACCGACCCTAAAAGTCTATTAAAAAAATGGTACCCGGACTTAACCTATAGTGATGATTTTTTAAGATAACCGTCTCTATAGACATGACCTATAGCGATGGTTATCTTAAAAAATTGTTGTTATAGGTTAAGTCCGGGCACCATTTTTTAATAGACTTATAGGGTTGGTTTTTCAGTATAACCGATGTTATAGGTCAGGATCTGTAAAGTTGGTTATATATAAAAATCGACTCTAGAGTTCCAAAGCGGTGCCCACGTTTTTTGTTGATCCTATATCATCAGTTATTTTAAAAAACCGACCCTATAGATCGAGGCGCGAAGCCAAAATCGAACGAATTTTTGCCGCGGGAAATCTATAAGGTCGGTTTTTATGATAAAATCGATGCATTAGTCTATTAGGTCGGTTATTCTAGTAAAAACGACGCTATGGGCAACGACGTTACTGGCCAAAAATGTAGTAGTGATGGTTAAAACTTTCGGCCAACAAATACATGTAGTGTCATTCTTATATATAATAAATGTGTACCACCTATCCCATTCTTGAACACCTAATCTCACTAGTAAGTGTATAATGTGTATTGGGTTTTCAAGAAAATTTCGGCAGCATTTCACTAGTAAGTGTATAATATGTACTTAGAGAACAAATGGGGAAATGTTGTCGAAATTTTCTTGAAAACCCAATACACATTATACACTTACATCCTAAGTGAGATTAGGTGTTCAAGAACAGTCCCAAACTGGGGACTATCCAAGATTTACTCCTAATGAGTAAATCTTAGACGGGTTTCTAGGCCAACAAATTCATGTGTTGTCATTCTTATATATAATAAATGTGTATAAACTACAGGCAACATGGTTAATCCTAATCTATAGAGCATTATTAAATAATAAATCAAGAAATCAATAGTTGTTCAAACATGCAATAATTCACAATGCAATGTTATAAACTATAGGCAACATGGTTAATCCCCACACTCTAGTAGACAGACTAACCTTAAATATAGTGATGTATAAGAGATTAAGAAAAAAAAATCTTAGGTAAGAGTAAGATGAAACTCAACATATATGCACAATTAACATCAAATTTAGGACAAAAGGGTAGATTAGAACCCTAATTTACTCAAACATGTATAAAAATTACCCTAATGACAAAAAGTCTAGGAATCTTTACTAGACATTATATATATATATATCCCTAATCATCATATTTAACATACTACACTATTATTAACATCCAGATCAGATTAAGATCATACTATGTTATAACTATTGGTTTAATAACCCTATTTCCGCATGTACATGATTATCAACTTTAAAACCCTATAATTCATTAAAATCATTCTAATTCAATTTAAGATGTTGGGATCGCATAATTATATACTGACATCAGAATAAATAAAAGAATCATAATTAACATGATTAACAACATGCTCATCAAACTAGGGTTTTCTTGAATATCATCTAATATTCATGTACTAACTATACATTTGTAACAAGAATAATAATAGAGCTTTAAGTATATTTTATTCACAATCTACACATTTTTCTGATCAAAACCATATACAACATGGTAATATTAATGTGAATCAGAGCATTTTTTATTCACAATTTATGTATTTCCTACATTATTCGAGCAGGAGGAGGGTACCTGCTTGAGGGCGAAGGAAAAAGAGGAGGAAGAAGAGCAGGAGCAGGGTACCTTTGTGGTGGCGTTGGGCACACAGGAGCTGTGGTTGGAGTGGAGAAGTGACCTAGAGAGCAGGGAGCAGAGCCCTAGGAGCCACGGCCGGCCTGGAGAGCAGCGGTCGAAGAACTAGTGGTAGTTGGCGGAAGCAGAGGCGGCGGAGGAAGAAGCTAGCAGAGGTGTGGCGGCAGAGGAGCGGCGACTAGCGGCGGCGAGTGGCGGTGGTGTTGGTGACCAAAGCACCAGCAAACGGCGACGGAGGCGGAGGTAGAGCAGTAGTGAGTGGTGGTGGAGTAGAGGAATCGTCGGACCAGCAAACCCTCAGCGGAAATGAATGAAACAGAAGGGGAAGAGTCTGCCTCACGCGGGTGCGTTGTTAAGTTAACAATAGGTGTCGGTTATTAACAACAACCGACAATAAAAACTATAGGTGTCGGTTACCAAAAAAAACGACACTATTGTTCAATTATAGGTTTCGGTTCCAAACATAAAAACCGACGTCTATATTTATATGCTGACAAAAATAAATGTTCTCGAATTAAGACCATAGTCGTCGGTGTCCTTATAAAAACCAACACTAAAGGGAGGTGAAAATTTTCGCAGTTATGCGCATGAAAACACAATGGCGTCAGTTATTGTAACACAACCGACGATAAAATTGGTCAAATTTCTGTCTCGCAGAAAACCTTTAGTCGTCGGTTTCTTTTTTAAAAACCGACGATGTAAGTTAATTTTTGGAGGTAATTTTTTTCGCAGGAAATTTTGGATTTGGCGGTTACTTTTAGGCATCGGTTTATTATTAAGGAACCGACACTGAATAAAAGTGATACCCGTGTCTGGTCGCCCTTCACAGATTGATGTCAGTTTATAAAATAAACTGACGCTGTATTGTTTAGGTGTCGGTGTATTATTACAACCGACACCTTTAAAAGTGACGTTATAAGCCATTTTTGTAGTAGTGTTAGGGTTTCACTCAGAAACCTGAATTAGGGTTTAAGTTCATCAATCAACTCAATTAGGGTTTTGTGATCTCTTTATCTAGGATCATACCCTAAATTATATACTACACTTATTTCGAATGTGTTAGACTTGATTGCTACATGATTATCTTTCATGTATGAATCTCTCTCTCTTTCATTCTATTCAGGATGTCCACTACTCAATTCTTGACTAGATTGAGCCTACTCTTTATTCAAATACATGCATTTAGGGTTAACATGATGTATTGAATTATTGCATCATTATGCATCAATGATTAGTCCCACTAAGGGTATCAACCATCTAAATACATTAGGTGTCCAAAAGATTTGATCAATTGAACCTTCAATTACATGAGGTATCCAAAAGGATTAACCAATTGAGTCTTCAATTACATTAGATATCCAAATGGATTAACCATGTTGAACCTCAAATGGTTTTGATTACTTAGACCCTAAATGGTCTTGGTCTCTCATAATTCAAAAGGTTTGAAACCGTTTGGGCAAATTGCCCTTGAAACCGTTTAAACAAGAAATGTGTTGAAACCGAATGGACTTGGGTCTCCAAACGGTTTGAGGACGTTTGGACCCAAATGGTCTTGAGACCATTTGGACCCAAACGGTCTTGAGACCGTTTGGACTCAAACGGTCTTAAGACCGTTTGGTCCAAACCTTCTCAAAACCGAATGGACCAAAAAGGTCTTTCAACACTTAAACAATTCAAGGTTTCAATCAATGAATCGAGTATCAATTGAATCCTTGATTCATTCATCAATTGAACTATTGAATCATCCTTCAATTGGACCATCAATTAGGGTTTTGAACCCAATTGAACTAGGATTTATAATCAAGAAACCTTCCATTAGGGATTTGAAATCGATGAACCATCAATGGTTAACATTGTGGAACTAATTCAATTGAAATCAATGAATCATCATCAAATTATGATATCACCTAACCTCAAATGGTCTTGAGGTCGTTTGGATGACCTCCAAATGGTCTTGAGACCGTTTGCCCCATCCATCATTAAAATTTTGTGAAATTCAATTAGGGTTTGCATCATTGGATTGATCATCAAATTAGCTATTGATTGCATTTCAATTTGATATCTCTGAATCTTCAATTACTCAACTATACTCAACCCTAGACCTCCAAACGGTCTTTTTTGACCTCCAAATGGTCTTGAGACCATTTGGTTGATCTCAAATGGTCTTGAGACCGTTTGGGTTAATCAACCCAAAGTTTTAAATCAACCAATTGAAATTTCGGCACTTAACCCGATTAGGGTTTGTAATTGGAGGATTGTCCATATATTGAATCAATAAATTGGATCCATTAGATCATCATCCAACATGTACTAGGGTTCTCACCTTAAATGGTCAACCCATCCAAACATTCAACCCTTCCAAATGGTTTGGGATCCAAACCTCCAAACGGTTTGCAAACTGTTTGGTCTCCAAACGGTTTGGTGAAACCGTTTAGACCAAGGTCTTAAAACCGTTTGCAATAGAAACTTGTTGGAATGTGTGCCTAAGATGATGTCATCATCATCAAGCCTTAGTCCATATAAAACTACTACCATTATCATGGTAGTTGCATCAACTAATCAAAGGAATTATAAGAAGAGCAATTGAACATAATTGATTGAGAAATTGAATTCAATAACAATGAATAGGGGCTCAAGTTATATAACCCACCTCCAATTGAGCTTCAAAGCTTGGAGATTCACATCAAAAATGGTGGAAGAAGCTTTCTCAAACCACAAGGTTTGTTCCTCAAGCTTTTCAGTGAAAAGGAATGGTTAGAATTGAAGATGGGATCGAGATAAGAAGAAATCATGCATTGATTTGTGATTTCCACCATGAAATCAAGGTGAACGAAGGTCAAGAAGCTTACCAACAGGTTGGGGGTCGTCCTCCTACTGCTCCTAGCTCCCTTGGTCGTTTTTGCAAGCAAAAAGAAGAAGTGGATTCGAAAAAGCCTTTGGTTTGAGTTGTAAAAGGTGTTTTTATAAGAAAATCAATGAGAGAGAAAATGCCTTATAAAAATCTTTTAACTCTAGGAGATCCCGTAGGAAAACCTGTTTCACCATTACTAGCTTCTGACGATGATGGATCTATGGTCAGATCACTAGATGAAAAGATTTCACTTGATTAATTAAGTACATTATCATATTCTTTTAGCATCAGTCAAGTTTTCAAACATAACTTATTAGGACAAATGCTACAAAGAAACATATACTATTTTCATCAGTTACTTCTTAGTCTTTATAAGACATAGGGATCTCAGCCCCTCATTTCAATATTGGGAATACTCATTCCTTCACAAACTCAATGCCATAATCAAACGGTTCTCAGTATTCAAACCCTTAACTCATTACTGAGCATTGTTACCACTTTTCCAGGTAACTATCACCTTCAGGTCATCTGACCAAGGTAAACATGATACTTGTTACACAAGCATCTCTCATGGCACTTAAGGCCCATTAATTCTCTTATTACCTCTTACTAGGCAACAAGGCATATTATGGCACATAAGGCCCAATAACAATTTGAATAAATAAAACATCATAGCTCATACCTGGCTATGTTCATCATTTCATGATACCTGCATGGTTAGCACACATGATAATAGTTACATCAATTTCATATCAGCACAATGCAAAACAATTATAGCATCACTTATTCAAGGGTAACATCACTATTCCCTTACCAAGGTTAGGGTTTCCCATTTTAGGTTAATTGGAGATACTCATCCCATTACCCAGATCAGGGTTATAGTTTATTACCATATTTCCCAAGATTAGGGTTTCATATAGAATTACATTGCATCACCCTGGATTTAAGTTCCACATCACATTAATATACTAGGGTTTTACATAACATCACCCTAAATTAGGGTTCCACATAATATCACCCTAGATTAGGGTTTACATTCAATATTCTACAATTAGAGTTTACTATTCATCCCACTTAGGGTTTCATATTCAATTACCCATAATTTAGGATTACTATTCGTCTAAATTAGGGTTTTACATTTCATAACCCTAACTTAGGATTACTCATGTCTTCACCCTCAATTAGGGTTTCACTATTACCCTAGATTAGGGTTTCACTCAGAATTGCCCTAAATTAGGGTTTAAGTTCATCAATCAACTAAATTAGGGTTTTATGATCTCTTTATCTAGGATCATAACCTAAATTATATACTACACTTATTTCGAATGTGTTAGACTTGATTGCTATATGATTATCTTTCATGTATGAATCTCTCTCTCTTTCATCCTATTCAGGATGTCCATTACTCAATTCTTGACTAGATTGAGCCTACTCTTTATTCAAATACATGCATTTAGGGTTGACATGATGTATTGAATTATTGCATCATTATGCATCAATGATTAGTCCCACTAAGGGTATCAACCATCTAAATACATTAGGTGTCCAAAAGATTTGATCAATTGAACCTTCAATTACATGAGGTATCCAAAAGAATTAACCAATTGAGTCTTCAATTACATTAGATATCCAAATGGATTAACCATTTTGAACCTCAAATGGTTTTGATTACTTAGACCCTAAATAGTCTTGGTCTCTCAGAATTCAAATGGTTTGAAACCATTTGGGCAAATTGCCCTTGAAACCGTTTAAGCAAGAAATGTGTTGAAACTGAATGGACTTGGATCTCCAAACAGTTTGAGACCGTTTGGAGACCGTTTGGACTCAAACGGTCTTGAGACCATTTGGACTCAAACAGTCTTAAGACCGTTTGTTCCAAACCTTCTCAAAACTGAATGGACCAAAAAGGTCTTTCAACACTTAAACAATTCAAGGTTTCAATCAATGAACTGAGTATCAATTGAATCCTTGATTCATTCATCAATTGAACTATTGAATCATCCTTCAATTGGACCATCAATTAGGGTTTTGAACCCAATTGAACTAGGATTTATAATCAAGAAACCTTCAATTAGGGATTTGAAATCGAGGAACCATCAATGGTTAACATTGTGGAACTAATTCAATTGAAATCAATGAATCATCATCAAATTATGATATGACCTGACCTCAAACGGTCTTGAGGTCATTTGGATGACCTCCAAATGGTCTTGAGACCGTTTTCCCCATCCATCATTAAAATTTTTTGAAATTCAATTAGGGTTTGCATCATTGGATTGATCATCAAATTAGCTATTGATTGCATTTCAATTTGATATCTCTGAATCTTCAATTACTCAACCATACTCAACCCTAGACCTCCAAAAAGTCTTGGTTGACCTACAAACGGTCTTGAGACCATTTGGGTGATCTCCAAACGGTCTCAACCATTTGGGTTAATCAACCCAAAGTTTTAAATCAACTAATTGAAATTTCGGCACTTAACCCGATTAGGGTTTCTAATTGGAGGATTGTCCATATATTGAATCAATCAATTGGATCCATTAGATTATCATCCAACATGTACTAGGGTCCTGACCTCAAATGGTGAACCCATCCAAACGGTCAACCCTTCCAAACAGTTTGGGATCCAAACCTCCAAACGGTTTGCAAACCGTTTGGTCTCCAAACGGTTTGGTGAAACCGTTTGGACCAAGGTCTTAAAACCATTTGCAATAGAAACTTGTTGGAATGTGTGCCTAAGATGATGTCATCATCATCAAGACTTAGTCCATCAAAAACTACTGCCATTATCATGGTAGTTGCATCAACTAATCAAAGGAATTGTAAGAAGAGCAATTGAACATAATTGATTGAGAAATTGAATTCAATAACAATGAATAGGGGTTCAAGTTATATAACCCATCTCCAATTGAGATTCAAAGCTTGGAGCTTCACATAAACAATGGTGGAAGAAGCTTTCTCAAACCACAAGGTTCGTTCCTCAAACTTTTGAGTGAAAAGGAATGGTTAGAATTGAAGATGGGATCGAGATAAGAAGAAATCATGCATTGATTTGTGATTTCCACCATGAAATCAAGATGAACGAAGGTCAAGAAGCTTACCAACAGGTTGGGGGTCGTCCTACTGCTGCTCCTAGCTCCCTTGGTCATTTTTGCAAGCATAGAGAAGAAGTGGATTCGAAAAAGCCTTTGGTTTGAGTTATAAAAGGTGTTTTTATAAGAAAATCAACGAGAGAGAAAATGCCTTATAAAAATCTTTTAATTCTGAAATTGGTGCCACCTCTCCCTCCTCGGTTCCTTGCATGCAAAGATATCTTCCTAAACTCCAAATTCCCTTCCATTATCCATGAATTAAGGGAAAAGAAATTAAGCACCTTAACCTTTATAATATTATTATCCACAAGTCGGTGGATATTTCTTTTTTTTTCTTAATGTGAGTGGGTTCTCCACTCACGTAGATATTTCCTTTGTCTTTTCAAGGCACAAGAACGTTAACACTTGAGCAAATCCAACCATATCATTTTTTGTTGAAGTCCCTTCAATTATTTTATTTATTTTTGCATTAAATTGAATTAAGGTTTCAATTATGCTTAAATCTTGATTATTTTAATATCAAGATTCTCTCTCCTTCAAAGTGATACAAATGAGACACCCCTCTCATTTTCTTTGCTCTACTTGATTCCAAGAAATATTAGGGACTATTTTGAAGTGGTAAATTGCATATTTAACCCTGGGTTTTGGATAAATTGCACATTACACTAAAACTAGGTTTTAATGCACAAACATTGCTTTATCAGCTCTTTCTTGGTACTCAGGCTTGGGGTAGCCATACCTCTGCATCATCTTAATTTTCATGATGCTTCGACACATGAGGAACATATTATCATGCACAATTTGCAATTTAACCCCTCAACTTGGGTAATTTATACTTTAGTCCAAAACAAGCAAAACATTATTTTCAACATTATTAAAAAAGGACTAAAATTGAAGTATAAGTTCCTATTGAGCCTTAATTACTTTTCAAAAGATAATATCAAGCATATAATTATCTTTCTTAAACAAAACACCTAGGGTTAAAGCATAACTCGGGTCAGGGATGTTACAAGTAGAGTTGAGGATTCATAGAGAATAAGCAAATCCTAGACACCTAATCCCATCGAATCAAGGTGATTAGTGATGTTGCCCCACTTACATCACCGCATAAAGGTTGTCCTCAACTTCCTCCATCGGAAGATGCTGAAGCATGGTAGACCTTTTTGACAACAACAACACATCAGAGCCTAGATTAGAAATCACCCAACTAGAAAAAGCAGAGCTCAAACCTTAATGATGCGAGGAGTGTTAGACGCAACAAAGGAATGAGAATCTTAAGAGACATCACCAACATCTGATAATCTCTTTTATTCTCCTTTTCTTTATTCCGACCCAGTTTGGTGACTTGAATTTTCTTCTATCGCCTTCATCTATCACCTTGGGTAGGCGACACCACATTTCCATTTTATCTTCATTTATTCTCATTCTGACACCTCTTTTTGACCTTCTACTAGTTTCCTTATTTCACTCTGCCAACCTCTACCTTCACTTTCCAACCAGGGTACCTTCCATCAGAAGACAACCTTCCATCAGAAGGAGCTTCATCTACCTCTTCCCACCCTCAAGTTTAATGCCACACAAACCATCAGAAGTTAGTCCACCATCAAAACATGTTCATCTAACCGTCAACTTACGTTAAAGGGTGACCTTTAGTTTCTTAGAGATATATGTTCTTGATAACCATCATAAGACCTCCCTTCCTTGAACTACTAGAACCATCAGTTCTCTAAACTTTTGAAAGGCTCTCTGAACCACATTTGGTAGACCTCTTCAGGCTAGAATTTCAGTTAGCTCGATGGAATTACCCATCCTTGTAGCATTCCCAAATACCTATTTTTGTTGGTATCACAACCTTGCATTTTGGTTAGTCCAATAAATCAAGATTTGTGTATCTGATATGTTATAGAGGTTTTGTCGATCCCATAAAAAAACTTAGGATCTTAGTTGGAACAAAAGGTTGTTGTTTCTTGATCCATCTCTCATTACCACACTATAAGATAAAGAGGGCTCTAACTATAAACACTTAGCTAAAAACATTTCATTGATCTCACAATGAAAGAGTTATGCTGGTCAGCTGCTAAGTAAGCTAATTCCTCATCGACTTGCATGCCAATGAGAAACCGTTCAACAATGGATGTGGGGGGGGGAGTAAATTTCTTATTCTGTCAATTGTTTGATACAATGGAAATATTTTTGGAAACTCCTCTTTAGGTCATTCAAAAGGACCACCTATGAAACAATGAGTCTCCATTGATCCATAAGCCTATTAATCCATTAATTGATCAAAACATAAGACATTACTACCAGCTAATTTAATATATATAGGGGATTGATATCCCATGTAACAATTCAAATCATTCAAATTAAACAAAATATTACAAGATTGTTAAGAATACTGTATGATAGAATATGCATGTATTAAAGTTATAATTAGACCCTCAAAAATGGGAAAATTTCATATAAGTCCATAGAGTATATAAAATTACATAATTTGATCAAATGAAGTCATAATTAGTTCAAACTTTAAAGATAGATCTACTAACAAATATTAGGTCATCATCTAAAATTTTATATACAAAAATAAGCACTCAATTGATACAAACAAATATGTTTATGTATAAAGCAAGGTTAATGGTCTTACAGAATGGCTAGATGGGATGGTAAGGATGAGATCTCCTTTGTTGCTTCCCTTTTGGGTTTATAAAGGAAGGGGCAAGTCACAAATCATCCAATAGACTTGATGTTGTGGTGTTGAATCATGATAGTCAAAACATATTCAGTGTGCTTGACATCTACCCCTTTTATATTATGTCGTAAGAGAACCGGATACTAGGGTTAAAATGACATCTATTGATTGTTTTCATAAAATCTGGGCCATCTATAACAAAAGCTCAATATCATAGACTTTAAAGTCAGTACCACCACAATTATACTGTCTTTTTTATGAAATTTTAATGTCAAAGTTGATACCACCAAGTTTAAAGTCGATTCCACCAAAATTTGGCATATTGGACAACTTTTTCACTTGTTTTGTCGATTCCAAACATTGTGTAAATGTCGTCGATTTGAGGAATGATGCCTACAACTTTTGGCAATTTCTTTTCATCATTTCCTAAATTAAAACAAACAATATGAGGCCATATAATCTTATAATAAAGTATGCCTAATTATGCACAAAACAAGAATTAATGTAGAAATGATTAATATCTCAATTTGGTGAAATATGAGTGAATCAATGATAATGAAAATAAACAATTTGTGCATCTAGGGCCCACTTGATCCTCTTGTACTTGCCAATCCTTTTGATGGGTAGCAGATCCACTTAGTATTCTTCCTCAACCATGATTACCTACATATCCCTTGATGACCGGTCCTCATGAGATCGGTCGTGGATCCATTTATTACTCTAAGTCAACACTCATAATGGCTACATAGCCAAAGGAAAGTGGACATGGGCGTCCATCCCTGGAATGGATCTAATATTTCACACGGGCAATATATATGTAAAAGAAGTAGCAATGAGATATAACAAGATACTAAACATGGTAAAGAGATGTGTACCCATTTCTACGTTCAAGCATACCCATTTGTATTTTCATTTCAGAGCTTAGAGTCTTGAGTGCAATGGATCTTCATTTGGCAACTATAAATTTGATAAACAAAACATATTAATGCTAAAGCATTAAGTACACTATGAAAAGGCAAGTAAATAGTTTAGGAGTATGATGAAACCCTATTTTAGGGCTTCATCTTGTGTTTTATTGCACTTTAATCACATCTATACCTGTTAGATTACATGTTATTTCCATAAATATGCATAAATCTATCAAATGCACTTATGGAAGCTTTTTGCATGTTTTATAGGTACTTTATCCACTACTTGATGGAAGTGAGAGGAGGAGGAGAATCTAAGGGTTTCTTCACCCTTATAGGAGCCTAAAGAGAGTTCAAGAGCTTCCCCAACCTACCCCAAGTGGTGAAGAGTCAACCCATAGCAAGGAGAATAAAAGATGAGAAATTTGAAGGTCAAAGTACAAGGAAGAACCTCCAACATGACCGTGGCACAAATGCCCCATGTTACATTAAAGTGCACGTTTGAAGCTGCTCTTCACCACCCATGTGGTGAACCCCCCCGGTGGTGATCAAACTCATCACCCCCATGGTGGGCATCAACCCTGACCTATTTTTGGATTACTTTACCTATATTGCCACTACTTAACCCTAGACCCCTATATAAAACTTGGGGGCGACTGGATCATGAGCTTGGCCACCCCTAGCTACCTTCTTCCACCTCCTAGCTCCCCATTTTTGCATCCCACCCATTCCACTCCATTTCCACCTCCATCCACACCATTTCACCATTCCCACAACCAAAACCCTAGTTTCTTCTTGTTTCCACCCATTTCCACCATCATTTCATGCCATTGCACCCTGGAGGAGAGAGGAGGACGTCCTACAGTAGCTGAAATGGAGGATTTCTTCATCTACACTGAACTCCATGGCTTCTTCCACCTCTTTCTCCTTTCTTTTTGTATTTTGTATTTCTCCTTTCTTTTTGTATTTTGCATTGCTATGAGTAGTTACAATGTTACTTTGATACCATGTAGGGGGAAATGATATGTAAACATTGTAATTGCATTTACCAATGATTATGTTCTATTTCTATCTCACTCCACATGAAATGCTTGTTGGTTTGTGCTTGAAATCACCTAGGAATTTAGGGAAATTGCTTGTATGTGTGAATTTTGGGATTTGCTCCTAGGTCCAATTCTTGGATTCCTAGCTAGCTACCCATCCTTCTACATGCTAATCAATTCTCCTAAACTAGTTGAGAGATTTAAGTAGCTATTTTAGATGAATTTGGTGTGTTTAGCATGGAGGTTTCTCAAAGTTAGAATGTGGGTGATGGGAGGCCTAAAACCTCACTTCCACTCCCATTACTAATCTCAAGCCCTCATCATCCTAAGATAATATAACCTAGAAACCTAGGATTGCTTAGACTCTAATTGAATTACACCTAAACCCTAACCCAATTGAGCCTTGCAAGGGTAGTAGGGGGTGTTACAGACTAGTTCCCCTATACACAACCTAGCATATCCATGGCCAATCAGTAGTTCATGTCAATTCATTATACTCTAGCTAGCTGTTTGGTTTGATAATCAAAATGGAATCATAATGTTCATATGTATCCCCAACCTAATTAATTAGTGCATCCCCTGAACAACCCACATTTCCCTTAATTTCTTTATAACCCTAATTACCTTTTGGTTTGGCTGGTGTTAGATTAGTTAGCCTTTTCTTGCTTAGTTAGGTTCTTGCTCTGTTCTTGCTAGTTTAGGTATTTACTTCATCTTTTGCCCTATTTTCTAGTTTAGTGTAGTGCAGATCTTCTCTTGCTTACCTTAGTGTAGATTGTTCTTTTCTTGCCTTTCCTTGTCTTTTTCTTTCTTAGTAGAATTAACTATCTAGGGTTAACTTAGGTTTTGTTATTGCTTGTCTTCCTTTACTTTCTTTCCTTTTCATCCTTAGTTTAACAATCAAAACAACCTTCAAACCCTTACCCCTAGAGTCCGCAGTAGGAACCTAGCCCAAAAATTAACCTAGCACTAGTGACCCCTTTTCTCCCTGTGGATCGATCGTATACTTGCTGCCCTCCTATACTACGACATGACCCCGTGTGCTTGCAGGTGTAGTGTTTTAGTTTATGCGAGTGTGTTGAGTTTCGATCATTATAAATTTTGAAAGTTTAATCCACCGTGTGTGTCTGTTCACAGAGTTGCACTTATTCAAATCTCAATTGAGTAGTGTGTAACTCCATTGGCAGAAATGCACCAAGCTTTCTGGCACCGTTTCTGGGGAGAAAGGTGCTTGGCCTAGCTAGTTAGTTTTGCTTTAATCTTTTCCTACATCCCTCATCATTGATATTATTTATTCTTTATTCTTTGTATTCTTTATGCATATTGGTTTGCTAACTTGTTCTCTTTTGTTTGGTTGTGCCTTATGTATGTGACAAGCCATGCAGGGAAGAAAAGATTGAAGGCCAAAATGTACCTCACAAGCCACTTCAAGACCACTTCATGCCTAACAACTACAAATTGCCAATTTCTAGCAGACTTGATCAAATGTCAGGGGAGCAATTCTTCATCCCTCCAGGTCTTATTGGGCTCCTACCCATCTTCTATGGTTCGGAGAGTGAGAACCCCTACAAGCACTTGGATTCCTTTCTTGAATTATGCTCCACCTTCAGGACACCAATGATTAGTGATGACACAATCTGGTTGACCTTGTTCTCATTCTCCCTCAAAGATAAAGACAAAGATTGGTATGACTCAAGGAGGGACATCTTGAGTTGGGAAACAATGAAGAATGCCTTATTAAGGAAATTCTACTCTATAGCAGGTTTAACATAAATGTGTCGTGCCGTAACAAGTTTTAGTCAAATGGACAATGAGCACTTTCATAATGCATGGGAGAGGTTTAAGAAGCTGTTGAGAGAGTGCCCGCACCATGAGATCCCTTTGTGGCAGCTAGTTCAGTCCTTTTACTCCGGTCTATCTCCAAAGATCCAAACCTTATTAGATTCTGCTTGTGGAGAATTTTTCATGGCTAGGCCACCCGAGGAGATATGGCCCTTGTATGGGAAGCTGGCAGAAGATTCAAGAATCTGATCTTCAAGCATGATGAATGATGGTGGCCATGCCTTTGATATGACGTCTATGACCCATAATGACTCAAGACCGCAAGTGATGAAGATTCTTGGTGACATGGTGAATTTCATGAAGAACCAAGTGACAAATGTTCCTTGCCACCCAGTCAATTCTATTGAGTTTTGTGGTGAAGAAAAGAAGACACCTCACTCCTATAGCTACTAAGAACCAAAAAGTCCAAGATATAGCTCAAGGTTTGAGGAAGAGGTTCTATCTAGGTTGAAGAGATTTGATGACATACAAATGAAAGTGACAAGGATTGAAGAGAGGATAGAGCATCTATCTTCCGTAATTGCTCTCCAAGAAGAAAATTTGTGTTCAAAAACCATCTTGAGTTTCAATGAAGAAAGTGGACCAATGACTTCTTCACAAGTTTTCTATAGTCCACCTCCCATGCAAGTGTAGCTCATATACCAATTCTAAGGTGATCCCAAGCCTTATACTCCTCCTCCCCCTCCATCACCACAAATTTCTCAACAATTCACCTTCCAACCTCATTTCTTCCCTTCATCTCAATTTTAACACCAAGTGTCACCTATACCTCCTCCACAGCCACAACTAGCTCCCCCTCTCCACCATGAGTAAGGAAGTGTTGTGACAGTTCTAAGGAGTGGCAAATCTCTTGAGCGGACCGCTACTCAAAGAAAGGTTGATAAAGGAAAGCAAAGGCAGCCAAGTGGTGATACTGTGATTGAGATTGCCGAAGTTGATTCTGTGATACCTTCTGTTGATTTTGGGATACCATGTGCTCCACCTCAAACTCCATTTGTAGGTTCCACCATCCCTAGTTTTCCATCTCATGTTGATGCAAGCAAGGACAATGCAAGTGAGCCACCATTTATTGAAGCATTAGATAAGCTACTGGAAGTAAGAAGGAGACAAAAGCACAATGTTGACATTCTTGAGGTGTTTCGCCAAGTGAAGGTCAATATTCCATTATTGGATGCTATCAAGAAAATCCCATCATATGCCAAGTTTCTGAAGAGTTTATGCATTGTGAAGAGAAGATCAATAGGGAGAATACCAAAGAGAGTGAAGTTAAATGAACAAGTGAGCTCTATCCTCCAACACTCACTTCCCGTAAAGAGGAAAGACCCAGAAACCCTACTCGTACCTAATTACATAGGGGGACACTGCATAGATAGATACTTACTTGATTTGGGGTCTAGTGTGAACTTGATGTTGTACAATGTCTATGTGGAGCTGGGATTGGGCAAGTTGAAGCCTGTACATTTCACTCTCCAATTGGCAGATAGTTCCATAATAGTGCCTAGAGGAAGAGTGGATGATGTCTTGGTAATGATAGAAAAAAAGGAAGGCACAGTGTTCCCAGCGGATTTCATTGTTCTTGATATGAAGTCGGAGGATAGGAAGATTCCTATTATCTTGGGAAGACTGTTCTTATCTACAGTTGACGCTGAGATACCTGTTCATAGTATCACAATGACAGTTTCATTCATGGACATGAAGATCAAGATCAACATGTACAAGACCCCAGCCCGACGAGCCTGATATGAAGATATCAGACATGGTCACTTGAAGAGTCCAAATTGTCATTTGAGAGAAGAAGGTTAAAATGGAAGAATTGATGATGATTTTTGTGATCAAAAGGATGAGGAGCATCGATTAAATGCATATGAGAGATGCATTTATTGTAAGAATGGGCACATGAGGATGCCAAATTGATGAAAGATTGAAGAATCTCCAAGAAGTCTAGTTGAAAGCATGAAACTTATCTCTTGTGGGATGCAACTCACCTAGGTTTGGGAATTTTTCACCCAACCTTCTAGTTTTGATACTTTAGTTTTGTTATTACACTTTTCCAAGAAAACACACACACACACTTGTTTTTAATAGTTCTTGTCTAGTTTTAAGTCGTGCATGTGAAAATACAGTGAAATGAAGAAAATTAGATGAAATAGTAACAAAGAATCAATGAAAAAATCACTTTGGATCAAGGATTTGATGTTTTGATGAGATTCAAGTGTGGAACAACTGCCAAAGTACTCACCATGGCCGTGGTGACATGGAACGACCGTGGTGGTGCACTCACAATCAACATGGAAATCGAGGAGAATTAAAGAAAATCAACAAAGTGAAGAACAGACTCAACACGACCGTGTAGCTTACAAATCAGAACGACCGTGTGAAGGCAAAACGGACATGTGAAGGACAAAGGCAGAACGGTTGTGCAACGCAGCAAGGCCATGTAACAAGCACCCTCACACAATCGTGCCACGTAGCATGGCCGTACTGCAACCTGAATCCAACACTTAAATCAACAATTTACAATCATAGGGAGCACCACCACTGAAGCCACCACAATGATCATCTACCCTATCACTCATATACTTTAAAGTCATGTTGAGGGCAACATGATTCAAAAGTTTGGGGTGGTAGGATGGTTTGCCCTATTTTCTCTATTCACCCTTTTTGCATTTCACTTGCCATTTAGTTTTGTTTTCTTGTTTTCTTTTCTTGATCTTACTATCTAGATTAGATTTTACCTGCTTTTCATGCTTGCATGCCATGTAGCTTACTTTATGTCAATTTTTGCATACTTTTTGAAAATTTTGCTCTTTTTGCCATGCATTGCACATCATGTAGATTTTTGGTATTTTTTGCATGTTTTAGCTAGGATTTGCTTGTTTCTTGCTTTATGTTCCATAATGTAGGCTTAGATGTGATTAAAGGCAGCTTGACACCGTTTTGGCCAATTTTTCCCAAATTTAGAATTTTTGCCTAAAAGTGTGTTTTGACCCAATCTCTACTTATTTGATAGAGAATGATGACCTTGGATAAATGCAAGTGAATTATCATGGTCTATTGCTAAATGGCCTCATTTTTTACCTTTTACATGTGCATCACCTCTCTTATGCTTGTGATCTATTTGGTTGAATTATGATTGAAGCAAGCCGCAAATGCTTAGAGTTTTGTAGAATCTCATGATAAAAATGTGGTTTTAATATTGCTCATTCATGTAGTGTGTCATTGCTTGATGAAATTGTTGGGAGTAATTTTTATGCATGAGATCTCATTTTGATGTCCACACTAGTAACCCCTCTTTGACCTGACATTTCTTCCACCATCTTCTTACCTCTCCACCTCATGAAAGGATGCCAAAGTGCACATATCAGCCATTGTCACCTCCAAAAGTTTGGGGTGGCCACATCTATATCTCCCCGCTTCACTCTCATCATCATGTGTCCTATCTACACCAAGGGAAAATAAAATAAAAAAATGCAAAAACAAAATAAAAGATGTTCCTGTTTAAGAGCATCTAAATAAAAAAAAGATGAGTGTGTAAAAGCACTTCAAATTCTTACCCCAACCCTTTCTTCCCTTTGCATGCCCATGGAGCTAGGATGCCAAACCTAGACTGTTTTTCCCTTTTTGCAGCCATGTGGGTTACTTAGTGTGGATGGATATATGAGATTGAATGCATGAATGTAAAATAACAAAATTAATCATTTTTGACCTTTTCTACCATAAAACGGTTTACCCGGAGTCATATGACAAACATATGGATTGATTGTATTTTCCATGCTCTATATTTGAAGTTTGCAGGTTCAGTGCTCTAATCATGATTGGTTTCTAGAAGAGGAGAGGAGAGAGGTGGAATGCATGTACTTAGTCATCCTTGAGCCCATTTAGTCAATTTTCACTTTTTGCATTGCATTTGTCATTTCTTGATTGTGGAAAAATTGTAGAGACATTGAGTTGGAGCATACTTAAGGACAAGTATGTTTTAAGTTTGGGGTGGTGATGCAGCCCTATTTTATGGCTTCATCTTGTGTCTAATTTCACTTTAATCACATCTATACATGTTAGATTACATGTTATTTCCTAAATATGTATATTTCTATCAGATGCACTTATGGAAGCTTTTTGCATGTTTTATAGGTACTTTGGTCACTACTTGATGGAAGGGAGAGAAGGAGGAGAATCTAAGGGTTTCTTCACCCTTATAGGAGCCAAAAGAGAGTCCAAGAGCTTCCCCAACCT
Organism: Alisma plantago-aquatica; assembly: GCA_963693085.1. NCBI lineage: Eukaryota > Viridiplantae > Streptophyta > Magnoliopsida > Alismatales > Alismataceae > Alisma > Alisma plantago-aquatica. The sequence goes on from OY856412.1 coordinate 520,516,553, forward strand.
ACCCCAAGTGGTTAAGAGTCAACCCAAAGCAAGGACCATAAAAGATGACAAAGTTTAAGATCAAAGTACAAGGAAGAAGCTTCAACACGGCCGTGGCACAAATGCCCCATGTTACATTAAAATGCAAGTTTGATGCTTCTCTTCACCACCCCATGGTGAACAGACTTCACCACCCCCGTGGTGATCAGACTCCACCACCCCCGTGGTGGGCATCAACCCTAGCCTATTTTTGCACTGCTTTACCTATATTGACCCTACTTAACCCTAGACCCCTATATAAACTTTGGTGGTGGCTAGAGCATGAGGTTGGCCACCCCTAGATACCTTCTTCCACCTCCTAGCTCCCCATTTTTGCATTTCACCCATTCCACTCCATTTCCACCTCCATTCCACCCCATTTCACCATTTCCACAACCAAAACCCTAGTTTCTTCTTGTTTCCACCCATTTCCACCATCATTTCATGCCATTGCACCCGGAAGGAGAGAGGAGGACATCCCACAACAGTTGAAGTGGAGGAATTTTTCATCTACACTGAGCTCCATGGCTTTTTCTACCTCTTTCTCCTTTCTTTTTGTATTTTGCATTGCTATGAGTAGCTAGGCCCCTTAGGTGGGCAGTTTGGGATAAAAATGTTACTTTGATACCATGTTGGGGGAAAATGATACATTGTAATTTAGTTTACCAAAATTATGTTCTATTTATATCTCACTCCGCATGAATTTCTTGGTGGTTTGTGCTTGAAATCACCTAGGAATTTAGGGAAATTGTTTATATGTGTGAATTTTGGGATTGCTCCTAGGTCCAATTCTTGGATCCATAGATAGCTACCCATCCTCATACAATCTAATCAATTCTCCTAACCCTATTTGAGAGATCTAAGTATCTAGTTTAGATGAATTTGGTGTGTTTAGCATGGAGCTTTCTCAAGGTTAGACCGTGGGTGATGGGAGGCCTAAAACCTCACTTCCACTCCCATTACTAATCTCAGTCCCTAATCATCCTAAGATCATCTAACCTAGAAACCTAGGATTGTTTAGACTCTAATTTAATTACACATAAACCCTAACTCAATTGAACCTTGCAAGGGTAGTAGGGGGTGTTAGGGACTAGTTCCCTATACACAACCTAGCATATCCATGGTCAGTTAGCAATTTAGGTCAATTCATTAGACTTTAGCTAGTTGTTTGGTTTGATAATCCAACTGGAATCATAATGTTCATATGTCACCCACCAACCTAATAGATAAGTGCATCCCCTGAACAATCCACATTTCCCTTAATTGCTTCAAAACCATAATTACCTTCCTATTTAGCTAGTGTTAGCTTAGTTTGTCTTTTCTTGCTTAGTTAGCTTCTTGCTCTATTCTTGCTTTGTTCTTGCTATTTTAGGTCTTTACTTGTTGTTTTGCCATGTTTACTAGTTTAGTGTAGTGTAGATCTTCTCTTGCTTGCCTTAGTGTAGATTGTTCTTTTCTTGCCTTAATTTCCTTGTCTTTTCTTACTTAGTAGAATTAACTGTCTAGGGTTAGCTTGGGTTTTTTTATTGCTTGTCTTCCTTTACTTGCTTGCCTATTCATTCATAATTTAACAATAAAAAAACCTTCAAACCCTTACCCCTAGAATATGTAGTAGGAACCTAGCCCAAAACTAACCTAGCACTAGTACCCCCTTTTCTCCTGGTGGATCGACCCTATACTTGCCGCCCTCCTATACTACGATACAACCTTGTGTGCTTGCAGGTGTAGTGTTTTAGTTTATGTGAGTGTGTTCAGTTTAGGTAATTATAAATTTTGAAAGTTTAATCCATCGTGTATGTCTCTTCACGGAGTTGCACCTATTTAAATATCAATTGAGAAGTCTTCAACGCCATTGGCAAAAACGCACCGACCTTTCAGGTGTTGTTGCTGACCGACCTAAATCACACATCCAAAATGGAGAAGATCCAGAGTATTCAGACTCTTAAGATAGTAATCTAAGACTCAAGTCCCCGCAACTATTATACGGGGTCTGACATAGTAATCAGGGTCGAACCACAGGGACAAGGTTAGTAGGTGTTAAGTGCGCAGGGTCTCACACTCATATACTCCAGATAAATAGATGGGTTGTTCCCTAAGGAGTGATGGTGCTCAAACCAAAACAAAGAAAGTTAAAATAAAGAAAGAAAATAACAACAAGAGAAAACAAGGACAAATGGTAAGAAACAAAGATATGGAAGGGAAATCGGATCGGGTTTCACCTACTAAGGTCTCTCACCAACATGAAAAACTCACTCCCCTTTGTATACTCCTATCAAGATTACAAGCAGTCATAAAAGTGTCTATTCCATCCTCTCTTGAGATAAGGATATATCTAGGATCTAAGGTGTCCTCCCTCTCGAGATAGAAACCTTACAACCTCAAAGAAAACCATATAACCATAAGACTTAGCAATCCAACATTTTCATGCATTTATACTACTCCATAACACAAGATAAAGAAGATACTACTGTTTCGAGGTACGAACAATCAAACATCACAAGATGGTAGCTAAGCATACAAGTGAAGCATTAGTAACAAGTGTATGGAGATAGTCTTGATAATAGCATTTATATATTCAAAGGGAAGCAAGAATATACATGTTGTGAGAGCCTTAGTGGCTACTCCCAACCCGAGTTAAGTGTTTAGCCACACATTTTAACGGGAAGCATAACGGTGTTACAAAATGATAGATACATCATAACCATAAAGAGGAAAGGGGTACAACATAACAAAGATGACAGATCTAGAATAGAGAGAGAGAGAGAAGATGGTGATACACCAAAGTACTCCTTCAAATCTAATCTGGAATCGACGGTGCGGGAGTTCTCCTTCTTTTGAGGGAGAAGGGTGTTCAATTTTCTCTCTCCTCAGCTTCTGCCTTTGGATATCCAAGACTGATTTGATGGATGAGAGTGGGTATGGAATTTGGAAACACTTTGTGGTCCTTGATGATATGATGTTGTGATAAGTTGAGGTGGGTGGCCTATTTATAGGTGTTTCCCATCGACTTAACCACCCACACTACAGTTGAGGCTTGGTATCGGTCGAGGCTTGATTGCAGTCAATCAAGGCCTATCCTCGGTTGAGGTTACCATAACAGTTGGTCAAGTCAGTACCTCAGTCGAGGTATTGCACCATCTCAGTCGTGGCACTACCTCAGTCGCGATATTCCATCACCTCGGTCATGGTGCTACCTTGATTCAGGTCGATTGAGGTTGAGGTGGATGAATTGTGGGTCGCGACCAAAAGGGGCACACTGCACCACAGTTGCAGAGTCATGGTGTGATTAGTGGTATCGGTCATGGTGTGAGGGTACTCTTTGGTCGATGAGCCACAATCGAGGTGCCAACTACGACCGTGGCTTGATGTGACCCTGTAAGGATGGGAAAAGTGTGCAATTAAGATTCTCGTCATGAAAGTGCTTAAAAAAGTGGAAACGTCTATATAAGATATGTTTGGAGAGGTATAAAATAAGTGCAAAAAGTGTATAAAATTATGTGTTATCAACTCCCCCAAACTTAGAATCAAGCATTTCCTCAGGCTAAGGGTAGGTTCGAAATCATAGAGAGAAGAGCAATTGTGATAAAATTTTTGCGAAACTTAACATTACCGAGTTATATCATTCTTACACCAAAACACTTATGGTATGTTTGCTCAATCCTAAAATCTCATTCCTCCCCCTACATAACTAGAATTGCACAACTTTGAGTTCTTGCCATAGCCTTTGGTAGTAAAATGTCTCTCCGTCTCAATGTATCACCCCTTCCTGCGTTAGGTTACTAGTCATACTAATACAACATCTCCTAGAGGGGTAGATTTTACACTCTTCCTTTTTTTTAGTCGACCCTATGCTGGTGTGTTTGTGTAGGATTTAGGATTTAAGTGTTTTCCTCTTCTCCTGAACTTCCCACACCCACAACTATCATAAGGACAGTGTTGCCCATAGGGGCTTCTGACGTTAAGTCAGGTGGTTGCATGGGGTTTGTTCAGGATTGTAGGTGGGTAAGTTTGGCTTCAAGGTTCCACTTACAGGCACGACATATCTACATTCATGAGTGAAACAATACACCGACCGTATGGAACCCCTTGGTATCTTTTAGGCACAACTCTTATTATATATATTTTTTTCTTTTTGGATTTTTATACCTCCTCTCTGGTTTGGGTGAGTGGGTTTATATTTTGTCTTCTGGGAGGCCAACCCTCTTTTCATCCCAAAGCGGGGATACTTAAACTTGAAAGGGGTAGTTGTTTCCTTCTCAGGGAAGGTGAGGATTTTCATGCTAGAACCGTCAGGTTAGGGTAGTTGGTCAGGAGTATGGCTCGGTGAAGTTCTCCAGTTTCTAAGGGTTTTGTAAGTTTAGGATTGTTACACAAACAACATCTTATTATAAGAATGAGATAAAATTGTATTTTTATGCTTCTTGTTTTACTTTTATATGCATTAGTTGCTTTTATATTGCTCTCTAGAAATGATAGCACTATAACCTTTAGCAAGGGAATAGAGAAACTATAAGGTATCTACACAAAACTGTGACTTATAACAAAATTTGCTTAAAGCATAAACTTTTTCCCAAAATCAGTTTGGCGGGAGCTAAAAATATGTACACGTAAGAAAATTTTCAAGTAAGAAATTTTTCAAAATTTTGCAAATTTTGAGATGGAATTCTACCTCTCACGCGCATTTATAACTCCTACCCCAAACTTATCATTCACCCCGACTCGGGGTGTCAAAATTAGAGATAGGTGTATAAATGGGCTTGCTTTACTTCTGCTAAGTTATTTTGGTGGCCCACTTTGACTTGAGGAGCATGATGGCGTACACTTCACGTAGAGGGTGGTATTTCTCATACTACATTCCTTCCACCTTCATATTCAAAGTGTCTAGTGCCATCATCCAGACGAGACATTAGAAGTTGTAGTCATTTGATAGAGGCACTTGTTGAGGGCTCATGTGGTAGAACTCTGTCTTCTTGAAGTCTTTACCTTCTTTATGTTTATACCTAGTGTCGTGACTCTTCAACATCTCAACAATCACCTCCGCACATGTGACTGCCTTCTCTTCTATAGGTGTCTTTGTAGTAGTCGTATTTGTTTTATTATTTAGAGCGAAGCCTACGTCTAAGCTGTTATATAATATTGTAGTCCTTTTGATTACATTGACTACCAGTAAAGTCCAGTGGTTGTCATGAAGTATCGGTAGGAAGATGTAGTCTGGGAGAGACATATCCAGGCATTATTGCAGACATTCCTTTTCACCTGATCTCTTGTCTCGCATGATGTCATCCACCAAAAGAAAATATGCCATGTGTACATTTGGCATGTTGTCATTTAGTAGAGTGTGGTAAGCAGACATGGCACTGACTGAGAGGTACCCTCCTATTTTCAATGTATCTCAGAGGTCGTCCTCCATTCGGAGATGCCATCCCTTTCAAAGACTGCCTCTTTTGATGTGTCATCTTTCTTCAAGGATTTCATTATTGCATTGAGGGCTTCTAATGATAGACTCATGTAGCTCCATCAGTCGAAATCCTTGAAGGTTGGCACTATTTCTTGAGCCATCCCAACTAGTTTATCTTCAGGTAGATCTTCTTCTTCAATCTCGCCTTCTTCTGGCTGGCCCGATAGAGGTTGTTCTTCTTTGTCTTCTGCCACTGGAGGCTGCTCTGGCTTAGATTCTGGTATTCTTTCTACAATCACACCAGTATTAGCTATCCAACCCTCTTTCCAAGCTGCTGCTCTAGATGGCTCTGTAGGGTCGATCCACAGTGTTTTAAGTTCTTCCCTCCATGTCTTCTTTTCTGGAAGGGGGACTTCTTGATGAGGCCTCTACGATACTGCGTCTGGAGGCATTGCCAAGTTGTTGAATAAATGGCGGTCGTAGATGATGTAACATCCCTGACCTGGGTTTAGGGCTAACCCTATTTGTTTGTCTTGAATAAGTTGCTTATAACTTTAATATAATTCTCTAAAGTGTTTTGTTAACAAGTGACAAAATTATGTTTCAAGTTTGGTCATGTTTGAATGATGTTTGAGCAATGTTCTCTTATTTTGGACCAAAATGCAATTTACCCAAGATGAGGGGTTATATTGCAATATGTCACATTTTGAATGTACCTCATGTGTTGCATAATCATAATAAAAATAATGATGCTAAGGGGTGGCTTGTGGAAAGCCTAAGTTCCAAGTTTGAGCTTGTTTGAATAATACTAGTGCCTTGTGTACCAATTTTGGTACAAATTGTAATTTACCCAAAATGTAGGGTTGATATGAAAATTACCACCTCTAGTGTGTTCATACTCCCTCCTAGTATCATCTAGAGGAGAGATAAAGAAGGAGGCACCATGCTTGGATCATTTGTGAGTGGTAGCATTCTTAGTGATGAAAAGACCAAGAAAGGGTTGAATGTGAAACCCTAATTTGAGTTGTATCGGGTTGTAGAGTTCATATGAGAGTGCCTATCGGCCAAGGAGCCATAGAGGGAGTCTCATATCGGTTTGTGAACTCTTGTCCCTATTAATGAAGGTCTAAGCACCTCAAGAAGGTGAAGTGTATCGGTTTACAACTTCCTTAGAAAAGTTGTATCGGGTTGTGAATAAAGTGGTGATTGAGTTGAAATATCTTATCCAACAAGATAAGTGATGGTCGAAATTTCATATCTAGATTATCCTCAAGTGTTTTGCATGTTAAGATAAATATGAGTGCATGCATGTACATGTGTCAACCATGCATGGACATGTGTCACCTAGTACCTTAAATTGATGACACTCATATACACTCTTTTTTCATGAACCTCAACTATATATACCACTCCTTTCACCTATTAGTGAAATTTTTTGAAACTTACCACCCTATTTCTCTTAGATATCATGCATAGTGTCTTGGTATTGTGCATAGGTGAAGCAGTATCATGCATATAGCCTTGGTATCGGCCATAGTGAAGTGATATTGGCCTCAAGTGAAGGGATGTCGGCCACAAGTGAGGGATATCATGCATGAGTGGTAAGGTATCGTGCATGGTGCTAAGGAACAAGAAGGAGCTCAAGACTTAACCCTAAGAGGAGTGGTGAAGATCATATTCAACCTTGGGAATGTGAAGCTTTATAGCTTGGATCTTTGAAGTTGTTCTTGAGGCGAGTTATATAACTTGAACCCAATTATGTTATTACTCACCTTCAATCGTGCCATATTTGGTGATTTACTTTCAATTTCAATTTTTCTTTAATAATTGATGAATCCATCAGTTCTACTAGTTTCATAGACATGTTGTCCATGAAATATAATAGTAAGAATGAAGGTCTTGATCTTAATGATGATGACATCATCATGATCCAACCCAATATCGGGTTGAAGTACCTCTACCCCATATGACAAACCCTAGATGATGAGTAATCCGATATGGTGATATGAATACACCACTAGCACGATATAGTAATGAGTTTATAGCTTATGGACGATATGAGGGACACATACACACACCTTATGCACAATATGGAGTCAAGTATATACCCCTAAAATAATAAGGCATCGAGTATATGCTCTAACTTGATATGGTGATGTAAATATACCACTAGCACGATACAATGGTGAAGTATATATCTTATGCAGGATATGATGATGAATTACACACCTTGTGCATGATATGGTGTCAAGCATACACTTTGTGCACGATATGGTGCCAAGCATACACCTTGTGCATGATATGGTGTCAAGCATACACCTCGTGGACGATATGGTGTCAAGCATACACCTTGAGCACGATATGGAGCCAAGAACACACCCTATATATGATATGGAGTCAAATATACACCTCTAACCTAATATGGTGATTGTAACCCAACACATTAGAGGACAAAAGTGGTAAGGCGGTTGATACCATAGAACATGTGTTGGCCAATACAATAAAGTGTGGTGTGGCCAATATCCTCAAGTGAGGTAAGGATAATAGACCCAAGTGAGGTAAAGTTGTTACACTTAAGTATGGTGAAGGTGATACACCATAAGATTGATAAGGCTGATACCTTGATGGTTGAGGGTATGAAGGATATTATGATGTCTAGCCCGATATACCCCTAACCCAATACATGTGTTCAACTTGACATACATGATTCAACCCGACATACCTTGTAAAGGTGAGGGCAAAACACTCTTAGTAGTGATGGCTAAAACACCAAGTATTGGTGTGGTTAATACCTTGATAGGTAAAACACATAAATTGATTGATGATGGTCAACCCTATATCAACAATTCTCTAATCTGAGTTGAGTCCATATCACTTGATGATAGTTGGGCAACTCAAGAATAGATGCTAGGCCGATACACTACATGACAAGTGTGGTGACTTATGACCAATACACTAAAGGACAAATGTGGTGAGTTAGTACATAAAGTATTAGGATGGTTGATACCCTAATACAAAATAAGTTGATAAACTCATGTAAGTTGAAAATGATGAGGGAAGTGTTACACCAAGGAATGATGCTTGGTCGATATCATATCAAGCACTTCAAGGTCGATACACCTTGATGCACCTCAAATCTGATACAATTGGATGAGTAAAACATAAAGTGGGTTATGGAAATTGACACAATAAGAAGTAACGAGCTTAATACACTCTGACAAGCGTAGGCTAATGTACCTTGAGAAAGGGTTAAGCCAATTTAATATAGTATGATGTAATCAATATCCTAGTGAGGATGAGAGAGAAACTCATACTTGTGTGATAATCATTTAATGAGCATACATTGATACTCCTAGATGTGTGGTGTAATGAACTAGGGTGTGGATTAATAATATGAACATGAAACCCTAATCGATTATAAAGGGAAACCCTAACCCTAATAATGGGAAGGTTGTATTTCTCTTGTATTGCATGATGATGCTATGTACTTGGTATTGTTGTTATCATGAAGTGCTAATCATGTAGGTATCAGGAGACGATGAGCATAGCCAGGTATGAGATATGATGTTTCTTATGAAACATATTACATGGGCCTTGTGTGCTATGTTAAATACTTGCACAACAAGTATAATGTTTATATGGTTTGATATCTTAAAAGATAGTTGTTTCCTAGTGAGAGGTGATAAGATATTTAAATGGGCCTTGTGAGCCATGTGAAATACTTGTGCAACAAGTATAATGTATACCTTGGTCTAAGGACCTACAAGTAACAGTTACCTGATGAGAGGTGACAATGTTCAGTGATGAACTAAGGGTTTGAATACCCATATCTAGTAATCATGAAGATGATAATGCTAAGGGAGAAGAATTCCTGGTAATGTGATAAGGGACTGAGATCTCGAGTGTTATACATTCAATGTATTCCAAAGATCATGAAAGAACTTGATAGACGTATTACACCTTTCTTTGTAGTATCTGTTATAATTCATGTTTGTAACTTGGTTGATGCTAAAAGATATTGTAATGCACCTAGTTAATCAAGTGGAATCTCATCATGTAGTTGCCCTGAGCATAGATCCATCCAGTGTCAGAATTTGTTGAATGGTGAAATGAGTTTAACTCAGAGAGCATATTTTTGAATATGCAGGGGTGATGGACGACATATATCCTTACTCCCTAATGAAGAATTGATGTAGCACCTTCATTAATTATTTTATATCAGGATTGATATGTGAATCTCCTGACCAATTGAGGAATTGATGTGTAAATTCTCCTTCATTAATTTATAATGGGATTGATATGTGAATCTCCCGACCAAACGAGGAATTGATGTATAATCTTCCTTATCATTATAATTTGGGGATGGATAATTGAAATCTCCCTGAAGAGAGTGCATGCTGCGGCTATAGATCTATAGAAAAGATACCTATATACCCTGGTAAGCTAATTGCAGATGACACAAGATGTCATGCTAGTAGTCTCGTACTGACCAAGACGAATGAGGTCTTGGCAACTCACTCTTCCATTGACCTTGTATGGTACCAATGCTTTACATAGTTGTGGTTGGTTGGAGCATGAGCGGTACACCTTATCTTCTCAGGGCATAAGTGTGATTGTAAATATGTAATCATATGTGTAGCGTATTTTCTTAAGGATCGAATACAGAAAACATTGGTTGATGTACACTTCTTTTATACATATTAAATGGATATATGTTATACATGTTCTTCATATTCCTTATAAAGTGAATAGATGATTTATTGTTCTATCATAGATAGTTGTATTACTTTAAAATATGAGATTGCTCTGTTCTGTGTATAATAGTGATTAATCTTGCTTATTAATATAAAAGAACCTATGCTCAGTTTTATATTGTTTACCTGTGATAATAATATTGTTGGAGGAGAGTTATATGTCTTGCTGGGACAATTGTCTCACCCCATGAAATCCATAATTTTTAGGTGGACATGCATGAGTAGATAGAGACCATTCTATAGAGGAAGGACAATAACAACAGAGACAACAATAATAGCTCAGGTTGAGTGTACTGTCTGTCGTGACTTGTAGATAGAAGTCCTATGTGTCGTCTCTGTACTCTCAGGTCCTTGGAGTTAGAACGTGATGGTTTTATGAACGATTTGAAATTTTGGCTTGATTGCCTCAAGGTTTTATGTTGCTTATGTATAGGTTTTGGCAAAGCAACTGTGATATGTTATCCTCGAGATGAGATGGTACAATGTATGTACCATGTGAACCATGATGTATATAAAGTTTTGGTTTCTTTATTTAAGAGTTTCTTAGAAATGAATCTCTTTGCACAAATGGTTTTAATTTTTAGTTTTTTGTTGATCCCCTGCTTATGATTATTCTACAATTATTACTGGTGGTGATTTGGCTTGATTCAATGTAGGGTCGTCACAAAGTTTTGATATCAGAGATTAAGGTTTGATGAGTCTACAGAGACATAAGACTAAGGTGTTGAGTCTGTTCTAGTGTCCTCTAGTATATCTTATAGTGACTTCTGCTTATGCAGAAGAATGAGTAAAGCTTAAAGATGTCTAGAGAACATGAGGAACACATTACGGAGAGTAATGATATTGCACTTGGAGAAGGTGCAAGGGATCAGACGAGAGAAGAACGACTGCCTGAGAATCCCCAGGCCGATTCAGCCATGATAGAGATCCCTATTTTTAATGCTCTCGTTGGACAGGTTATGACAACATTGACATGTATAGAGGATCAAATACTGGCAATACTGCCTAGATTACCCATACCCAATGATGAAATTTTGGGCTCTAGAAGGATTTCTGATCAACATCGTTATGTTAGAACAGTAGAAAATGTTAAAAAGATTAAGATACGACAAGGGATCAGAGTCTGCTACAAGTGTAGACAAGCATGACATTTGATAAGGGACTGTCCAGTAAAGGATACTGAGGTAGAAATTAAAAAAAGATCTATCCAAACTCGGGAACAAATGCCTAGTAGCTCTAAAAAGGGGAAGTTTTTGGTGCCACCAATGCAACAAACATGTAGTGCACCAAGGCAATGGCTACCAAGAAAGGGCAAATGACCTAATGTTCCACCAGTTAGAACTCTTAATTTAGCTTCTACATCGGTATTAAGGCCAACAAGATTAGGGAGTGTGTATAAGACATGTTTTAGATATGGACATGTTGGGCATATTAGATCCTTTTATCTGAAAAGAAAGGAGGGAATGACCCAACCACCGAGGTAGAGTCAACAAGGCTCTTAAAGGCAAGTTTAGTAGTGGCACACAAGGATGTGGACATGCATCCCAAGTAGGTCCATCTGCACCAAACAATAGAGTACGATGTTAGAAACATGCAATGACAAGATTCTATGTAATGAATTAGTCGGAGGCAGTAATCAAACCACGAGTCAAGACAAGTCAGATGAAATTGTTTCATTCTGATATGCCTTCCCTTGATTTTATCTGTTAGTTGAAAAGTAGTTGTTGTTGAGCTTCGTTTGATTAGTCCTATGAGGACATAAGGAAGAGATAAAAAGGATGAGCACTTATATTATATATAGTAATCTTTAAAATGTTTTATAATTACTTTTGTCTGTATAAAAGAGGACGAGGTGTAAGAGAGATGCTTGGAGAAATCTAGGGATACTAAGTCCTATGAAATGGATGATACGAAAAGTAAAATATATAATATAAAACAAGGTGCATACTACCTAAACTCAGTACTTGTATACCATAGTCATGTATTTATCTATTGAAGGCAAGGTAAGTATGATACTCTTAGATTGCTATCTCTCTGATTACTCTGATCAAGTAGTCATTTGGACACAATCTAAAGAGAATAATGAAATTGAAAATATGGCATGGATATTTCTATCACATCCTAACTACAATAAAATAGAACTTGAGTTATCTCAAAGCAGTATGTGAGTATGAGGAAGTAAAAAAGTACAATCCTCATGATAAGAGAAAGGGAACTAGGGAGATGATCCATGTCCAATAAAGAATTTGTGAAAAACAAAGATCTTTTCCATGATGTGAATATAAATAAAATCAGAAAATGTTCAAGAACATACTAGACAATAACAAAGAAAGGAATGATGACATGTAACCATCTTTATAATTCCATGTTGATGGCAAGGAACCTAAGATGAAACAAGATTGAATGACACATGAACAATTGAAATTTCATGCAATAATCAAAGAAGGTGAATCTCTTTTCTTTGATAAACAACCATGGATAATGATGGGGTGATAAAAAGGAATATGTTTCCTTGTGTTCTTTCTTTTTAGGGACATGACAATTAAGTAAGTCTTATGACACTTGATGTGCATGGATTAGAGGTAATATATAGATGGGTACTTTGAAAAGTATCAACTAGTCTTGAATTTTGGTTCCAAGACAAAGTTATATGTGATAAGTAATGTTCCAAGATGAAAGAAAGGTCCTATTATATGGCTTTGGTAATAATAATAGAGACATGGAAATGATGAGGATGTGATGTGTTTTTGGCACAAGTAGCGGATACCAAGGTAAAGAATCCTAGTATCCAAGAACTTTCAATGGTATGAGAAAATGAGAACATGACTCCTGATAAGATGATTAATGTTTGGTTACCTAGAAGGGACAACTTTGAGATTAGTCTAGTTACATACTATAGTATGGATATCATATGTTAGGGGCTTATGCTCTGCATAAACATAACATCGATAAGGATGTATTAATTGAAGGAACAATTGTAGAATCATCTTGGGAAAAGCTCATCAAGCTAAATATAATTCCTTAGAATATCCCTAACTAGATATGTTGAGGCAACTTATACATATAACATCTAGAGCCATCTCCGAGATAGTTCTTCTTTGATAAGTAGACTCTCCTTATGACAAGAAAATAAAAAGCTAACAGGATGGTTGGTTCTAGTCATAAGTAAGTTTAATGTTGTGTCAACAGATTAGAGTGGCACAATAGAAGTATGATAAGACTTGTAGTCCCAAGTAGATGACAGAATGTAACTCTAGTCTTTCCTTGGAGGTGAAATGCTAAACTGAGGGGTATGGAAGACTCCCAAGGTCAAGAATCTTATTACATAAAAGATGTAAGTTGAGAAAGTGTCAAATTAATGAGGTTTGACACCCGAATTATTCGAAGTATAAATAGTACTTCTTTGACTTAGAAAGTGTTACCTGACACAGAAGTGACACTACAATCATTAACGAAAAGGACAGTTGAGTATGTGTCATGTATGATAGATTCTATGATGACCCTAAATGGAAAAACGTTTTGCTGGTTAAAATTCTATGACATCTCCATGACATCAAGATGTTATGTGGAGGCTTGATGATATGATGTATGAATAACAATTGTCTCCCTTCATCTGGGATTTTAGGGACGAAATCCTTGTTAGGGGTTTATAACTTGTAACATCCCTGACCTAGGTTTAGGGATAACCCTATTTTTTGGCTTAAATAAGTTGCTTATAACTTTAATATAATTCTCTAAAGTGTTTTGTTAACATGTGAAAAACTTATGTTTCAAGTTTTGTCCTATTTGAATGATGTTTGAGCAATGTTCTCTTTTTTTGGACCAAAATGCAATTTACCCAAGATGAGGGGTTATATTGCAATATGTCACATGTTGAATGTACCTCATGTGTTGTATAATCATAAGAAAAAGAATGATGCTAAGGGGAGTCTTGTGGAAATCCTAAGTTCCAAGTTTGAACTTGTTTGAATAATATTAGTGCCTTGTGTACCAATTTTGGTACAAATTGTAATTTACCCAAAATGTAGGGTTGATATGAAAATTACCACATCTAGAGTGTTACTACTCCCTCCTAGTATCATATAGAGGATATAGAAAGAAGGAGGCACCATGTTTGAATCATTTATGAGTGGTAGCATTCTTGGTGATGAAAAGACCAAGAAAGGGTTGAATGTGAAACCCTAATTTGAGTTGTGTCAGGTTGTAGAGTTCATATGAGAGTGCCTATCGGTCAAGGATCCGTAGAGGGAGTCTAATATTAGTTTTTGAAATCTTGGCCCTATCCATTATGGGCTAAGCACCTCAAGGAGGTGAAGTGTATCGGTTTACAACTTCCTTGGAAAAGTTGTATCGGGTTGTGAATAAAATGGTGATTGAGTTGAAATATCTTATCCAACAAGATAAGTGATGGCCAAAATTTCATCTCTAGATTATCCTCAAGTGTTTTGCATGCCAAGATAAATATGAGTGCATGCATGTACACGTGTCAACCATGCATGGACACATGGCACCTAGTAGTTTAAAATGATGACACCTCATATACACTCTTTTTCACGAACCTCAACTATATATACCACTCCTTTCACCTATTAGTGAAAATTTTCGAAACTTACCACCCTCTTTCTCTTAGATATCGTGCATAGTGTCTTGGTATCATGCATAGATGAAGGGGTATCATGCATAGAGCCTTGGTATCAGCCATAGTGAAGTGATATCGACCTCAAGTGAAGGGATATCATCCACAAGTGAGGGATATCGTGCATGAGTGGTGAGGTATCATGCATGATGCTAAGGAATAAGAAGGAGCTCAAGCCTTAACCCTAAGAGGAGTGGTGAATATGATCTTCATCTTTGGGAACGTGAAGCTTTGAATCTTGGAGCTTTGAATTTGTTCTTGAGGCGGGTTATATAACTTGAACCCAAATATGCTATTACTCTCCTTCAATCTTGTCATATTTGATGATTTACTATCAATTTCGAATTTTCTTGAATAATTGATGAATCCATGAGTTCTACTAGTTGCATAGACATGTTGTCCATGAACTAGAATAGTAAAAACAAAGGTCTTGAGCTTAATGATGGTGACATCATCATGATCCAACCCGATATCAGGTTGAAGTACCTCTAACCCGATATGACAAACCCTAGATGACGAGTAACTCAATATGGTGATATGAATACACCACTAGCACGATATAGTAATGATTTTATACCTTATGGACTACATGAGGGACACATACACACACCTTATGCACGACATGGATTCAAGTATATACCCCTAAAACAAATAAGGTGTCAAGTATATGCTTTAACCGGATATGGTGATGTGAATATACCACTAGCATGATACAATGGTGAAGGATATATCTTATGCACAATATAATGATGAAGTACACACCTTGTGCACGATATGGTGTCAAGCATACACTTTGTGCACAATATGGTTTCAAGCATACACCTTGTGCATGATATGGTGTCAAGCATACACTTTGTGCACAATATGGTGTCAAGCATACACCTTGAGCATGATATGGGGTCAAGCACACACCCTATGTATGATATGGAGTCAAATATACACCTCTAACATGATGTGGTGATTGTAACCCAATACATTAGAGGACAAAAAGTGGTAAGGTGGTTGATACCCTAGAACATGTGATGGCCAATACACTAAAGTGTGGTGTGACCAATATCCTCAAGTGAGGTAAGGATAATAGACCCAAGTGAGGTAAAGTTGTTACACTTAAGTATGGTGAAGGTGATACACCATAAGATTGATAAGGTTGATACCTTGATGGTTGAGGGTATGAAGGATATGATGATGTCTAGCCCGATATACCCCTAACCCAATACATGTGTTCAACTTGACATACATGATTCAACCCGACATACCTTGTAAAGGTGAGGGCAACACACACTCTTAGAAGTGATGGCTAAAACACCAAGTAATGGCGTGGTTAATACCTTTATAGGTAAAACACATAAATTGATTGATGATGGTCAACCCTATATCAACAATGCTCTAATCCGAGTTGAGTCCATATCACTTGATGATAGTTGGGCAACTCAAGAATAGATGCTAGGATGATACACTACAAGACAAGTGTGGTGACTTATTACCAATACACTAAAGGAAAAATGTGGTGAGTTAGTACATAAAGTATTAGGATGGCTGATACCCTAATACAAGATAAGTTGATGAACTCAAGTAAGTTGAAAATGATGAGGGAAGCATTACACCAAGGAATAATGCTTGGTCGATATCATATCTAGCACTTCAAGGTCGATACACCTTGATGCACCTCAAATCTGATACAATTGGATGAGTAAAACATAAAGTGGGTTATGGAAATTGACACAATAAGAAGTAAGGAGCTTAATACACTTTGACAAGTGTAGGATAATGTACCTTGAGAAAGGGTTAAGCCAATTTAATATAAAATGATGTAATCAATATCCTAGTGAGGATGAGAGAGAAACTCATACTTGTGTGATAATCATATAGAGCATACATTGATACTCCTAGATGTGTGGAGTAATGAATTAGGGTGTGGATTAATAATATGAACATGAAACCCTAATCAATTATAAAGGGAAACCCTAACCCTAATAATGGGAAGGTTGTATTTCTCTTGTATTGAATGGTGATGATATGCACTTGATATTGTTGTTATCATGAAGTCCTAACCATGCAAGTATTAGGAGATGATAAGCATTGCCAGGTATGAGCAATGATGTTTCTTATGAAACATATTACATGGGCCTTGTGAGCTATGTTAAATACTTGCACAACAAGTATAGTGTTTATATGGTCTGATATCTTAAAAGATAGTTGTTTCCTAGTGAGAGGTGACAAGATATTTAAATGGGCCTTATGAGCCATGTGAAATATTGCATAGTTAGTGTACATAGGGTGGAAGTAATATTTGCATTTAATTTAGAAGTTTGATGCATGTGTTGCCCTATGACATCAAACTTGTTGCCCAATACATCACCGAATGTGTGCATGTGGTGTTGTGGTGGCTCCACTGATGTTGTGGATGATCTGGGCTCCTCTGTTTGTGGAGCTGGTATGGCTGGGCTGTGGATTGTCACCTCTGGCTGTCCCGACATTTATAGGATGACGTCGGGGATTATGGGGTCGGGAACAGCCTCAGGTTCCTCGCGTGCCTGGTTGATTTCTTGTTAGGCCTCTACATGTTGTTCTGTTGTTGTAGCTTCAAGGCATTCATGTTCAACCTCTTATATGATTGTGGTTTTAGGTTGACACCCCTCGCTTGGGAAGCATGGTGAGGGCGGGCTCAGGGTGACAGTCCTTTCAATTATCTTCTTCGTCTTCTTTCTTATCGCCAACTTCTTTCTTTCCTCTGGCTTCTTTATCTCTATCTCTAGAGATTTAGCTTTGTCGCCCTTCTCACTGGTAGCAGATGAAGGGTCCGTTGTAGTGCGGATAGCCCCTGAATACATGTTGTCTACATCTTCTTGATAGGGCCGCAGCTTGTGGGTGTCATAGTATGCCATTTCTGGGAGGGGGAGGAGCATCTTGGAGCAACTTTACTTGTAGAAGAGCTTGTTTCCCTTATGTTCCAAGATCACCGTGTTTATGAGGGACTTTATGTCGATCTTCCTATGCCCTTTTGTCTTTTTATACCTCATCAATAAGTTTGTATCCATGAAATGACATGTGATCTTAGTGATTTGACCTCCCATGTAGAACTCCTTTGTTTGTTTTGCTTTCCCTCCCACTGCTGCAGATAGCCATTCGATGAGAATCCTGCCTATATGTTGGGTTTTGTGGAGAAATCATGCACGACAGAAGCAACAAAAATAAATTTCCACACAACCCAAAATAGGATCTCGTCGACAACATCATATTCAAAAAGAGTGTTCAAGGGATATACCTTATCGCGGAGCAAGTCCGATAATGTCCCGCTGCATGATGGTGTGCAATGATGCTAGCTTAAATAGACAGTACTTCTCTCCCATTCACTGAGTGCATCGTGGGAAGATCTTGCGGTGCTCCTTTCGTGTGGTGATGTATGCCTCTCGTAACACGTATGGATGGTCGTTGACGTCCTCCGAACGCAGGCGACTCAGCATCTGTGTCTCTACTTCATCCACACGGATGGACTGGAACTCTACGTCATGCTTCCTAAGCTAGTGAGGAAGGAGTAGCCTCTGCGCTAGCATCACAATGCTCTCTTTTCTCTCCTGAGGACAGTGATGGCTAGGGTTTACATACGTGAGCGTAAACTGGAAAGCCTCTCTCAATATCTTATATAGATATCGGTCGTCAAGCCCCTTTAAATAGGAGACGAAAGGAAATAGGGTTTCCTAAACCCATAGGTAAACATAAAGACTGCATTAACTAATACACTCGTGAATTAATTAGAATATTCTAGAATTAATTAATTAACCAAATAATCATATTAATTGATTAATTAATATCTGACTCCATGCAATCTCTTGGGACGTCTCTATGGGCATATATACCAACACACTCCCACTTGCACTTAGAGCCAATCACTATAATTAATTGGATCAAACATTTTAATATATTCCAATATCATTCAAATGGATTACATAAACATTTTAGTAATCAATGTGATTCCGAGCAATTCCAATCAAATCCACAATTATACTCCTATTCCAACACATCATATGCGTGTGACCCGATAGGCTCCAAATTACGTTGGCAATGATATCCATAATTATATTATATTTTCACAAGCAATGATTGGTATCTAGCAAGACTTCATTTCCACCCAAGTAATTGGAGAAGTTGGAGAACAACTTAACCTATCATTCATGACTGGTGTTACAGTGACTGTATAGTTCCTTTGTCGCTAATATTTGGATTGAACTGGAGTCATGGAAATGTTATCCTATTCAACGTTCAATCCCTGTTCCTTGAACTAGAGAAGATTGTCTAAGATATATGTAAGATCAATATCACATATTGACTCAAATTAGCATGAACATGCATTTCTCAGTCTCGCTAATCAAGTAGTCAGAATACCAAACTCCCATAGGAAGGACAAATTCCATCTACATCACTCACAGTCATCCCCATATGTCACAGTGCACCCAAGAACCATCTTTATGGAAATCCTCATTCAAGACCACGGTGGACGACATCAAAGTACATTGAATGACATGTGATAAGTGTAGTAACTTCAGGTCTAAGAACCACAATCACCACCATCATTGTGAGATGTGACTCTAACTACCAATCATGGTATCCTTGTGTCACTCTCAAGGTGAGTCTGTCTGATACAGTGTTCTCTAAAAAGTATCTATGTATTTGGTTTGATATCTCCATATCATGGATAATGAGATTCTTCCATCAACCAACATACATTCTAATATTATGTGCTATTGATGTCTATGGATATTTCCACAATAACAACCGATTAGGGACAAAACAAGAATACATACTCTTAGCATACATATAATCTCACTGTTCAGGTCATCAACCCAAAGACATATGTCATTGAGTATATTATTCTGTAGACATCTATAAGTTTTGTGGTCATCTCACAATATAAAACACAAACATATAGATTGGAAACTTGGCTTTATTGATAAGATCAATGTTGTATTACAAATCTTTTACACAATATCCCATTACAATCATCAAATGATTGTCTCTATGGGCATACATACCAACAGATTTCCACTTGCACTTATGCCCAATCACTCATGAATCTCAATCCAAGTGATCAAACATGTCCATCATGTTTCTACTATGAAAGTGATTTTGTGAGTGAGTCAACCACATTGCTTTCTATAGGTACTCTACAAATCTTCACATCTCCTCATTGTACAATCTCTCATATGAGATGGAACCGCCATAGAATATCTTTGGAACATTGGTGCGATCTTGTTTCTTTAGCCTATGAAATTGCTCTACTTTTGTCGCAAAACAACTCAATTGCATCACTAGAGCTTGGAACCACTCCAAGCTCAGAAATGAACTTCTTGATCCACACAACTTCCTTTGCATCATTAGATGCGGCAATATATTCACCCTCTGTTGTAGAATCCACAACCGTCTCTTACTTTGAACTCTTCCAGCTCATAGCTCCATTGTTCAGGCAAAATACAAATCTAGATTGCGATCTATAGTCATCTTTGTTAGTTTGGAAGCTAGCATCAGTGTAACCCTTTACCACAAACTCTTCCTCACCACCGTATACCAAGAATTGATCCTTAGTCCTTCTCAAGTACTTTAGGATGTTCTTTACAGCTGTCCAGTAACATTCACTTGGATCTGACTGATACTGACTCGTCATGCTCAAAGCATACGACACATCAGGACGAGTACATAACATCACGTACATGATAGATCCAATTGATGATGCATATGTAATCTTACTCATGCCCACTCATTCATCGCATGAACTAGGACATTGGGCTTTAGAGATCGTAACCCCATGGGACATGGGGAAGTTACCTATCTTAGAACCCTCCATGCTAAACCTATTTACCACCTTATCAATGTATGTGCTCTAGCTTAGGCCTAGAAGCCTTCTAGATCTCTCTCTATAGATCTTGATTCCTAGTATATAGGATGCTTTGCCTAAATCCTTCATAGAGAAGGTCTGCCCCAACCAAGCTTTTACTGTCTGAAGAGTAGGGATGCCATTTCCCATCAATAGTATGTCATCCACATACAATATGAGAAATATGATTGTGCTCCCACTAACCCTTTTGTAAACACAAGGTTCATCTTCATTTTGACTAAAGCCAAACTTTTTGACTACTACGTCAAAACATAGATTTCATCTCCGAGATGCTTGCTTCAATCCATAGATTGACCTTTGTAGCTTACATAATTTATTGGCTTCCTTTGGATTGATAAAAGCCTCAGGTTGTGTCATATACACATCCTCGAGTAAATTCCCGTTAAGGAATGTTGTTTTAACATCCATCTTCCAAATCTCATAGTCATGATAAGTTGTAATGGCAAGCATGATGTTGATGGATTTAACCATGGCAATTGGTGAGAAGGTCTCGTCATAATCAACACCTCAAATTTGACAGAATCCTTTTGCAACCAATCTACCTTTATAGGTTTGAACATTTCCATCCATGTCGCTCTTCTTCTTGAAGACCCACTTGCACCCTATGGGTTTTACCCCTTTGGCTGGATCCACCAAGGTCCATACCTTGTTCGTGTACATGGATTCCTTCTCAAATCTCATGGCTTCGAGCCATTTCTCAGATTTTGGTCCCTTAGTATCTTCTAGATAGGAAGTTGGCTCATCTTTTATGCCCAATTCATCACTGTCTTGAGTCACGAGAAATCCAAATCTTCCAGGCTCAAGTCATGTCCTACTAGACCTACGAGGTTCCTGTGTTACATTTGGAACTTGAAATTACACAAAAAATTGTGAGTCTTCATGTTCCTTATGTACCCCCTCAAGTTCTCTACTTTCTTGTTGATCTCGAACTTCTTCGAGCTCTACATTCCTCCCACGGATTCCTTTGGAAATAAATTCCTTTTCAAGAAATGCAACAGTCCTAGCAACAAACACTTTGTTGTCAGTTGGTGTGTAGAAGTAGTATCCCTGAGTTTCCTTGGAGAGTCCAACAAAAAAGCAATTTTCAAATTTGGGTCCAAGATTTTCAGGAATTTTTTTTCCTAACATAAGCTTCACATCCCCAAATATTTAACATAGACAAATTGGGACGATTCCCATTCCATATCTTATATGGTGTCTTTTGAGCCGATTCAGAAGGTACACGGTTAAGTGTAAATGTTGTGGTTTCAAGAGCATATCCCCAGAACGATATTGGAAGTTCGGCTGAACTCATCATTGATCGTACCATGTCTAATAATGTACGATTCATTCTTTTGGACACACCATTATGCTGTGGTGTACCGGGTGGAGTCCATTGTGATACAATACCACAGTCTCTCAAAAGGTCCTCAAACTCTTGGCTTAAGTATTCACCACCTCGATCTGAATGAAGTGCTTTAATACTCTTACCAAGTTGCTTCTCTACTTCATTCATGAAAGTCTTGAACATTTCAAGAGTTTCTAACTTGTGTTTCATAAGATATACATAGCCATACCTACTGAGGTCATCAATGAAGGTAATGAAGTATTGATAGCCTCCTCTAGCACTTAATCTAAAAGGTCCACATAATCAGTATGTATGGGCCCTAGCAGAGCATTGGCTCTCTCACTGTGTCCAGTGAAAGGAGTCTTGGTCATATTCCCTAATAAACATGCCTCACATGTCTCTAATGATTTAAAATCAAAAGAGTCTAGATAACCATCCTTATGGAGTCCAGATATGTGCTTCTCGTTTATGTGCCCAAGACGACAATGCCATAAGTATGTTTTGTTTGAGTTGTCAAGTTTTAGCCTTTTAGTATTTGCACTGTATATGCTAGTCTCAAGTTCTAACAAGTAGATACCATAAGACACAGGGGCATTTCCATAAAATATCTCATCTTTAGAAATAGAAATCATTCTGTTCTTAATGTGAAATTCAAATCCACTCTTGTCCATACAAGATACAGAAATAATATTTCTATTAATGACATGTACATAATAGCAATTCTCTAATTCTATTACAAGGCCCATAGGCAAAGATAAACTAATAACTCCAATTGTAGTGGCAGCAACTATTACTCCATTAGTGACCTACAACTCGACTTGGCCCTTTTATAAAGGCTTACTTTCTTATTAGATCCTGCATATTTGAACATATGTGAGATCCACATCCGATATCCAGTACCCATGATGAAGAAGTATTTAAGTTTTTCTCAATAACGTATATACCTGAAGTAGAGATCTCTATCCCCTGCTTCTTCTTCCTTAGTTCCTCCAGGTAGAGTGGACAATTTCTTTTCCAATGTCCATCCTAGTGACAATGGTGACAACTGCCTTCTTTGGAGATCCCACCTTTAGCTTTGAGCATGAATGACTTTGGGTTCTGCCTGACTTTAGAACCTTTCTTAGCCTTGCTTTTGCCTTTAGACTTTCCCTTTGTCCTGTTGATCATCATCACAGAATCGGTCTTGTCTTTCTTCATCTGTGCTTCAGCTGTCCTCAACATGCCCAACAATTCTGACAACAGCTTGTCAAGATTGTTCATGTTGTAGTTCATGACAAAATGACTATATGATCCAAGCAACGATTGCAGAATCACATCAGTGGCCAACTCTTGACCTAGGGGAAATACCAGCTTGGATAGGCCTTCCACGTACCCAATCAAAGTGAGTATATGCGTGCCAACTGAGTCTTCCTCTTTCATCTTGCTTTTGAACAAAGCCTTTGACACATCATATCTCTCCTGTCTTGCTTGATGCTGATACATGTTCTTGAGATGTGTTACCATCTACATGACATTCATGTTCTCATGCTGCTCTTGCAACTCATAGTTCATTGAGCACAACATCATGCACTTGACATCCACGCCATCATCAAGGTGCTTCTTATAAGCATCCTTTTCAGCCTTGGGCGCATTTGAGACGAGTTATGCTGGCTCTGGTGTTTCAAGGACATAGAGCTTACATTCCTGTGTGAGAACAATTCTCATCATCCTAAATCAGTTTTGAAAGTTGGTTCTGGTAAGTTTGTCCTTCTCAAGGATCGATCACAATGAGAAGGTGTGAGTGTTGTTTGCCATTTGATTACTACAAAAGAAAAAGTTTGCATTTAGTCCAAAACATTTTGACTTGTAAAGATTTGATAAATGAGATTAATTAGGCCTTTAATTAATTATGCTCCCACTATTTTATTCAAATTTATACCCTCACTATCAACTCATAAGATTGCAACGTACAATCTTCTAGTGAGCCAAGATCCAAAATAATTGGATCAATGCCCAGCCAACACCAGCGTCAAAGACCAAATACTAAGGTAGTCAACTTTTGCCAATTGCATCATATGCAACTCTCGGATAGATGATCATGTACAACTCCTTGCCATGATGCATCTGTGTGCCTCTAGGTACTTGATCCTATCAAGGTTCCCTAGTTAAGTCCAACTCATAAGACAACATGATGAGTGTGCACCTTGCGGAGGCAGACCCACACACCCACCATCACACTTCTACGAGATAGACAGTGTACCACGCAGGGGCGTGCCCACACATAGTCGATCAAGATTTTCATGTGTGTTGCTTTATGGAAGGCAACTAAAACTTAATATTATTAATTGAGGGGTTTTATTAATACATATACATATCCAAACACCACATACTTTATAGTACGTATCATATACTACTATATCTGCAACCACGAATGATAGACATGCAATCACAAACAAAAAAACATTAGTTATGGACATACTACTGTAATCCTTTGGAGCAACAAAGGATTACGGTCCACCTAAGGTCTTATGCATCTCATGCCACAACACCTGTGAATCAACCTGTAAGGATCAAAATTACAATGAACAACTTCATGGATGATCTGTGAGGTTGGAACTTCAAGTTGCTTCTTGGAATTGGATCTTCATGTTGCTTCTCCATGGACGCTCCTTGGAGTTGGATCTTCAATTTGCTTCTTGGAATTAGATTTTCATGGTGCTTCTCCATGGATTCTCCTTTGAGTTGGATCTTCAAGTGGCCTCCTTATATCAAGTTTACAAAGACTAAAACTAATCCTATCTCTATTACATCATATGAGTACAAATATAAAGAGAAATAATTAATTACACTTTGAAATAAGAGATGAGGTTCAACATGCAAGCCAAATACTTTATACAAAATATCCACCTACAACCATTATATATCCATAGCATTCTCAAATAAACATGTCCACAAGATTCACAACCACATTCATTCACAACATCCACAAAAGGGGATTCTAGGCCATAACCGTGCATGCATTCACCACATAAAATAGATTTTAACGTGACGCATATGATATCATAGGTATATCTACATATACACATATACATATTAAAATTATAGTCCTTTTAATGTGGGACATTCCCCATTAAATAAATTTTCAACTCCCACGCAGACTATGAGGGATACACAGGGGTAGTGCCACAGTCAATGGGCAGGGTCAAGGGGAGGCCGCCCCTCACGGGGTCCCAGGGGCAGAGCCCCTGAAAGGTCTATGTAATTTTACTTATGTGTACTTAGGAAAATCAGTATTTTCCATACTCAACCCCGTCCGAAATGTCAAAAATAGAAGCCTGCGGCGTATGTAGAATTAGGTTTAGATTTGCACATTAGCAGTTTTAATTCACATCGTATGCAACATAGAAAATAGTATACAATGATTCTATCATATTAAAATGAATCTAAATACGCCGTAGATCGACGCTTCTCTGATACCACTGTTTGGTTTTGTGGAGAAATCATGTGTGGCGGAAGCAACAAAAATAAATTTTCATGCAATTTGAAATAGGATCTCATCAAAAACAACATATTCAGAAAGAGTGTTTGCGGGATATACCTTATCATGGAGTAAGTCCGGCGATGTCCTACTACACGATAGTGTGCAATGATATTGGCCTACATGAACAGTACCTCTCTCCCATTCGCTGAGTGCGTCGCAGAAAGATTCGGCAGTGCTCCTTTCGTGCGGTGATGTACGCCGCTTGTAGCATGTATGGATGGTCGTTGACGTCCTCCAGACATAGGTGGATCAACGTCTGCATCTCTACTTCGTCCATGCAGATGGACTGGAACTCCATGTCGCGCTTCCTAAGCCGGCGGGGAAGGAGTAGTCTCTGTGTCGCGATGCTCTCCTTTCTCTCCTGAGGATGGTGACATCTAGGGTTTACATACGTGAGCGTAAACTGAAAATCATCTTTCAATATCTTATATGGATATCGACCTTCAAGCCCCTTTAAATAGGAGATGAAAGGAAATATGATTTCCTAAATCCATCGATAAGCAGAAAGACTATGTTAATTAAAATGCTCATAGATTAATTGGAATATTTTGGAATTAATTAATTAACCAAACAATCATATTAATTGATTAATTAATATCTGACTCCATGCAATCGCTCGAGATGGCTCTATGGGCATATATACCAATACTATATTCATTGGCCTTTTATTCAGCATGGACCAGATAATAAAGAGGTCTCCTTTTGTCACACCCCCAGTCACCGACCTCGTGAATATTATGTTGACAATGATCTTCTGCATCACTCAGATGAAACACGATGCGATGAGGGTCGCTTTGGAGTTCTTGGAGTTGTGTTCCTACTCCCATGTCAGCTTTTCCCACATCCTTTGGCTACTGTATCCGATCGTGTCCTTCTCTCCGGGCGTGACAGAGTAGGACTGTGCTTCCTTAGTCGTTCTCATGAATATAGTATTCAACATTGCCTCTGTGATTGTGTGAGACTTCCCCCTGAGTCTCACTTCCAGCTTGAAGTCATTGTCGCCCTTCTTGCATTCCTCGTCACTGACTGGGAATTTCTCTAGGGACGACAAGAACTCCTACGTCAGTTGTGTTAGTTAGGGGGCTTTAGAGGTGCATAGGGTATGTAGGTTTGCACCCTCTAGGAAGTTGACTACCCTATCTAGACTCCCATGTTCTTGAAGTCTTCTACGTCTAGGTATCTGGTAGGCCTAAACCCCTTGGCATGTAGTATCCAGTCGAACTGTGATTGATGTATAGAGTATCTAGGCACATAACGCTGGTCTTTTCCCATCCAAGACCACCTCCTGTCCCTTCATCTTCTCTGTAGCAGTCACCTTCCTCTCCCTTCATCTTCTCTGTAGTAGTCACCTTCCTCTTTTTGTTGCCCTTTGCTTCCTTGGGTTCAACCTTCCTCTTCTCCAATTTCCTCAGCTCAGTTTCTAAAGGATGGTATTCTGAAGTCTCCATCTTTGATGTGCTATGGGACTCCTCCAACTATTCTGGCATCTTGTGGGCCAAGATGTAATCGTACTTCTTTTTTAGTAGTTGTAGCTGGAGTCTCTTCGCTGGGGAGAGGTCTGGATTGTCTTTTAGGGAATTTGTGATCTTCTCGAGAATTTCCTCTACCCCCTTCAGTGAAGTCACCTTCTTCATCAAGGTATCGTCAGTTGAGGTTGACTATCTGAAAGTTTCACATTAATTTTGTTGTTAGCACAATTGAATTATCTTTTAATTAATCATCATAAATTTTATTTTATTATCATGTATATGTATATATGCATATATATATATATATTTCTAGTTAAAAATTTATTTTCTTTTCATAGGACTGCGACCGAAGCCATAAGAAAGATTTCTATTCATATATATTTCCAGTTCAAAATTTCTTTTCATAGGTGCCATGGCAGGTTCCTCTACATCACATAGCATGAGTGCCCAATAAAGAAAATGATGGGTCGTGACCACGACATAAGATGCCGCGACCGCAGTCGGTTATATTAGAAATGAGGGATGTCATGACCGCGGCAAGTGCCGTGACCACGGTTGATACTCGACCGATCCCTTTACACTTAAGAAACGTCGTGACCGCGACCAAGGATAAGATGTCACGACCGCAGCTCAAGATCAACTATTTGATTGGAGAAGACGATAGGTCCAAAATCTAATTTGAGAAACCATCAGCTGAGGCCAAGGCGGCGGGTACCACAATTGAATCGCATTCCAAACTGCTAGCCTAGGTTGAATCAGTGCTGTAAAAGTTGTGAATAGGGGCGAGATGCCGGTGAACATCGACGAGCTAAATGAGGAAGAGCCACAACTGTTGTTGTGATGTTCTCTAAGCGACAGGTCACTGAATGCAAGTGAAAATGGTGAGGCATGAGAAAAATACCGATGAGCAATCGATAGAAGTCAAGAAAGCATCGGGCGAATACCTTGGTTCAGTTAAACTACACTAAACAGTGTCGAAGGTGGAGGCAGGCCTTGCCGCGGTAGAAGTGTGCTTCGTTGGTGGAGGTCAGAATCGGATTTGAGGTCGTTCGCACACTTCGAGGATCTTCTTTCAATAGTTTGGGAATTCTCAAAGATTGGGTGAAAGAAAAACCCTGTTCCAAAGGGTTTAAGCTTATATACCCTAGGGGTGTCGCGACTGCGACATGAGGGTCATCGTGACCGCAGCCTTGGTCCTTATTTACATGCACTGCAACCGCAGCACATAGCTGCAAGGAGAGGGTACCGCGACTGTGGTGTACCCCTCCTTGATCGAGGTTCAAGCTGCGACCGCGGTCCAGGCCGCGACTGTGGTCCTTCCAAACCAAAATAACATGAAACCAAATAAAGCAAAACTTGTTCTTCCAAACAACCCTCTTGGGTAGAGAAATATTAAAAACTAAGAAATAATTACATCTTACTAGAAAAAATGAAACTGAAATATAGGAAAATGAGAGGTACATAGCTCATAGTACTTAAGTACGAGATAAATAAAAACATGAACTAAAGAAAACAACAAAAACTTGGGTTTCCTCCTAAGAAGTGCTTGTTGGGAGGCAACCCAAGTCTTTAGCTCGACTTTCTCTCTCATGTTGTCTTCATTCTCCTTCTACAGGTGCAGTTGTTTCCTCATTCATTCCATTTGTTGTTGAGTTGGCTTCCCCCAAACTCAGTTCTGTTCTCCTTACAAAGGCTTGGTCTTCATAATATCTTTTCACTCTTTGTCCATTTACTTTGAAGGTTCCCATCTTTTCTCCTACTATCTCCATTACCCCCGATGGGTATATTTTCACTATAGAAAAGGGACTTGACCACCTGGTTCTCAACTTCCCCGAGAATAACCTGATGCTGGAGTTGAACAAAAGGACCTTGTCTCCTTCATGCACATCTTTGTTCTTTAGGTGGGCATCATGCCATACCTTTGTCCTCTATTTATAAATTCTTGCATTTTCATAGGCATGCAACCTCAGCTCTTCAAGCTCTTGGAGCTGAAGAAACCTTTTCTGACTAGCTTTGTCGAGATCCATGTTCAAAAACTTTATGGCCCGCAGGGCTTTGTGTTCGAGTTCAACCGGTAGATGACAAGACTTTCCATAGATCAAACTATAGGGTGTCGTACCTATTGGTGTCTTGTATGTAGTGCGGTATGCCCGGAGCGGATCATCCAATTTCATGGACCAATCCTTTCTTGTACGACTAAAAATCTTTTCTAAAATTTGTTTGATCTTCCTATTCGACACCTCTACTTGCCCTGATGTCTGGGGGTGGTATGGCGTTGTGACCTTATGCTTCACTCCATACTTCCTTAATAGAGCTTCAAACTATTTCTCACCAAAATGCGACCCTCTGTCACTTATGACAGTGTGTGGCACTCCAAAGCGTGGGAAGATAGTCTTCTCAAAAAGCTTAATGACTACTTTGGAGTCGCATGTTTGTGTAGCAACTACCTCAACCCATTTGGAAATGTAATCAACAACAACAAGAATATATTGATTTCCTTTCGACGATGGAAAAGGCCCCATGTAGTCGACTCCCCATACATCTAAGATTTCCACTTCCACCTAGTCTGACATTGGCATTTCATTTCTTTGGCTTATGTTCCCCATGAGTTGGCATTCGTTGCATGTTTTAACAAATGACACAACATCCTTGAAAAGCATGGGCCAGTAAAATCCTGATTCCAGAACCTTTGTTGCCATCCTGTCCCCTCCATAGTGTCCTCCATAAGGTGAGACGTGACACTAGGATTAGAGGCACCTCTTCTTCAGGTATGCATTGATGGTATAGGTTGTTAGAGCATATCTTAAATAGTAGTAGGTCATCCCAATAGTAATTCTTCAACTTAGAGAATAACTTCTTCTTCTGATTATATGTTATCTCTGGTAGAAGTTGCCCACATGCTAAATAATTACAGATATCGGCAAACCAGGGTAAGATCTACTCTTCCGATTGAGCTATTAGAAGAGCTTCATTGACATAGTTGTCATTCATAGGCAGTTAGTTTTCTTCGTAAAAAATTATTCGCAACAGGTTGTCCACGACCACATTTTCTTTCCCCTACATGTCAATGATTTCATGGTCAAACTCTTACAATAACAATGCCCATCTCAAAAGCCTTGGCTTGGTGTCCTTTTTATGCATTTGGTACTTTTTTGCCAGGTGATCGGTGTACACTCTTACCTTTGATCATACTAGGTATGATCTGAACTTGTCAAAAGCAAATACGATAGCCAACATTTCTTTCTCGGTGGTAGTGTAGTTCACTTGGACTTCATCCAGGGTTCTACTCGCATAACAAATCACATGATGTTTCTTATCTTTCTTCTTCCCGAGGACTACCCCGATGGCGCAATCAATGGCATCACACATGATCTCAAAAGGCAACTCCCAATCTGGTGCCTGTAGGATAGTTGTCGTCATTAATGCTCTTTTGAGGGTATTAAAGGCATCTAGACATTCAGTGGTAAACTCAAACTCAACATCCTTTATCAGCAAATTTGATAATGGCTTGGCAATCTTAGAAAAGTCTTTTATGAACCTTCTATAGTATCCTACGTGTCCCAAGAAACTTCACACTCCAGTGACCGACTTTGGTGGTAGGAGTTTTGATATGGATTAAATTGTTCTTAAATCCACTTCAATTCCTTTCTTTGAGATCTTATGTCCAAGCATGATACCTTCCTGAACCATGAAGTGACATTTCTCCCAATTTAGGATAAGGTACTTCTCTTTACAGCGCTACAACACCAAAGATAGATTTCTCAAGCATGCCTCAAAATCCATCATGTATACAGAAAAGTCATCCATGAAGACTTCTACAATGTCTTCCAGAAAGTCTAAAAACATGGATATCATACAACATTGAAAAGTCGCTGGTGTGTTACATAAGTCGAATGGCATTCTTCAGAAGGCGTAAGTGCCATAAATGCAGGTAAAGGTGGTCTTTTCTTGATCATCAGGGTGAATAGGTACTTGGTAAAATCCCGAATATCCATCCAGAAAGAAAAAGGAGTAATGGTGAGCTAGCCGCTCTAGGACCTGGTCGATAAATGGCAAAGGGAAGTGAGCATTCTTGGTGGCTATATTTAGATTGCGATAGTCGATGCACATTCGCCATCCTATCACTGTCCTTGTTTTTACTTCATCTCCGTCTTCCCCTCGTATGACCATCATTCCACCCTTCTTGGGTACCACATGGATAGGACTAACCCAATTGTTGTCGCTTATTGGGTAGATGATTCCAACATCTCTTAGCTTTATAACTTCTTTCTTCACAACCTCTTTCATCATTTGATTTAGCTTTCTTTGTGGTTGAACTAGGGGCTTGGCCGTTTCTTCAAAGCAAATTATGTGCATGCATAAAGCTGGGTTAAGACCTCTGATGTCTTCCACAGAATACCCTATGGATTTTCTACACAGCCTCAGCTCATCTAGCAACTTCTCCATCTGGTCGTCTGTTAAGTTGGCATTGACAATAACTAGATTCCTCTCTTCTTTGTCTAGGAATTCATATTTCAACCCCTATGGAAGAGGTTTCAACTCTAGCTTGGGCTTTTGGTGCTTCCTTCTCCTCAACCGTCTGATACAATGAAGCGTACTTCACTGTCTCAATTATCTCTTCATCGTCGCTGAATTCTTCTTCGGGTTGGTTCAAGTAATCCAATATTTCTACAAAATATTGGCCTTCCATGGTAGGATCCTGTCTATTTAGGGCTCACATTAGGGGATCTACGATTGCTTTATCTTCTTGTACCTCTTCAAAATACTAATTACATCTATCCATGAAGTAGATTGACTCAGATAGAGACAGTCCCCTCATGGCATCTTGCACCCAAAAATCTAAGTGATCATTCTCTATTCACATTGTGATGATTCCTTCAACAACATCTATTAAGGCTCTCCCCATTGCAAGGAAAAGACTCTCGAATATCATAGGGAATTTGGTGTCTTCAACCGTGTCTATCACCACTATATCACACGGTATGAAAAATCATCCATCTCGTATCGAAACGTCTTCAACTATTCCCACCAGCCTTGTGAAGGTATGATCAGCTAACTCGATCCTCATCCCCGTCTTTACCATGTCTATCAGCACAATCCTTTGGGATAGAGTCAAGGGCATTATACTGATGGTTGCTCCCAAGTCAGCTAATCCTTTTCTCTCCACATTATCTCCGATACAGAAAGATATGTTGAATGCCCCGAGGTCCTTCTTCTTGGTAGTTAACTCTGCTTAAACAAAAGCACTTGACACTTTTGCTAACTTGACAGTTTCAATGTGATCACCTCTTCTTCTCTTTGTAATCAGGTCTTTGAAGAACTTTGCATAGGTTGGCATTTCTTCTATTGCATCGAGAAAGGGCACATCCAAGTGTAGTTTCTTTACAACTTCCATGAACTTTTTGTATCTCTTCTTCAAGTGTGCTTTTATTAACTTATAGGGGAAATGAACTCTTGGACATAGGGATTTTTCTCTGAAAGGACATCTCCTGGAGGATCTGAGTTCTTTTCCTCTCCTTCCTTCTTATTTTTGGGTGGCCCTGCTTCTTTGCCACTGACAGCTTATTCTTTCCCTCTTGATTCTTCTGTTGCCTTCTCATTCATAGATTGCTGATTAGCATGAGTTCTTCCTTCTTTGGCGTTGTTAGTATTAGCATTTTCCAACATTCTCCCAGATCGAAGAGTAGCCATTTTGGTGGTCTCAGTATTTTATGGGATCTTCCCTCAAGGATTTTTCATGAGTTCAGCTAGTTGTACAAGTTGCTAATCTATCTGCCTCTGGTGAGTTTGCATATCCACCATTTGAGTTTGCATAGTAGTAAGCACTCCCGAATTTGTGAGAGAACTTTGATTGAGTTGATCATTCACCGATGCTTACCTTTTTGCAAAGTTGAATAGTTGAGCAATCATGTCAGTTTGGTTGTTGTCTTTGGCTTGGACTTGGGCCTTGTCCTTGCCCTTATCGGCTCACATTTTTGTCCTGACCTTGATAGTTGTTCTTATTTGTCTGGTAGCTAGTAGTCTTTGTATATTGGGTTGGCACTCCTTTCTTCTTAAATCCTAGAGGAGGTTTAGACGAACTACCTAGTTGATGCACGTTCTCCGTAGCTTCTTTGTTGCCATAACTAAACCCAGGATGGTCTTGTCACTTGCAGTTAACATAAGAGACATTCTCATTTTCTTCTTCACTTTCACTTTTGTCATTCTCCTCGGGGCCGCGTATAGATACAATTGCCGATTCCATATCCTCCTTCTCCACATGTAACACATTTCAAGGCTTTCTCATTATGCTTCTTGCCCTTGGCTCCAGTATCCTTTAGCTGTTTGACATCAGTGGCTATTTTCTAAATTTGGGATATTATGGTCTCCAAGGCTTTGGCTTCAATAGATGGTCCTTCAGACCCTACTTTCTTCGTCGATCCTTTATCATTCCTGTCATAATCCATGCCTGCTTGCAGTGTAGCCATGTTGTCTATTATCTTCATAGTTCTTCTTAGCTTCTTTCCAAGAAAGTCACTCTACCAGTAGCTGCATTTAGCGAAGTCCTCTCAGTAGGAGTCAACCCATTGTAGAAGGTGGTCACTAGGAACCCCTTATGGTAATTATGGTGCGGACAACCCCTCTGATACTCCTAAAAGCGTTCCCATGCCTTGTGCATGTTTTCTCCCAGATTTTATGCAAAAGAAGTGATCTTCTACAGTTGCAGATAGTTCTCTCGGTAGGATAAAACTTAGTAACGAAGGAATCTGCAAGGGGTCTCCACCCATCTATGGACTGGTGGTGGAGGTTGATGTACCAGGATAGAGCCTTATCTTCAAGAGATAAGTTGAAGCCCTTATAGTATATCACTTCTTGAGGGACTCCCCTCATCTTAATGGTATCATAGCTATTTTTAAAGGCATCAAGGTGATGGTATGGGTTTTCACTTCTCAAATTCCCATAGAAAGGTTTCTTTGAGATCATCGAGATGAAAGTTGGTTTCAACTCAAAGTTTGCTGCATTGAAGTGTCAGATGACAATCACACATCTAGATTCGTTGGCCCTAGTTGCTGCTAACTCTCTAAGAGTCTTATCTTCATCATCATCTTCACTTTCATTGTCCTGATCATCATGCTCATGTTCATTATCACAGTGATTGCGATGGTGCCTTCTACGACGACGGTGGCACGTTCTTCATCATGTCTATCTTCTTCACAATGTTCTTCCTCTCGACTCTCTTCTTCACGTTGACGACCGTCCGAGTAATGACCATCTCTATCTTTGTCTGTCCGTAGTGGTGGGGGTCATGTTGAACTCTTACATTCTGTTAGTCCCCAATGAGAGTACCATCCACACAAGGCAGCATGGTGACTCAAGTTTAAGGTGGAAAATCAAACATAGCTTCTTCCCTTTGGGTTCCCCGAATAGACTACACAGTCGAGTTAGAAAACTGGATGTGTTAAAATGAACTATTCTACGTAATCACATGATAGTATATTTAAGGTTTCTGTGCAGTCAAGCTTATTACTAAGCTTGAGGCACATGAGTATAGTGAGTGGATTCAAGTTCTTAATAGTGTCATTTT
Source organism: Alisma plantago-aquatica (assembly GCA_963693085.1). Taxonomy (NCBI): domain Eukaryota; kingdom Viridiplantae; phylum Streptophyta; class Magnoliopsida; order Alismatales; family Alismataceae; genus Alisma; species Alisma plantago-aquatica. The sequence goes on from OY856412.1 coordinate 520,551,129, forward strand.
GCCTTGTCCCCAACAACGACACCAAAAAGTTGACCGGCCTAAATCATGCATCCAAAATGGTGCGGATCTAGAGTAGTCCGACTCTTAAGATAGTAACCCAATAGTCAAGCCCCCACAACTATTATACAGGGTCTGACATAGTAATCGAGGTCAAATCACATGGACAAGGTTAGCATGTGTTAAGTACGCAGGGTCTCACACTCATATACTCCAGATAAATAGATGGATTAAAAAGGTTGTTCCCTAAAGAATGATGGTGCTCAAACCAAAACACAGAAATTTAAAAATAAAGAAAGAAAATAACAACAAGATAAAACAAGGACAAATAGTAAGAAACAAAGATATAGAAGGGAATTTGGATCGGGTTTCACGTACTAAGGTCTCTCACCAACATGTAAAACTCACTCCTCTTTGTATACTCCTATCAAGATTACAAGAAGTCATAAAAAGTGTCTATTCCCTCCTCTCTTGAGATAAGGATAGATCTAGGATCTAAGGTGGCCTCCCTCTCAAGATAGAAACCTTACAACCTCAAAGCAAACCATATGACCATAAGCCTTAGCAATCTAACATTTTCATGCATTCATACTACTCCATAACACCAGATAAAGAAGATACTACTCTTTCGAGGTACCAACAATCAAACATCACAAGATGGTATCTAAGCATACAAGTGAAGCATTAGTTACAAGCATATGGAGATAGTCTTGATAAGAGCATATATATATTCAAAGGGAAGCAATAATATACATGTTGGGAGAGCCTTAGTGGCTACTCCCAACCCGAGTTAAGTGTTTAGCCACACATGTTAATGGGCATCATAACGTCATTACAAAATGATAGATACATCATAACAACAAAGAGGAAAGGGGTACAATGTAACGGAGATGACAGATCTAGAAGAGAGAGAAGATGGTGATCCACCAAAGTACTCCTTTGAATCTAGATCTGGAATGGACAATGCAGGAACTCTTCTTCTTTTGAGGGAGAAGGGCCTTCAATCTTCTCTCCTTAGCCTCTGCTTTCGGAGATCCAAGACTAATTTGATGGATGAGAGTGGGTATGGCATTTGGCAGCACTTTGTGGTCCTTGATGATATGATGATGTGACAAGTCGAGGTGGGTGGCCTATTTATAGGTGTTTCCCACCAATTTAACCACCCACACTGCGGTCGAGGCTTGGTATTAGTCGAGGCTTGATTGCGGTCGATCGAGGCCTCTCCTCGGTCAAGTCAGTACCTCAGTCATGGTATTGCACCACCTCTATCATGGTGTTCCATCGCCTCAATCATGGTGCTACCTTGTTCAAGGTCGATTGAGGTTGAGGTGGATGGGTTGTGGGCCGTGACCAAAAGGGGCACACTACAACACAATCGCGATGCCATCGGTGTGATTGGTGGCATCGGCCGTAGTGTGAGGGTATTCTTTGGTCGATGAGCCACGGTCGAGGTGCTGACCGCGACCGTGGCTTGATGTAACCCTGTAAGGATGGGAAAATTGTGCAATTAAGATTCTCATCATAAAAGTGCTAAAATAAGTGGAAAAGTATATAAAAGATCTGTTTGAAGAGGTATAAAATAAGTGAAAAAAGTGTATAAAATTAGATGTTATCAATTGTCGGGAAGAAAGGCTCTCAGCCTAGCTAGTTATTTTTGCTTTGATCTTTTCCTACCACCCTCATCATTGCTATTTTTTATTCTTTATTCTTCATATTCTTTGTGCATAATGGTTTGCTAACTTGATCTCTTTTGTTTGGTTGTGCCTTGTGCATGTGACAAGCCACACAAGGAAGACAATATGGAAGACCAAAATGTACCTCACAAGCCACTTCAAGGTTACTTCATGCCTAGAAACTACAAATCACCAATTGCTAGTAGAGTTGATCAAATGTCAGGGGAGCAATTCTCCATCCCTCCAGGTCTTCTTGGGATCCTGCCCATCTTCTACAGTTTGGGGAGTGAGAACCCTTAAAAGTAGTTGGACTTCTTTCTTGAAGTATGATCCACCTTCATGATGCCAACGACTAGTGATGACACAATCTGGTTGACCTTGTTCTCATTCTCCCTCAAAGACAAAGCCAATGATTGGTATGACTCAAGGAGGGACATCATTAGTTGGGAAACAATGAAGAATGCCTTCTTAAGGCAATTCTACTCTATAACAAGGTTAACACAATTGCGGCCTGCCGTAACAAGTTTTAGTCAAATGGGCAATGAGCAGTTTCACAATGCATGGGAGAGGTTTAAGAAGATGTTGAGAGAGTTCCCACACCATGAGATCCCTTTGTGGTAGATAGTTCAGACCTTTGACTCCTGTCTATCTCCAAAGATCCAAACCTGAGTAGATTCTACTTGTGGAGGAGTTTTCATGGCTAGGCCACCCGAGGAGATATGGCCCTTGTATGAGTAGCTAGCAGAAGGTTTAAGAACGTGAGCTTGTCTTCCTTTAATTGCTTGCCTATTCATCCTTAGTTTAACAATCAAAACAACCTTCAAATCCTTACCCCTAGACTCTGCAGTAGGAACCTAGACCAAAAATTAACCTAGCACTAGTGCCTCCTTTTCTCCTTGTGGATCGACCCTATACTTGCCGCCCTCCTATACTACGACACAACCCCACATGCTTGCAGGTTTAGTGTTTTAGTTTGTGCAACTGTGTTGAGTTTAGGTCATTATAAATTTTAAAAGTTTAATCCATCGTGTGTGTCTATTCACGCAGTTGCGCCTATTCAAATCTCAATTGAGTAGTGTGTATAACCCCATTGGCAGAAACACACTAGAGTACAGTAAAAGTTGCTTGGCTAGAAACATCATATAAAATAATAAGAATAAACCATACGAGAACAATTAATGCTATTGTTTATACAAAGCATGTTTAAAGTGTATTTCCATTATACTTAACAACATATTATGGCCATTGACCAACTTCCCACTGGAAGTGTTCGTAAGGGTGCTCAAGATTAGACAACCCTTCTTATTGACATGGTCCACCTTATATTGACATCTCAAGTAAGATGCCAAACCTTGTGCCCTTACCCCAAGAATATATGTAGGTACACAAGGTTTGTATAATGGACAAGTTCAATTATGTTTGAGGTTTGTTCAACATATATCAAGAAATATGAACGTACTAGTCATAGGGAATAAGTAGCTCAAACAAGTAAATAACTAACCAAGCATTCATATGAGCATACATACAAACAAGCGAATACCATAGTAGGGTCAAGAGAGTAAGCGTACCTTAAGAGTTATGATTCATGAGTAAGATCCTAGAGATTGTCCAAACCAAAGGTACCTTACAAGGAAATATATAGCATGGTGTCTTAGTTCACTAGGGTTTGAGTAAATAAGCATCATATGAGTCATGTGGATGATTCCCTAGATCTAGGTTCTAAGTATTTCAATCTTGGTTCCAAACAAGCATGCAAGTATTCATCATAGTGCAAGTATCAACATTAAGGCCTAGGTCTAGGCAAACAATTAACATTATATTAGATATAAGGGTCATATCATCTCTGATTTGGAGTTAGGGAGGAATGCATATTAGTTATCAACAAAGTTTAATCATGTAAGATCACTTTTAGTCATGTAAGATTCATCTCAAGCATGAGCATCACATGTCCAAGTCTCATGATCATAGAAGAGAATAAGATTGATCAAGCCAGTATTTAGTGTTTCAAGAATGATGAGTTTACTGATTTGGACAAGATATCACATGATATTAGCATAAGAGTCACATTTCATCCTATGCAAGCAAACTAGGTGTACTTGGTCAACTTAATGCACATACAAGTTACTTGGGGTATCATGAGGCAAACATGGACTACTTGGCATGCCATCTTAGTTCATTGTTTCACACAACATATGAAGGGTTACTGATTTCAAGATTCGACCACCCATATAGAACAATTAGGTCCATAACTTCACATAAGATCAAGTTACTCCATTTAAGCATGTATATGGACCATTTTAAGTCATGGTAGGCCAAAATGGCATTAGGGTGCATATATATGGTCCAAGAGCTAAATCATAGAAAAAGTTAATTCTTCAAGTTACTGATTAAGGGATTCAAGTAGCTAGGGCTCATCAAGGGCACATGTAGTACATGATTAAGATTGGTTATTAGTCAAAAGTTCATAAAGGCACACTCTTCATTAAAAGAGGGATGAAACATGAAAAAATAGTAGGAGACATTAGCATAATAAGAAAGGGGGCATTTTTTTGAGCAAAATGGTATATACCATCAGGGTATTTGGTTAAGGGGCTAAGAAGGTACAAGGATTTGAAAATTAATCCTTTATTAGGGTTAAAAGGAGGGTATTACCTCATGCTAGGCCAAAATTGGGCCGCTTCCAAGCCACTCATTGGATTTCTCAGGTAGGTGCACACTGAGGCGTGCATCCTGGGTGAGGCTGGGACCCACTTTGCACAGTCAAAGGTGTCAGGGTGCGGTTGAGAGTGGTTGCGTGAGACTGGAAGTGTCGAACGGCGACTCGTTGTGGGTGTGGGTGATGGTTGGTGAGGTACAACAATTGTAGGTGGTGCATCATCGAGCGCGGGTGGTCCACAAGTAGGCATACACATCGAGGGAAGAGGTCAACATGGGCTGATCAAGGCTACTGGCCACCGATCCAACGGTGTGCGGGTTATCCCTAACCCTATGTTAGGACCCCTCAGCAGCCAGCGACCAGCATAGAGTAGGGATGAGCATCGGACCGAGCCGGCTAGGAGAGGTTGCTGTTGAGACGTCCATGCATATTTAGCACAAGTAATTTTGGTTTAATACATTTTTAGTTATGATTATGCACAATAGTTGATTTCATAAATTATTAATACTTTGTCAAGAGGACATCATGTGTATCTATCACTGTATGGTTGGTTCTTTAATTATAGTCCATGGTAAAAACCTAATTATAATTGTGGTTAAGAATAATGAATCATGTAAGAAGGGGAGATCCTCTTATGGTTTTTAAGGGAGAAATTCCATCATTGCATTAAGAGGGAGAAATCCCATCATGTTAGAGTTCAAAGATCATGGTAAAGTTAATGTTAAGATAATTGGAATTGGATCGATTTTTATATGCTTCTCGAGTCATGGACCTCAAGAGGTCGTCAAGGGCTTTCTTTCCTAGCATCAAGGGCTTTCGTAACAATCATGTGCTCTTAAGTGGACATCATAGAGAGATGCATATATTTACTATTCAATTCTTCATGTTATTAATAACTCATGAATGCTTAAGATGATCCATGTTCAAGTTTATGTCAAATTATTTCAGTTAATTTTTCACATATCAAGCTATTATTTTCAGTCTTATAAAGTACCAAATACCGCTAGCGCTTACTGATGTGATGCTTGTTTTGCATAGTTAGGGATGTGATGTCTGCAGGACTTGGAGCAAGTAAAGGATAAAAAGAATAACCAAGACTAGGAGATATTCAAGCTTAGCCTGGTGGGGTAGTGGTGGAACTAGAGGGGGCCAGCAGGGGCCATGCCCCCTAAGAAAATTAAAAAATAATATGGCATATTATGTTTTATTCGACGAATTTATACATACGACATATATATATATAGATATAGATATACTTATGACAAATATAAGTTCTTGGTGTAGTGGCGCAGTGCGTGTCTCTTCATCTTTTTGGTATCGGGTTCCATTACCTAGAGTTGAAAACTTCAACTTTTTTTGTTTATTTTATATTTGAATACCTTTCAGTTTATATATATAATCAATATACTACTTTGACACACATAACCAGGTGTTGCACGTGTGTTGTCATTGTGATGGTTGTGGGTTCAATTCCAGCCCTAAGCAATTTTTGTTTTGTATGTTTTTATATGTTTGACAACCTTTCAAGTTATGTATATATGCATGTATCCATATACTATTATAACTAGTATAAAGTATTGGTAAAGTGGCAATGTATGTGTTTCTTTGTTGATGGTCATGGATTCAATGCCTAAGTACCCTCAATTTTATTTTTTATGTATATGCCAATGTTTCATTTATTTCAATGTAATTCCATGTAGTTTCAGATAATTTTGCAAACTCATGATCAAAGATTTCCACTGAGTTATTAATCTATGAACAAGATTAATAATTTAAATATTTATATAATAGTTTAGAGATTACTAATACAATATACTTACATCATATTAACAATATCCATACATAGTTTCACAGTTTTATAAAATTAATAAACACATTAATTATATTCCATCATTATGTATTTTAATCTAATCTTAGTAGACAATACATTTATATGTTTTGTAAATTTATTAACTAAAAAAATCTTCATCTAATACAACATATAAAGACCCAAAAATACATGAACACCGACTAGTCATGGTTGTTGTGATAATTTTGAAACAAATAGTAGTGTTGACTCCCCCCCTCAACCATTTAAGTTTGGTCCCGCCCCTGTGGTAGGATGCCATTTACCAAGTCAATCCTGAGTTTAGATATCATTTACAATATCTTTACTCATGTTATAGATTAGATTTCACAGATGAGTATGATGTAGTTTCCTTTTTGTCAAGAACTATAAATGCATCTGATTTCTTTGATGCAAAGTGTTTCATTTATTCAAATTGCTAAGTTCAGTATTTAGTGACTACCCTTTGAGTACGAATTCTTCCACTTAGTGACTGTCACTAGTACATAACCGACCTTTAGTGTCTGTTATTTAAGGCCTTTAGTGTCAGTTTCTAAGCGACACCTATGTGGGAAACGCTAAAAGCCCAACCGTTACGTGTCGGTTCAAAAACTGACGCCAAAATCCTTCACGCGTCACCGAAAACGCGCCAGCAGGGAACTATAGGCGTCGGTTATTAGATAAGAAACCGACGCCATATACCTTAGCGCCACAGAAAGGGCACCATCTGGGGCACTATCAGCGTCGATTATTAGATAAGAAACCGACGTCATATACCTTCGCGCCATAGAAAGGGCGCCATCTGGGGCACTATCAGCGTCGGTTTATTAGTAATAATCGACGCCATATCACCCCCAACACGACCATGGTGTCTGGTCCGTTGCCACGACCGTGTTGACCAGCACGACCGTGGTGTCTGGTCCGCTGCCACGGCCGTGCTGAGCACGGCCGTGGTGTCTGGCCCGCTGCCACGGCCGTGGTGTCTGGCCTCATATAGGCGTCAGTTATTAGCTAAAAAACTGACGCCATATATCCCAGTACGCCCATGGTGTTAAGGCAATAGACGTCGGTTACGAGTAGGGAAACCGACACTGTAACTATGTGGCGTCAGTTTTATACAAATAACCGACGCCTATTGTTTTTTTTGTTTTTTTTCTGTCAGTCTGTAGACCTGCTGTGGCTGGTCGCAGGATGAGAAACCTGCAATTCAGTTATGAACTGCAGGTTTTACGACATCCATTGATATCGGCCAACAACAGGTCACAAACCTGCAAAATTAACAATAAAAATATTCACACATTTAGAAACCTGCAGTTCCATTTGATTTTCACACATTTAGAAACATTCATGTAGCTAGCAATCTGTAGTTCCATTCATTTTCACATTCACACATGTAGAAACATTCATATAGCAACCAAGAGTTTCATTCATTTTCACTCAGACACATGTAGAAACATCCAGACATGTAGAAACATTCACACATATATTATAATTCAGAAATTCATTTACAAAATATAATTCTTTAGTCATTATTTGCTATCAACATCCCAATTATATTTTAAAACCACCACTACTTGTATGACTGTTGCCCATTCTTTTCTTACTTCATTTAATTCTCCCGTCGTATAGGGAGCATGTACATCTTGTAAGGCCTTTCCTGTAGTGTGGTCAGTTTTAAACACCTGTAAAGAGAATGATGCATATATATAATTAATGAGCTATAGATAAGATTGATATATTTCATATTATCTAATGAGACTATATAATACCTCAGGAATAGTATCGATGTCCACTGTGACATATTTTATAATCATGTGCATAAATCGCATCACATAATATGCACATGCCCATCCGTTGTCTTGTGTATCACACTATAAATTCAAACATACAAAATATTAAAAAAATCCAACTAATTAAGCACTGTTCACATAAATAATATATACATATATTGCAGTCGGGAACTTACTTTCACGTTCTTCCAAATTATTGGCTGGTTATTTTCCGTGGGGACCTTTCCTCCAGCCTTTTTGAACTCATCTAAACCGTACATGTTAATGTAACACAGTACATTGCATAATTAAATAGTAATGTAATAACATATGTTAACGGATATGAAAATGAAATATTTCTCACCGGAATAATGCCATTTTTATTATGTGTCCATATTTTGAATTCAATTTACTCCCCTTAGGATCTAGATAATAGACAGTGAACGTCTCGGGGACAATAACTAGTAACTCCCAATGCATACCACTAGAGGTAAAAAAGTTAAAAATTAATAACTCAAAATCCACAATAAAAATGTAATTTTCTTAAGTCCAAATTATAATAAGCAAAGTAAACTTACTCTACATTGAATGGAGCTATTATCACAGTCTTCTTATTTTGAGCAAAATTTGTAAAAGCCTCACAGAAGTATTGTTGAACTGACGGAGGGTCTTTAGCTACTAGACTAATCAAAGATGGAATAAAAAATCCTACATGTTCGAATGCAAAATCTACACATATCTTGTCTAAGTAGCTGCAAAATATGTATTAATTACACATGCATTAATAAATAAGAAACCAGATCACCAGATCCTACATAAGGTATATGGATGTATAAAGAAGATCTTACCTTATCCATAGATCTATCACAGATGTATTTAGCCAATCACATCGAAACAACTCCAAAATATCTTTGATAAATAGTTTGCTTTCGAATGATTGACCTGCAACATCTGAATCTATAGAAATAGTTATAGGGAAATTTATATCATGTTCGCCTAACCATATTGCCATACCCCTACAGTTAGGACCTAACGGGACAGGTAGGTCCTGTGGAACCCAACTGGGTAATGTAGGAGGTGGAAGTGGAGGCCTAGATGCTGTGGGTGTCTTCTTTTTAACATGTATATATATATAATTTCAGATCAACTGACATCATATACACACATTAACAATTTAACGTAATGTAAATTTACCATACAGTTTCAGTAAAGAGGACACCCGCTTTTAGCCACAATATCACTCTGCCTTCTGCCTCACCAAGCGTTTCACAATCTGGGTGGGCATATGACAATGGAAGATCCATCCACTTAGAGAATATATGTACCGGGCTCACACGAATCCAACCAGCTGGTAATGGAGACCCGTGAAACATTTTCCCTGGTAGGGATGAGTAAGCCGACACTTCTGCAACGACATATTCTTTACTTTTTATACGGCATGGCTTCGACCCCTACAAATTTTTGTGTAAAGAATGTTATATACATATATACATATCATCTTTTTTTGAAATGACTACAATTTTATATATACATATCATCTTGAAAACATATCATCTTGAATTAAAAAACTAGTTACTATGTCATAAAAATACTTACAACGGATGTGCTAGGTGGTGGGTCTATAGGATTACTCCCAACCTCTGCAGTAGGAGTAGAGTGGGATGCCATAATAGGTACTGTCTGCTGAGTGGCAGTCTGAGATGCCTGTCACTTTTTCAGTGCTTCTTCGAGTTTCCTATCAACTAGCTTATCTACCTATACATGGATAAAAGAAATGTTAGCTTCTAATTATTGAATTCTCTTTTACAGTAACATTATAAAGAAAGAATATGTTACCTCTTCTTGTGAAAGTCCCACTTTTGGGACATGTTTGTGCTGGGATGGCCCAAAAAAAGCTTTGATGCCCACACTAGCGCCTGCAGCCCTAACACGACCAGGATGCTCTGGGTTACCCAGAGCAACTGTCAATTCATCCCTTGTGCCCTCAGGGATGAACTTGCCTTGTTTCCTCAACTCGTGCAGCTCCCGCTAATATCCAAAACAAAAATTTGTAATTAAGTAAACACCACAAATAATTAATATTCAAACGATTGCTGTAAGAGTTGTATTTTACCATTTTTGCAGCCGCCTCAGCAGTTGCGGGCTTCCTTATTTCTCCCTTCTTATTTTGCCTCCCAGCTATCTAGACATCATGGTGAGGCAGAGGTGTGCTACCTATAGTAGAGGACTCTTGAGTAGCAGCAGACTGAGCAGTAGCCTCAGACTGTAGTCTTTGGCGAATGCCTGCATACCCCTTTGGACCCATTGTGCGGTCATGCACATTCAGTGCACGCCTTGATTTTTGTGCCTCACTGAGGGCCTAGTTAGTATGCAAATTAATGATTTGGTTAGTAACACTAAATGTTAATCTTGAATAGGTGAATACAACATATATTAATGAGATTGGGACTGACGCCTACTACCTTGAATTCATCAGTTTGTCTTGAAGCAACAAACACGTACCATTCTTCTTTGTCCAGGAAGTTCCACTGTTCAGTGGATGTCTTCTTCCTCTTATCACCTTCTTTTATGTATTCTCAGGTGAGATTTGTCCTATAGTTCCTTAGGACTCTCCCACATCGTTGCATCATGCATTTATGATGCATCTTTTCATCCAATTCAAATATACTCTGCAAAATAGAATTGCTATTAACTAGTATCCAAAAAATTAGTAATCTACAAAATAGAATTGCAAATTAATAATAACTCACGCATAAATCCTTCTATATTATGTCTTTCTTCTCCTTAGGAACTTTATGCCAAGAATCTGTCTTACAACCGCAATGGCTACGAGTAACATACCCAAGATATGAAACAAACAAATTGCGATTCACACCAGATGCATTTCCTGCATTATCAAAATCCACAACAAGTTTGGGTCCATTTCCCTTTTGTGCTATTAACTACTTCATCATAGTGATGCCCCTTCTCTTGTCAACTTTTTGGTGCTACTGATAAAGTGCCTCAAGTGCTTCAGATGGTACATGTGCATCATCAACCTAAAATTTGACAAAATAAACACATTTACAAGATATAACTATAAATGGACATATAGATATAAATATATGATATATTTTTTAAACTTACATTGTGAGGCGGCGCATTGATGTCCCCACCCTCACGGTAATCATCAGCACGGTCATCAGGAGAATGCTCAACCATCTGAAAATTCACATTCACATTGTAAAGTAATTCAAATTGTAAAGCTCACATTGTAAAGTTCACATTCACATTGTAAAGTAATTCACATTGTAAAGTTCACATTATAAAGTAATTCACATTGTAAAATTCACATTGTATGGTTCATATTCACATTCTAGAGTTCACATTCAGAAAAATAAAACATATAAAAAAATATAAACATGCCTCTAATATTGCAATTTTTTATCAATTAACAATCCTTCATTGTGATCTCCGCGCACATACAAGTCATCATTAGCTTCAATATTTGCTGGTGTTGGCAACCCAACTGAGAATGGACTGGAGTCATCATACTTATCATAGTACTATTCTTCATCTATAGGATCTTCAATGAACTGTCTTTTACCATGAAGAACAACCGACCATTTATCATTTGCAGGATCATCAATATAAAATACTTGTTTCGCCTGTGATGCCAATATGAATGGTTCACCCTTCTCGCCAATCTTTTCAAAGTTCACTAAAGTGAAACCCAATTCATCCATTATAACTCCTTTGGTGTTATCAACCCAATTACATTTGAAGAGCGAAATTCTGAAATCTATGTAGTCAAACTCCCATATGTCTTCAATGACACCGTAATATGACATTTTAGCTTCACGTGGACTCTTATCCTTTGCACTTGCAAAAAACATAGTCGATGCTTGAAGGATGACCCCACTGTTTTGGACGACACTCTTATCATCTTGGCGCTTTGTGTAATATGTGAATCCATTAATGTCATACCCTTCATAAGACATAACAGTCAATTTTGGTTTAAAGGCAAGGCATTTTATAGTTTCAGTAATATCATCTGGTGTTTGAGATAGTTGATGTAAGACTTTATCTTCAAACCACTTAATAAATGTCTTGTTATGCTCTCTAGCAAGCCACATTGTATTGGCTCGAGGATATTGTCTCTTGATGAAATTGGTATGTTCCTCGATATAAACGTTCACTTCGTCCATGTTGTGTAAAATATACAAGTGACCTTATTCCAACTGCTCACGACTGATTACTTTCACACGTGATCCCAAAATTCCTTTGCCAAATTGCTTGTCAATATTCTTGTCATTATCACGAGTGTCATTATCACTGAGAAAGTCATTGCAAAAATCCATAACCTCTCTCGCCACATAACCCTCAATAATACTCCCTTCAGGCCGATAACGGTTTCAAACATCACTTTTAAAAATGCTCATGTATCGTTCAAAGGGATACATCCAATGCAAGAAAACTGGTCCCAACATTTTCACTTCCTTAGTCAAGTGGACAACAAGATGTACCATGATATCAAAGAACGACGAAGGAAAATACATCTCAAGCTGACATAGGGTAACAACCACTTCTCTTTGCAATTTATCAAGAGTATCAGGGTCAATAACTTTGTTGCACAAACTGTTGAAAAAGAAACAAAGTCTGGTGATTGCAAACCTTACATGCTTCGGCAATATAGATCTAATTGCCACAGGCAATATTTGTTGCATTAGAGTGTGACAATCATGAGATTTAAGACCTATCAACTTCAGATCTTTCATTGATACCAATCTACGGATGTTGGATGAGTAACCCTGTGGCACCTTAACATTTACCAAACATTCACAAAAAGCTTTCTTCTCCTTTCTAGACAATGTGTAACAATTGGGAGATAAGTATATTCTCCGATTTTCTATTTCATGAAATTATGTTAATTCTGACCTTATTCCCATTTCACGTAGGTCCAGTGTGGATTTTATCCCATCTTTAGTCTTACCTGGTATATTCAACAAAGTACCAATGACACTATCACATACATTTTTCTCAACGTGCATGACATCGATACAATGGCTAACTGTCAAAGAACTCCAATAAGGAAGATCCCAAAATATTGACTTCTTCTTGAATAAAGATTTGTCACTCCATGTGGCCATAGTACATTGTGATCTCTTACCAAATTCATTGACAAAGTCTTTTACTCTTTCATAAACAACCTCCCCTGGTATAGGTTTAGGTGCACTCCATTCCTCATTCAATCCATTGAATGCTTTGCGCTTCCTACGATACGGATGGAATTTTGTAAGAAACCTTCGATGACCGAGATATACAGTCTTATCGCCATGTTTTAGTCTTGTTGAATTAGTGTTCTCTTCACATATAGGACACGCTTTAGCTCCTTTGACACTATATCCAGACAAATTCCCATATGCTGGAAAGTCATTAATAGTGTAAAACAACATAGCATGCAAACGAAATGTCTCTCTTCGTGAAGCATCATAGGTCATCACACCTTCACCCCAGAGTTTCTTTAAGTCATCAATTAGAGGTTCAAGATAAACATCGATGTCATTTCTAGGTTATTTAGGGCCCGATATCAACAACGACAACATTACGTACTTATTTTTCATACACAGCTAGGGAGGAAGATTGTATATAACAAGCATGACTGGCCAAGTGCTATGTTGGCTGCTCAATGTCTCGTACAGATTCATTCCATCTGTACAAAGCCCAAGTCTTAGATTCCTGACTTCTTCACCAAATTTAGGGTACAATAGATCAATCTTCTTCCACTATGGGGAATCAGACGCATGTCGTAGGATCCCATCATTATTTTTCTTAACATCTGCATGCCACCTCAAATTCTTCGCATCTATCGGATTGGAAAATAAGCGTTGAAACCGTGATATTATAGGTAGATATCACATTACCTTGGCAGGAGAACTAGTTTTGGACTCCCTCGAAGTCGTCAATTTATACCGTGACGTACCACATTTTGGACAATCTTTCAAATCCACATAGTCCTTTTGAAATAAGACACAATCATTTGGGCATGTGTGTATCTTCTTGGCATCCATTCCCATTGGGAACAATAATTTCTTTACCTGGTATGTTGAGATTGGCAGCTCGTTTCCTTCAGGAAGCATTTCTTTCAACAAAGACAACAATGACGTGAAGCTTTTGTCGCTCCATCTATTGTTAGCTTTCAGCTGATACAATCTCAACACAGAGCTAAGCTTCGTAAACTTAGTACAACCTGTGTATAATGATATCTCAGCACCATGAACAATGTTTCTAAAAATGGGAGGTGGATCGGTGTGCTCTACCCCACAACTATCCAGCATCGCATCAATGATGTCTACTGGAACTGGTTCATTCACATCTACGTCATCGTAGGCAATTTCTTCTTCCACACAAGCACTGCTATCGACATTCACTGGTTTCGGGTTTGAAATCTCTCCATGCCAGTGCCATTATGTATAGCCTTGTATAATCCCGTTGCACATGCCATGACTTTTGATTTCGTCACCAGTGCTGACTTTCAAGTTGTTACCGCAATGCCTACATGGACAGTAGAACCTATCTCCAGGTTGTTTCCTATGTTCCTCGGCAAATCTAATAAACTGGTCAAGACCAGAAATAAACTCTGGGGTGTAGCGATTGCGAATGGACATCCATGATCTATCCATTCTATGATCAAAGAGAAATCAAGTATACATTACAACAAGATTAGGGTCTAGGGTTAACAAATACATGTGATGTCATTCTTATATATAATAAATGTGTACCACCTATCCCATTCTTGAACACCTAATCTCACTAGTAAGTGTATAATGTGTATTGGGTTTTCAAGAAAATTTCGGCAGCATTTCCCCGCCGTTCTCCAAGTACATATGTACTTAGAGAACAAACGGGGAAATGCTGTCGAAATTTTCTTGAAAACCCAATACACATTATACACTTACATCCTAAGCGAGATCAGGTGTTCAAGAACAGTCCCAAACCGGGGACTATCCAAGATTTACTCCTATAGAGTAAATCTTGGACGGGTTTCTAGGCCAACAAATACATGTGTTGTCATTCTTATACCTAAAATCCCAGTTCTTCAAGTTAGGGTGATTATTGATGTCTTTAAAAGCATGATTGGCAATTTAGGGAAAAGTTCATCATTTACATTCCAAGCATGTCACATGCGTGTATTACAGTTCATCATTAAGCAAGAAGGGTGATTAGGATTCTCAATATACTCAACAATGAAACAAGTTACCAATTTCATAGCTAGGACGGTAGAGATACCCTAAGATCCAGATCTAATGGTTCATAATGAGCTTGTGATAAAGTTACATCACTAGATGATTATATAATTTCAAAAGTAGTACACAAATAAATTCAAATGATTAGATAACTAAATAAAAACAGTAGACAAAAAAATACAAATAAGTAGATGAATAAATACAAATCTATTGATAAACTAATATAAATCAGTAGATGATCAATTAATTGCTGAATCAGTACATAAATAAATACAAACATTAGATGAATACATACAGATCAATTGAAAAATAAAGTTAAATCAGTTGATAAATAAATTTCATTAAGTAGATGATTAAATCATAACAAAATCAGTACATAAATAAACACAAATAAGTAAATAACTTAATAAAAAAATAAAAAAATGCCCAGCAGCAGCCTAGGCGTGCCTTGGCACCGCCCAAGCATCCGCCCAGAGGCCTAACTAGGCAGGGCACCTGGGCTTGGGACCCTAGGTGAATGCCTGGGCCGCTAGGCGCCACCTAGGCAGAGGAAGGAAGGAGGAAGAAGGCAGGGTATACCTTGAGGGTAGAGGAAGAAGGCCCGACCTGGAGAGCAGTGGCCGGAGCAGAGTCCTAGCAGTAGGCAGCCGACGCCGATAAGGAGAGCATCAAAGCAGCCACCGGCGGGGGCGGCGGCGAGGAGAGGAGTGGCGACAAGGAGAGGAGAGCAGCAGGAGCGTCAACCAGGAGTGGTGGCAGCGCGGGGGAGCAACGGGAGCGTCGACCAGGAGTGGTGGCGGCGCGGGGGAGCAACGACGGCGGGGGTAACGACGACGGGGAGCACCGGCGACAACAATCGCCAGACCTAGCATAGGTTCACAATGAAACAGAGACAATGGGGAAAAGTTCTCTGTTTCGCGGGGCTATTAACTGTACCATAGACGTCGGTTATTCAAACAAACCGACACATAAAATTAAAGGTGTCGGTTCTCCACAAAAACCGACACCTATTCTCAATTATAGTCGTCGGTTTTAACTACAAAACAACTGACGTCTATATAGACATATGCCGATTAAAAAAATTATTCTCGATTAATGCCATAGTCGTCGATGTCTTCTGAAAACCGACGCTTAAAGGGTGTGAAAAATTCTCCGCGAACATCGCGGGAAAACTCATAAGCGTCGGTCATTGTAGTAAAACCGACGACCAAAATGTGCCCAATTTCTGTCTCGCGAATAACCTTTAGTCGTCGGTTTATTATTTATCAACCGACGCCATATGTTAATTTTGGAGGTAATTTTTTTCGCTGGAAATTTTGGATTTGGCGGTTAATTTTAGGCGTCGGTTTTTTATTAAGTAACCGTCACTGAATAAAAGCGATACCCGTGTCTGGTCGCCCTTCATAGATTGATGTCGGTTTATGTTATCAACCGACATTGTATAGTTTAGGTGTCAGTGTATTTATACAACCGACACCTGTAAAAGTGACGTTATAAGTCATTTCTGTAGTAGTGTTTGTTGTGAAAAGTGGGGTGTTACATGCGAGATCACTAGTTGATCTCTCAGTCGCTCTACTTCCTCCGCTTCGGGCTCGACCTCAAGATGTGTGGTCACAACCCTGGTGAGCACTCTCTCTTCCCATCATGCTAATCCATGGTCACTAATGGCGAAAAGATATGGATTGCATGCCTTGACCTTAGATCATCCAAAGAAGCTTGCGAGGCAAAGGAGATTATGGCTGTAGCGAGAGGACTAGGTAACTCGAAGAAGTTGAGAGGGGAAGGAGGAAACCAAAAGGAGGGGAAGTAGCAATCCACCACTAGAGGTTTGGGTAGAGCGAGGATTGCAGCTGCCGCTGGTGAGGTTAATGCA
Source organism: Alisma plantago-aquatica (assembly GCA_963693085.1). Classification (NCBI taxonomy): domain Eukaryota; kingdom Viridiplantae; phylum Streptophyta; class Magnoliopsida; order Alismatales; family Alismataceae; genus Alisma; species Alisma plantago-aquatica. Next base: position 520,568,148 of record OY856412.1, read on the forward strand.
AACCCTATCACATTCTAGAGAGAAGGCCGAGCCATGTTTCTAAAGGCACAATGCTATGTTCCCAAACTGCTTGAGTAAATCATTATCTATAACTAGAATAACCAATTCCACATTTTCATATGAGGTGTGAATGTGACTGCACAACCCAAACTGCTTGAGAAACTCATTCTCTACTAGAATAACCAGTTATAGATTTTCATAAGATGAGTGAATGTGACTGCACATTTTTTTTTGTAATATAATCAATCATTGAAAGTAGTTTTGGTTTGGCCTATTTGGTGTCAACTAACCATGGCTAATATGCCAGCAGCTAACATTAGAAACTTTGCAGCTTGGCGTCCGAAGTGTCTCATCGGGAACATTCTATATTACCAAGAAGACTCAACCGAACCATGGCTGTTAAACAGCGTCAATTCACACTAGATTTTGTTCAACATAGGCTAAATCAATTTTGGGTATATTAGAATACGAGTGAAATATACAAAAGAAAACTAATAATACAAAACTATAGTTATTTTTTTTATAATACAATTTCTATGACGGAGGGCAGGCATCAGGTATTCTAACCAAGGCAAAAAAATGCAAAGCAAAATCCCCGGAAACAGGAGACGGCCACGCCACGTTGCTGCCGTCCCATCCACTCAGAGTCACTTCCTCCGAACCGCTCAGCTGAGTCCCGCACTGTGCTACGCCCAGCACCTAATCCTTTCCCAGCACGCATCCGACGCCCGCAGCTAGTTGCTGCCGTCACCGGCGCCCTTCTCCTTCCCGACCGTCTTCTTCCCGATCCAACCCGCCACGACGGGCGTGAGCGCCACGGTGGGCGGGAACCGGATTGGCGACGCGGCCTTGTGAGCGGCGTAAGCGAGTGCAAAGGTCCCGACTTTACCCCCGGCCTCGTCCACGGTGATGCCCAACTGCTGCAGCAGTCCTTGGACGTCGACGCCGGCGCTGACGAGGAGGTAGCAGGCCGCAAACGATACGGCGGACAGGGAGATGGATGTGGCCAGGTACGCTCCGCCGTACTTGCCCAGCAGCTCCTTCGCCTGATCGGCCTTGGACTTGGGCTTCGCCTCGAGGTCCTCGCTGCTTTCCTCGCCCTTGGCGGTGAATATCTGCGTAAGAGTTTTGGGGGTTAGCTTAGCTGGGCATCAATTCGAAGGAGAAATTGTTGTATATAAATCCCTCAATGTCTCGCGGAGGTAAACTACCCTTCAAGTATTGGGACTAGTCAAGAGACAAAAGACTAGGGAAAAAGTGAGGAATTTTAACCTTCCACAAGCCGAGCTCGAGGCCGTACTTGAGAGTCGTCTCCTCCGCATCTGATGAAGACGGCCTGAAATCAGCCTCGGCGTCCTTAGTTTCCTGTACAGCCCGTGGAGGGCGGGAGCGAGTACTGGAGGAGGTGAGCGCGCGACTGAGTGGTGTTCTAGGTGAAAGACAAGAGGGGAAAGCGGTGGGACGGCCCGGTCTCAGCAGCGTTGAGGACGAGAGAGAGGACAGGGCTGGTGCCGGCGTTGTGGCCGCTACCACCGCCATCTCCAACGGGGGTGGAAGTAGCTGGAAACCTGAAGAGGTGAAACCGTGGAGAGAAGATGGAGGAGCGCGGCCTTGCGTAGATAAAAGGGAGAACCGGGCACTAACAGTGGATGGCATTGATTAGATGAGAAATGTGGAATTTCTATTATATTCTTAAGGAAAAGAGATGAGTGATAACCGATGAGACCATGAAACACTTTGTCCAGGTTGAGATAATTTAATTTGAGTCATTGATGAGCCTTAAAAAGTCCCATCCGATTTTTTTCTTTCAAGATTTTACCTTTTCTAATATCACGGGAACCTTGAACTTGCTCTGCTTAAAATAAATGTACTTATAGTTATAGATATGGTGAAACTAAATAAACAATACGTAGTTTATTGACAACCGCTAACCCGTGATACCCAAAACTAGACATACCTGAAATTTCAATGGAAAATTATTGACGTAACCGACCCTGCACCCCCAACCAAAGCCGCCCCACACCCCCGGCCGCCGCCTAATCTACACCCCAAGCCAACGCCACACCTAAGCCTCTGTTTGGTTCGGGCGTGGACCGGGTTTAGGCCTTGTCGCGTAGCGACGCGTAGGATCAAACCAGTCCGGCTCGGGTTGGGTTTCCGTTTGGCAAGGAGACTGGTTCGAGACCCCGTTTTGCGTTTAGTAAGTCCCGTTTTGAGCTTGACCCAGTACATGTAGAGACAGGTTTGGAATCTCAAACCCGGTTTACTCCCTCGCGTCCCTTGTCCCTCGCGTCGCGTCTTTCTCCCTCTCTCCTTGGCGAAGCAGCTTTCCTCCCTTGTCTGCTCCCGACACAGCTAGCTTCGGCGTTGCTGGTACCTCGCCCGTGAAATAAATGCGAGTAGGCTGCCTCGATCTGCCATGGTTGGCCCGGTCAAGCGGCCGCTAGGCTTCCTGCCGTCTGCCACCGTCGAGCTAGGTCGGTCAGAAGTAAGGTTCCGATGCTTGGAAGAAGGCGAGCTAGGTCGGTCAAAAGCAAGGTTCGCCAGGTCTGCCATGAATGGTCATGTCGTCCACAGAAGAAGGCGTAGGCGGCACAGAGGAATCCGAAACCCTAGTCAGTGTTGTGCCTTTAAATTGGGGGTGTGGTGCTGCGAGGTGCTGGACTTCTACACAAGCTTCTTCGTCGAAGTGTTGCGAGGTGTTCCGCAGAAGACCGTTGCCGCTCGCTCGTGGTCTGTCGGCGCTGCCCAGGTCGACGCTTGTGCCCAGGTTCCGCCGCTTCTGTCGTCACTCCAAGGAGAGATTCTGCTCAGGTTGGTCTCTGGGTAGGGTAGAGGGTTATTTCGGTTTTAGGGCACAATGTCGAATAGGGCACAATGTTGAATAAGTACCAAAATATTTGTGAAATGGTGTTCTTTATTGAAACATGTACGGTTGAATCTGATGTTATCGTCATTTCGGTTGAGTTTCAGTTGTTAGATTTTGATTTTGATTTTGAATAGGGCACAATGTTGTTGATTTTGATGCTTTTCCCGTTGTTTACTCTGCACAGAACATACTTGTTATTGTTTTGATGCTCTGGACGAGCATGGTCTCTGAACTGATGTGGTCTGTAGTATGTGTTGGTCTAAGAAGCACGATTTCAATAGGAAAAAAATTGATTCCTATAGACGATTGATAACATTATGAAGAATGTGACTCTCTTACTTTATAGTGATGATTATTTAATGAGTCTAACATTTCCAACATTCAATTTAATAGAAAATTGAACTAGCAGAGATACATGACACTCACATTCAATTTATCAACTAGATTTTAAGAAAATAATCTGTTTCCATCATCCTGTTTATATATAAATAAGTAAACAATAATAAAAATGGAGAGTCTCTTATATAGAAAGATGTGTAATTACTATATAACAACCCTTATTGAACCTATAACAACTTGCTTCTCATTATGTAGCCATTTTTCTCATTAGATCCTTGAACCCAACCCCTTTTGATCCTGTGATGTTAGTCACGTCATTGTTCTCCCTCTCTGTCACTGCTATTGGTACTGTTGTTTTCATGGTGTTGTATTTGATAAATAGTGGCGCCACCACTTATCATATGCTCCAATACCACCTTCAGTATTTATTTTGATTTTTTCTCACCGCCAATAAATATTTTTGATGCTCACATCACAAATGCCTCCCATCACTACCACCTCCTTAATTTTCTTCTGTCACATGTCTTGATACTTTTCCTTCTTCAATCACTCTCTATTTTGTTTTTGTTGCTTGTGCCACCTCTATTGTTGTTTCTTCTCCACACATAGGATTCCATTAACCATTTTCGTACCTTGATATTTAGTATGAAACAAGCCATAGAACTTTAATTGTGATTGCATGCATACTATATGCTACCAAAAATGATTGAGAAGGTGATGGATTTTCATTTAGTTTGAGGGTGCATCATTATGTATGATTTTTTATCATGCTTCAGTTACCAAATACAAAAGTCAACACACTATGGCTATCACATGTGAAATCCATAAAAAGTTGGTGATTTTTACCATATTTCCTACATCCATTACATTATGTATGCACACTCCTATAGACTTTATTTTATGAAAACATATTTGCATAACCATGTGGGCAATATTCTATTTTTTAATCACCTCACTTAGGTACCAAATATGTGTAATACATCACCTTATAAATAAAGGTGATATCTTGGTATGCTTACAATTTATATAACAATGAAGTTGTATACCCATTACACTCTGTAGCCTCATCATGGGAAATTCCAGTGGCATCAACACGATAGTCCTCTTGCAATCTTGGTTGTGTAAAAAGCACAACTATGTTAGACTTGCTAATGGAGCCTAGAAAGTATGTTTCTATATTGGAACACGCTAAAACAATTGTAGTTATCTAGACACACACCTTGTTACTCACTTTTATATGCTACTTTTGAACCATTTCATTATACCTTTATTTCTGATGCTCTATTACTAACATTTAGATGACTAAAAACTAGATATCAGTTGAAGATTTGTCAAAAAATATTATTTGTATATGTAATGAAGGTCTTTGCAGTTACCTTATCATATGTACAAATAGTTGATTTAATGTATGCCATACGATCTACCTATATGAAGATGTGATAAAATTTAAAATGTTATATATGTGATAGTGATCTAGGATTATAACTTCATATATCCTTGTCTTCTTATTAGACATTAAATGTCTGAATTGATCATCATGCCTTGGGGTAAATGTCTGAATTGATCAAATTACATGTCTACAAATTCAGTGATCAGTAGTCCTTGTAACTTATGTCATTCAGATAATTTCTGATTGTTCATGCTTCAGTTCATTTATTGCTCTATTTCCTTCTACGACTTCAACTGAATAAGTACTAGAACCGTAGCAAGGTTTTGGATATGTACTGATTCACATACATGTGGTACCAGAGCCATTCTCATTCATTCATAAATCAGGGAATGACCAGATTCATTTTATAAACAATATATATCAACAAACAAGATTCATTTACATTTGGAATCAATTTCTTATACATGTGCTTGGGCAAAAACCAGTAACATCCAAATTATTATGCCTTGGGGTAAATGTCTGAATTGATGGGGATGTTAAATGATGGTACTATATGTTTGTTTGATGGCTGAATATGGTGATATGGAGCATACACCATATCCTGTTGCTGGCTTTTCAGAAAGATGTTAGACTTGACTTGGTTTTAGTCATACACCACACTCCACTTGCATTTGAAGCTTGAAATGCATTTTTCTTACTGAGTCTGTATTCCATCTTGGTTAAGGAGTATCCTTTCCTCTGCTGTCATATTAGTGAGTCTGTATTCCCTGGTCGAGATGCTTTCTCTGTAAACCAGTTGGACAAAAGGTTTGTTTATGCATTCCATCTTGGTTCTCGTTCATCCATTATTCCTTACTGGGGCTGTGTATGCATTCCATCTTGGTTAAGGAGTAATTACCAAACCTTTTTCAGTTTGTACCATCTCCTATTTTGAGATCATTAACTGTCTAATCATTCTATTTGATCATTAACCTACCTACATGCTCATTGGTGTTTCATTATTTGTGTTTGGGTGTTAATCAATCAAGCTTGTCTCATTTGTGTATATTTGTAACTTGCCTATATGCCCGTTGGTGTTTCATTATTTGTTTTTCGGTGTTAATCAATGAAGCTTGTGTATATGCTGATTGAATCAGTATTGAAGGAACACACATAAATGGTTTCTGTTGTGACTGAATTGTATTAAATATTTACACTGATTATGTAAAGGTACTAAAAAATAGAAATGTATTTTAGCACAAAAAATTGACTGATGATCTCAGACAAAGAATTTGACTCATGTCATCAAATATTGCAGCAACTACACGAGTATGCCTCCCGTCGACCCTAACCACCGTATTGTATGGACAAGAGAGTCTGATGCCGCTGTGGTGACAGCATTGCACAGACAATATGACCTAGGCAGGTGTATTGATGGTAATTTTACTAGGGACTCTTGGAGGGAAATAACTTCTGATGTCAATAATAGGGTTGGCGACGTGTATAAGTTAAACCAAATAAGATGTCGCTGAAAGAACCTCAAAAAGGACTACGTCCATTTGAAGGGTTTGACCAACAAGAGTGGCGTTGGATGGGATGAAGAAAGGCACAAGCCCATTGTACCAGACACCCGTGAGTGGAAAGAGGCCATTGCGGTACGCACACTATACAAAACTTTTATCCTAACAAATTGTGACTGTACATGTAAACATGATTATCCTAATACACATATTTTTGAAAGCGTAGGCAGGCAGGGACCTGACTAGGTTGCTTAGGCGCCCGTTTCCCCACTACTACGACATAGAGCTAATGGCGGGGAGGAACATTGCTAGAGGACATCATGCAATGTCTTCAGCGGACAGTCAGATTCCTGCAGATGTTGCGTCTAAGGATGATGTAAGTGTCGACTTAGGCGCGGTTGATACACCCATGTACACACAATCGGCAACAGACGAGCGTAGCGTACCCGCACCTACCGTGCAAAGTGAGGGTGAAAGCGCACAGCCTGGAACAGATAACCCGTCAGTTGGGGGCAGGAGTCCTTCTACCCATACGCGCAGGAAACGACAATCAACGCCGCAAGAGCGATGTAGTCTTTCCAATGAAGTTCTGGCTGAGTTCACACAGGTTTACACAAAGGTTCACGAGTTAGGCACATCCATGTTGACCAAAGCCTATGAAAAAGAAGAGTTGGCAAACATTTTACAACATTTTAATGACAATTTCCCCGATGCCCCCACCGCTGTTTTTACTACACTTGTGAACGCCATCAAGGACTATACAAACCGCAACATATACCTTAGCCTCAAAAACACCCCTGCAAAGATAACCTTGTGGTTAAACGACCTTTGTGAAAGGTCACAATTCGGTTTTGGCACATCTGTACCTCCAATGCCTTCATTTTATTTCCCGTCTCCGCAACCATTCCCTTCACCCAACTTCAACAACACGTCATCTCAACAATCATTTGTGCCACCATTCCCTTCACCCAACGTCAACATCATGTCATCTCAACAATCATTTGTGCCACCATTCCCTTCACCCAATTTCAATACCACATCGTCTCACCCACCATTTATGTCGTCTTCCTCTGCACCCAACTTCCCAGGCACATCGTCTCAGCCACCATTTATCCCGCCACCCAACTTCCCATGCATGCCACCGATGTGGTCTCCTACATCCAGTGATGGTGGCCCATCGGGAACATAATTGCACGGTTTATTTTGTATGCATTTGATGTTTATTATTTTCCGTCCAAATATTTACATTTGATTGACTGTTGTAATAATTTATTTTCCGCGCACACATTACATATCCGTACAATTTCATTTGATGGAGTGTTGTAATAATTTATTTTTCGCACGTGAAATGGATTTTCTTATGTTGTAGCAGTTATTATGTTGTTGTTTTCATTGTACATGTAGGCATCATGTCTGCCAATGACCAACCGCAAACACATGACATGCTCAACAACCTTTTATTAGATACCTTGTTGTGGCCAGTGATTCACGTTGGTGATTTAATTGCTGACTCTATTGCATACTCAATCATGGACGCAGTAGACGTTGATGCCTCCACACCACCTCGTATCCCTAGGTCTGTTAGCATCAGGAGTGGCCACATAAAGGTCTTCGAAATATTGACCGGTCACGAACAAAGAGCTTATGACCTATATCGGATGCGTCCACAAATTATAATGGCCCTTGTCGACAAGCTTGAGAGTCGTGGCTTCTTGCGAGGTAGTAGAGGCGTCACCTCAGTTGAGGCAGTCTGCTATTTCCTGCAGATGGTTGGCCATGGACACACAAATCGTACTTTAGCGGAGGACTACATTCACTCCGGTGAGACCATTAGCAGAAAGTTCAACGAAGTCTTGGATGCTGTTTGTGCGTTGACCCATGACTACATTGTCATGCAAACCGCAACTACATGCACGACAACACATACTCACATTTTACATAATGCAAGGTTCTACCCATACTTCAAGGTAATAGTTACCCCCCTAATAAATTTAATTAATTTTCAAACATTCTGTATGTTTACAACATTATTTTGGTTTATAGAATGCCATAGGGGCTATTGACGGAACACACATCCCTGTCTTGGTCAGCAGAGACAAACAAAATCGATACCGTGACAGAAAAGGGAATGTCTCTCTCAATGTCATGGCTGTAGTAGACTTCTCCATGGAGTTTACATATGTCCTCACTGGGTGGGAGGGGTCGGCTGCCGACCAAAGGGTCCTGCAATCGGCAAGGACCCATAGCGGGTTTACAGTTCCGCCGGGGAAGTTTTACCTGGTAGATGCAGGGTATGCCAACACTTGTCAATTTGTTGCACCCTATCGCAACACAGCATACCATATTGCTGAGTACCGAGGAAACAGAAATTCCTACACCAGCAAGAAAGAGATGTTCAACCACAGACACGCTCAACTACGTAATATTGTAGAAAGAGCATTTGGGGTGCTGAAGAGACGGTTTGCGTACCTTTAGAAGGGGCCGACATATCCAATTCATTCGCAGTGTCGCATCGTACTTGCTTGTTGTATCCTACACAATTTCATCCGACGAAAAAATGACGACGACACCATAATGGATGACCCACTTGATGAGAATTCATCGTCTTCTATTCCCCCACCCGGCGTTCCCCCGAGTTCAGGGCAAGGTTCAACTCAGGCCGATTCAAGGGAGGGTGAAGTCTTACGTGAATCCATTGCTAATCAAATTTGGGGGTCGCGATAGTACAATATATGTAATAGATTTATTCCCGAATTGTTTTTTTGGATCCTGATCTGAATCGTCACATTGTGTCAACATAGGTTGTCTTCAAATGGAGAACGGAATGCCTCACTGTCAATGCGGCCTTCAATCCACTGTACACGTATATATGGATGCCGAGGATGCACAAAACGGACATTTTGAAGACAACAACCCACACAGGCCATATTTTACGTGTGGTAGGGTTGTGAATCAAAATAGATGTCATATGAGGTTGACCGCGCAACGGGTTGTACCCACAATTTCCACACTAACCGTCGTTAGGGCTGCAATGCTTTCACAACTTGCATATGCACGCAGTGAATGTCAACTATGGTCTTCCCAGTGTGACTTTGTCTGTTCCACCAGAGCAGACACTGATAGACTACAATTAGAAATTACAGATCTACGATCGAGGTCCCAATATCTTCGCCAACGTCTGCACATAACTAGCGACGACAACACTTCAAATGAGGACAGTTACAATACATCATAGATGTATAACATCTTTGATGTATGTCGAACATTCATAATATAACCTTGATTTTATGATTGAACAAACCATGGGGCCTATCTTGTATGTTATTGTTTCAATTTTCAATCAATCTTCATTACCATAAATCCTTTGACTGATTCAAATGCATGGTGTAGATGTCTATTAATCCAACTGAAGTTGTGCGGTGTGACTGTGGGTTAGACGCAGCCTTGCGACTTAACACTGACGATGCAGGGTTGTATGACTTTGGAATTCTCAGTGAAAGACCTGGCGAAATGTATTACATATGTCCTTATCGCGAGGTGCGCTTGTACAAACACACATATTAGGTAGCCACTCTGCACGTTACACATTCGTTGTCATTTACGTAAACTTCATAATGAAAACCTCTAGAGGGGGGGTGAATAGAGTTTTATGATAATTTTAAAATAATTTAAACTCAAGCAACCACAAAGAAAGATTGGACAAAGAGACACAAGGGTTTAGAGTGGTTCCTAGCCTTAGCAAATACTAAGGTAGTCAGTCCACTACCCGGTTGCTTACCCAACCGGGATTTGAAAAGAAATTATTTTATTACCTCGCAAGGACTTTACATAAAATACATTTCTTTTCCCTAAACCCTTCAAGCAGCCTTCACCTAGAAGTAATCGCCCAACTCGAAGCAGCCTTCCCTTGAAGTAGATGCACCAACATCCGTTGCACCAGCCTTCTGAAGTAGCTTCCCGTGCGATAGCCTTCTTGAAGTAGCTTGAAGTCCCCTTCTCCACCTGAGAAGTCCACCCTCTCCAATCCGCAGCCTCCAACCCTAGGAGTAGCAAGGAGAGTACAAGGAATAAATAGGAACAAGAAAGAAATACAGAAATTACAATACCGTTGTAAGCACAAGGCTTGATTTTCCTATATCAAGCATTTGGATCTCCCAACCAAGATATATAGCAATGTGATTATTATGTGTAGGAGATCCTAGTCTATAGGACACGAAACGGTAGCAATATGAATATATAACAAGTGTGGGAATTGCACTATTGCTCTAAACAGATTGCCAATGTAGTGTATGCTCAAAGATTGCACAATTGAGTATATAAGTATATCCTAGTGTCCTATGGCTTGTCCTATTTATAGGAATGGCCTAAGTATGCTTAAGGACGTTCTAGACAACTTCTAGGGGGTTCCTAGTGCTTAACTAGCCGTTAGGAATAAGTTAGGCGCATTAGCAACGGCTAGTTAATTAATTCTGCAGTTGTTGTCAGAGACCATCTCGGTCGAGGACTTGTCGACCGAGATGCCCAGTCGGTCGAGGATTTGTCGACCGACAGGCTCTCTGGATTAACGTTTATTTGCAACTATCAACTGCTATGTCTAACGGCTACTTTTGGTCAATCTCGGTCGAGAAGTTTGTCGACCGAGAGTGTCTCGGTCGAGGAGTGTGGTCGACCGAGAATGACTCTGTTTTCAAACTTTCAATTAAGATACTAAGTGTGTGCATGAGTGTGCATTATGTGATCCTATTAGAAGGAGATGCCTTAACTAAATGTGGTGTTTAGCTAGGGAGATCTAACGCTTGATTTACATGAAGTCTAAGTACTTGTACATTATATATTTGTACAAGTTTACAAATGATTACATTGCATGACATTTATAAACATTCAAGCGTAAGGATTCCCTAGAACTTTGTCATCACCTTGTTCCTGCACACTTAAGTAGCTCGTTAGATTAATAAGAATGAAATGTTTGTCATCATCGAAACAAAGGGATTTATCCAATTTATCCAACAATCTCCCCCTTTTTGAAGATGACAAACATTTCCTGAATATGAAATAAGGAAATATAAAGCATGTGAGTTTCATACCTGAAAATTTACCTTTTGTAGCCATTTATGTTTTTCAAGTGAGTGCTGGCCAAGATGTGATGAAACTCTTTTATATATATTTTTATATTCTTTCTCCCCCTTTATCATTTCAAAAAGATATCCAAAGTTGAATGTTTTATTTTTCTTCTCCCCCTTAATATAATGCTCCCCCTTAATTAGATATCCTATTAGGAACATTGATTTTTTATCTAATTTATCCACAATTTGTTTCTCAATCATTCGCAAAGGATGTTAAGCCTTGAAATGAAATGAGATACCTTTAAGCATATGATGAAATGTATATGGATTTCTCATATATCAAAGGATGTTAAGCCCTAGATTAAATGAGAATCCTCTAAGCTTAGAGTACCTAAAAATGTCTCCATCCAAATGCAAGGGATGTTAAGCCCCATTTTGGGTAGAGAGTTCCTTCAAGTACAAGATACCAATTTCAATAAATTCATAACTTTCTTGAAAATATTCAGTTATACATAGTGATTTCAAAGTTTTTGTAAGCTTCTTTTAAACAATGATCAAAGTTTTAATGATCTCCCCCTTTTTCTTATGCTTTGCTCCCCCTTCGATAGATATCTCAAATGAAAGTTTGAATACTCAACAAATATATAAAATGTCCAAGATTTTAACAAAGATGTATGCAATTATGTCAATCTGGAAAAACAGAAACCCAGTCAGTCGACAGTTGCTCGACCGACAATGTTCTCGGTCGACTAGTTGCTCGACCGAGAATGTTTCTGGAGAACTATTTTGTTATTTGAAAATTTAATTTTAATTTGTAATAGTTGCCTGTTTTAATTATTATTATTTCCTTATTTGTTATGCTCTACAATAATGAACTGATAACCCATATTTTGAAGATGTCATCATAAGCCAAACAAATAACCATGCAAATTTCATTCAATATCATGAAGAAGATTACAATCATATAGAATTTGACTAATCATTTGTATTACAACTATTACAACTCCAACACTTCACAGGAAAGATTTAAGAATTACATCGATGTCCGGATCTTTCCCAAGAAATGGCTCGGCTCCATAGTATTGGACCAGAGTTTTCCAATCCAAAGCACCAGTTGTAGTCAACGCATATGCTTCCAGGAAAGTGGGAACTCGGTCAAAACGGAAGTGAGCAGCTATGTCTTGCAATTGTATGGAAGAAAATTGAGTATGTGCAAGATCCATTGATGGTGAAGGTGGAGGTTGATAGTAGTTGTATGAGGGGTTAAATGGGTTGAGCATGCCAGGGTTTAAAGAATGCGGATATTCATCGGTTTGGTTAGGAGAAAGGTTTTGCATTCTTTGATTTAAGTATGTCATGGCATGGTGATTGTAGTTTAATTGTCTACTAAGATGGTATTGGGAGCCAGCAATATAAGTAAGGGTATTTTGGATGGGATCAATGGAAAGGTTAGTAGGAGGAGGGGGTGGTATATCCTGATGTGATGACTCTCCTTCTACTCTTGCCCTTTTATGGCCAAAGTCAATTCCCATCTTCTCTACGGTGTTCTTACTTATCTTTGGTGGTCTACGCTCCCATATGTATCCCATATCTTCAATGTTTGACTTAAGAAAATGTTGAGTAATCTGGCATACAAAATCGGCATATGGTGGATTGCCAGAAAACTCAAGCATATTTTTAAGTATTATGCGAATGAAGTTGATGGGAATTTCTTTTATGATAGCATAAATTAGACACATACGGAAGATAGGAACCTCGGATTTATTGGCTCGTGGATGTATGTTGGTGGAAACAATGAGGTTTACTATTCTACATGCCGGTTTTAGGTTTATTGCATAATAGGTTCCCCTATCTTCATGACAAGTGGTATTGGCTTGAAATATGGCTCTTTTTATATCACTAAGACTAGTGGTGTGGTCATCATGGGAAAATAAATTTATTGGATTGCCGGTGGAAAGGTCAAGGAAATCTTGATATTCATCTATATCAATTTCAAGCATGTCAAGAATATCCCCTTCGGAAAATTTAAAACTATGCCCATTGACCATGGTGTAGAAGAAAGTGGTGTCATTTTCGGTGTGGGATAGAAGATTGGCATAGAATTCGTTGACTACCTTAATGGAGTAGGAAGGAAAGGATGGATTGATGAAGTCCTTCAGCTTTTGTACTCCAAAGAGATGCTCCAGGTCGACTATGTTGATGAAGTCCATCACTTCGACCGGACGTCGGGGAAGAGGAGCTTTAGAGGAAAGCCGAAAGTATCTATCTCCAGCATCTCCATCGACGAAGGCGATGTCATTGATGATCGTCAGTGGCGGAGTGGCTTCCCGATCTTCTCTTCTTTTTCTTCCGGCAACTTTCTTCTTCCCACGGACAGTTGATGATGAGGCCATTGTGTTTCTTGAGAGTGGAGAAGAAGCAAGGAAGATTTGAGGGTAAGAGTGCTGAAGGATTGCACGAAATTGCACTAGAGATGGACTATGGAAGCAAGGAAATGCAAGTGTGAGTAAGTGGCTCGTTTTTGCACTTATTTATAGAATTCCAGCGACCCGGTCGGTCGACGACTCGTCGACCGAGCGTCCGCAACGGTCGAGTTGCAGACGCGCCACTTGGTCCTCCAACGGTAAAGAAAACGGTCATAACGGTCGGGTCGTAACGGTCATATCCAACGGCTATTTCTCGGTCGAGCGCTTGTCGACCGACGTTGTCTCGGTCGAGCACTCGTCGACCGATAGTTCGTCCGATACTGAGTCTGTTTAGAATTTGTCGGTCGAGTGAGATGGGCTGACCGAGTGATTCTCGGTCGACGAAGTCGTCGACCGACAGACTTACTGAGTTCAAATTTTTGACTGAATTTTAATGCAAATCATAGAACATTTTTGTAGAGCATATGTATATGTATATTCCAAGGGAGTAATAATATTTAAGGTTTCTAATTACCACAAATGATTTAACGTTTTGATTTAAAAATATGCTAAGATTAAGTTCAATAAAATAATGTTCAAATAAACAATTTTTATCAAAGTTTATTTTAGGTCGCCCTTGATTACGACCATGGCGCCCCTTGGTCAAATTTTATTTTAACCAAGAGGCATATTCTGCAGGTTTCCAGTATGAATCATTCATATGCGAAGTATGAGTTCTGCAGATAGCTTGCAAATATCAATTTGAGACTAATTATGAGAGCTTAATAAGGACATCAAATATGATGAAGCATATTCAAGAATAATATCCATTCATGAATTTAAGATTACTTTGGATAGACTAAAATAAGTGATGCTTAATATAAAAGCACACAAAAATTTATTTGAAACATTTTATTCATTGCAAGTATTTCTGAAAAAGAAATGTGCAATAAAAGAATGATTAAATAGAAATGTAAGCATGATCAGTTAATATTTATTCTATATAATCTTTCAAGAATAATTTTCACATACAATGTAAAGATTTACAGCAGTCTGAGAACAGTGATATGCTCGGTCGACAATTTCTCGACCGAGGATTATTCGGTCGACAACTTCTCGACCGATCAAGTTTCTGGAAACTGTTTCAGAAATATATTTCAAGTGCAATATAGGCTGTGTCTTATTCAGAGATCAGTTTGAGATAAACATATGTGTATCAAGGTGCTATTAACTCTTTTAATTTTTGATTTTGTTATCCCTAAATGTTAAGTTGAGATAGACATAAGGATATACAAATTAAGGTCTTTGGTCATATCTCAACTTAGTCGAACCTATTTAATTTGGGGTTTTTGGAACCCATACCATCTCGACATGCTTTTTCTTGTATGGGCATGAAAAAGAATAATGTCCAAGGCGTGAGCAATAATGACAACAAATTGAATCAACCTCAAGCCTTTTTCTATGGTTTTGATCTAGGTTATTCTTGGGTATATACATTTTTGTGCCTCTAGGTATATAAGCAGATTGACTCGCTTGTGTTCTTCTAGGTTGTTGATGGGATTTCTCATTAGGCTTATAACCTAGTCCTCTTCTCCCTATTTGATGATAGGAATTTTCTAATATTCTATCAAGGATTCCATTGTTGCTTAACTTACTAACTTCTTGTTGCAACTTAACGATCTCATCCATTCTTTTCTTGATATCTAATTTTGCTTGGTCTAGATTGGATGATAACATATTTCTTTCTTTCACTATATTGTCATAATCTACATGGGTGCACAATATAGGTTGTTTTTGAAAATCATTTAATTTTGTAAGCAATTCAGCTTTTTCTTGACATAGAAGATCATAGTTTGTTTCTAGAGTAAAGATCTTTACTTCACTGTTACTTAGAGATGATTTCAAGGTACGATTATCAGACATAATGCTGTCTTTTTCAAAACCAAGAGTATTCAATTTAGCATATAAATCGTCATTTTCGGATGTAAGAGCAAGAAGTCTAGCATTTAGATCATCATTTTCTTTACTGGATTTCTTTAACTTCTTTTTGCATTCAACATATTTATTATATGTTTCTTCAATAATAGCAACTAACTCCTCCTTGGGTAAATCAAGCAAGCTTACCTCTTCTTCTTCTTCCTCACTTATTGTAGCAATGAAACACTCTTTATGTGCATCTCCTTTCTTTGACCTCCATGGACATTTAGACGTAGAGTGCTTTGTTCCTAAGCACCAATTGCAACTTGTCGAGCTTTGGTCCATGTTCCTTTTCTTGTGGTTGTAGTCACCTCCTCCCTTTATCTCTTCAAGACCTTGTTAGGGCTCCTTGAAGCCTGCTCTGATACCAATTGAAAACCTCTAGAGGGGGGGTGAATAGAGTTTTATGATAATTTTAAAATAATTTAAACTCAAGCAACCACAAAGAAAGATTGGACAAAGAGACACAAGGGTTTAGAGTGGTTCCTAGCCTTAGCAAATACTAAGGTAGTCAGTCCACTACCCGGTTGCTTACCCAACCGGGATTTGAAAAGAAATTATTTTATTACCTCGCAAGGACTTTACATAAAATACATTTCTTTTCCCTAAACCCTTCAAGCAGCCTTCACCTAGAAGTAATCGCCCAACTCGAAGCAGCCTTCCCTTGAAGTAGATGCACCAACATCCGTTGCACCAGCCTTCTGAAGTAGCTTCCCGTGCGATAGCCTTCTTGAAGTAGCTTGAAGTCCCCTTCTCCACCTGAGAAGTCCACCCTCTCCAATCCGCAGCCTCCAACCCTAGGAGTAGCAAGGAGAGTACAAGGAATAAATAGGAACAAGAAAGAAATACAGAAATTACAATACCGTTGTAAGCACAAGGCTTGATTTTCCTATATCAAGCGTTTGGATCTCCCAACCAAGATATATAGCAATGTGATTATTATGTGTAGGAGATCCTAGTCTATAGGACACGAAACGGTAGCAATATGAATATATAACAAGTGTGGGAATTGCACTATTGCTCTAAACAGATTGCCAATGTAGTGTATGCTCAAAGATTGCACAATTGAGTATATACGTATATCCTAGTGTCCTATGGCTTGTCCCATTTATAGGAATGGCCTAAGTATGCTTAAGGACGTTCTAGACAACTTCTAGGGGGTTCCTAGTGCTTAACTAGCCGTTAGGAATAAGTTAGGCGCATTAGCAACGGCTAGTTAATTAATTCTGCAGTTGTTGTCAGAGACCATCTCGGTCGAGGACTTGTCGACTGAGATGCCCAGTCGGTCGAGGATTTGTCGACCGACAGGCTCTCTGGATTAACGTTTATTTGCAACTGTCAACTGCTATGTCTAACGGCTACTTTTGGTCAATCTCGGTCGAGAAGTTTGTCGACCGAGAGTGTCTCGGTCGAGGAGTGTGGTCGACCGAGAATGACTCTGTTTTCAAACTTTCAATTAAGATACTAAGTGTGTGCATGAGTGTGCATTATGTGATCCTATTAGAAGGAGATGCCTTAACTAAGTGTGGTGTTTAGCTAGGGAGATCTAACGCTTGATTTACATGAAGTCTAAGTACTTGTACATTATATATTTGTACAAGTTTACAAATGATTACATTGCATGACATTTATAAACATTCAAGCGTAAGGATTCCCTAGAACTTTGTCATCACCTTGTTCCTGCACACTTAAGTAGCTCGTTAGATTAATAAGAATGAAATGTTTGTCATCATCGAAACAAAGGGATTTATCCAATTTATCCAACACATAATACATTTTAGGGGAAAGATCGCTGCAGATACTTTCGTTGGGTACTCGATCTCAGGCCTACAATTGATTCATTGAAAGCTGAGATTGCGTTACTCACGCTCGAGTGCAAGTCAGTGTGGGGTCAGGCTATGAACTTGAAAGATTTTGTTGAAATTCATCACAACCACCATGATGTTTACACCAACAAAAAGTATGAGCATGATTATCTAGAACGCTACGTAGAAGAACTGGAGGAACAATGTAGGCTTCTGTTGGACACCACTTCACCCCCGATGACTCCGTAACGTCGAATGGCGGCCATACTTTTCATTCACCCCCTATGATGTTGGAGAATGACTATCAATGGATGTTATGAACATCATACACTTGTTTAATTTAGGCACTTTTATAAACGTCATATTACATTTTAAGTGGTATGAAAATTTTCTTCATGTTGATGAGTGTTTTATTAATGATGTATGTTATTATTGGAATTTTTTCTTAACGTTAGCTCAAACCAAATAATATAATTAATTGTGATATACACCCTTACTTTTGAAAATTATATTACTTACAGAATCTGTTATATGGCTGGCCAACCGCCGACACCGTCTTTTATCTGGTCACACGAGCTTGATATGGTTCTCAGGGGTTTGATGAGAACCCAGTATCACGTGGGTAGATGTGTAAATGGAGTATACTCTACACAGGCTTGGATGGAGGCATGGCACCAGTTCTTATACATAACAGGAGGCCCTTACATTTCATTTCCTGAGTTGCAAATGCGATGGCAATACATCAAAAGAGAGTTTGTAAGAGACAATATGTTCATATTGGCAGATTTATTGCCTCCCCCCACATTGCCCGTGCAACAAAGCATTGAACGCAACTTCTTGACGACGCGTCACACTTACCCACCAGAGATTTTTTTAGCACTGACGATTGAAATAAACAAATGAACTTGTAACATTTGTGCTCAATGTAGTTGTGTTTTTGCGTCGCAACAATATACATTCTCTACTTATGTGTTCCATTATTATATGTTGCTACCATAATGCGATCAAATTTCATACTTCATTATTATCTTATTGCCACAGTTACTTTATGAATTATGTTATTTGTTCATACCTTTATTTTTATTAATTGTAGATGTCGACATCGCGTGCAAAGGCAAGGGCAAGGGCAAAATTTGAAAAACTTTTGATGTCACCGGAAAAAATTCATGAATATGTTGAAGATAACCTTTTATGCACAAAACCATGTTGCAATCACACAAGCGAGGAGGGCAAAATCGGGACCGATGATCAAGTCAAGGGCAAAGTCCTCAAGGGCAAAGTCAGTCAGCATGTTCCTCATTTTCCATTGTTGTTTGATTGGCCAAAAGACGACATCAAACAACAAAACAAGCAGCCGGTGCAGGAACCATGCCAAGTGTCATGGGACGAGTACGATGAGGCCATAACGTTGTCCTTCTCCCCTGACGAAGATCACCCGTAAACAATTATGATTATTATCAGTTGCTTTTACTGACGATAATGTAATTTGTTTATGTTATGAACAAAATATATTAGGACAATTTCATATTTCATGTAGCTTGACTGCCAATTTCATATTTTAGTTACTTTTTTTTAAACTTCTGTTTAAACGGCGTCACAAGGCCACATTTTTAACAACAGTTCTGCGAGAATAGGACAGATTCAGCTAATCCTGCCTACAGTTCCCAAACAGAATCAGACTAACCCCAGCCTGCACAGCCAAACAGAATCAGCTTGAAACGAGTCTGAAATGAGTCCAGCCCCCCAGAATGAGACTGGTTTGCCAAATAGAATCAGACTGGTTTGCCAAACAGAATCAGACTCCAGCAGGCCTAAACTCGTCCAACACAGACAGGCTTGCATAAAGCCAGCCCCGAACCAAACAGGGGCTAAATCCCAAACCGCACCCATTTTGACTGTTTTCCAAAGGGAAATTCTTGACAGCGTCAGCACCACACCCCCAATCAGCGTCGAATCAAACTCGTTTTCAGGGCCTGTATTTGTTCCCAGCCGACAGACTCTCAACAATCTCCCACACCAACGGTTGCGTCTCTTTCCAACGACAGACTCCCAACGGTCTCCCGTCCCTCACAAATGATCTGCCAGCTTCCCCTCTCGGCCTCTCTCTCTCTCTCCCCTGCACAAGCACCGCTCCACCTCGCGTCGACGGCCTGCATGGGTTTCCACTCGAACGACGACATGGCGAAGCAGAATCGACAATTCACAAAGCAGTGATCTACCGATCTGTACACCGACTCAGCAGTTGGTATCGTCAGACATCCAGGATCGATCCCAAACGGACCTGGGCCAGAAAGATCCTGCCTTTTGGTCCAGCAGGCCACGTCTTCCTCGAAGAAACCCAGGACAAGGACCGAGAGACACTTGGCCGCATATCCTCCACCAACGGTGCCTCCATCAGCCGTCGCTGCCAAGGCCGTCGACCTTGATCCCCATGGTGTCGATCGAGTTGGTGCCCATAAGCAAGACCATATTTAGCTACTAGCTTGCTTATGTCTGCTCGGGAGGTAAACGATGAAATCTGCTGCACGCCGTGCTACTGGACCGGCTAGCTAGCCAGTGATAGTTTGTGGTGGAAAGTAGATGAGAGGGCAAAGCTGCGGCCATGACTATTTATACGTGAGGCAAGCTGAAGCTACTCGAGGGTCGAGGCCTATTCTACGTTAGCTGAGCACGATTTTCTATAGGATCTGATATCCGGAGGGGGATTGGCGATGTAGAAGATAAGGGGGGAAGCTCAGCAGCCGACGCTACCAGTCCCTATCCCCCTCGGACTCCGCCGCCACCATCGTCGCTGCGGCCCGGATCCCGGAAGACCAGCCGGGGACTGACTTCAGCGGAGGGTACACCGTGACAGCCAATACCGACACCAGCTGTCTATGGATGGGCTATGGGCGTCGTCGACCCTTGAGCTTAGAGGCGGTGAATATCAGCCACAAAATAGGCATAGGAGTTGGGCGATGGTGGACGACTATACATTCAAGGAGTATAACATGTAGCAACACCAGTGACAACCAGTGGCATAGCCCGGAAATTTGGGCTGAAGGGGCACCATTATATACATAGCCATTTGTAACCGAATTGGGTAAGGCATAATGGATATTTTCCACTCAATTCCAAACCAAATAGAGATCAAATAGTCTGAAAATACAAATCCTGGATAGGGTGCCCACCCAGATCTATACTTGGCTACGCCACTGGTGGTGACAACTACAATGCTCGCCGGCGAACGCGTTTTCTATAGGACGGAGTCCTATAGAAACTCCATAGGACCCAATCAGATTACGTTATACTGGAGAATTTGCATTTTTCTCTCCTTATTTTTTGTAGGGGTTGGACTTTAAAGATGAGAGAGAGGGTATTACTTCATTGTGATTGGTTGTCCTATAATATCCTCTACCCTCGCGGGCACTTAGCAGAAGCAAATAAGGAGATCCAACATCACCAGGACCCCGAGTAGTCTCCAAGCTATCGTGGGGCTTCCAACCTAGTTAATCATGTGACTTCCCATAGTATGCCGTCTCTATTCCCTTTTCTTCCTCTATTATCATTGGTCCCCGATCGTGTACAATTGTGATTCCCACGATGTTACAGAAGTAGTTATATAGAATAGTACACATAGCATTACACGTGTATAAAGATGTACACATGTCTAAAACACTATACAATACAAAATTAAGTACACGTGTGTATAGAGCTTTACACAACTGTACACATAAAAGTATCAATGTGTACAAGACTATACACAAAGGTACACATGACAACAAACATGTGTATAACAATACACATGGCAATATAAATATGTACACAAGAAAATAAACGACAACAAACATGTGTAAAATACTACAAGACTGTAAACATCTATACAAGACTCTACACATGGTCCTACAATACTGTACACATGGTCCTACAAGACTGTAAACATGATCCTACAAGACTGTAAACATCTGTACAAGACTCTACACATGGTCCTACAATACTGTACACATGTGTACATGACTGTACAGATGGTTCTATACGATTGTACACATGAGTCACAATATTGTACACATGGCCCTACAAAACTATACACATGTGTCACAAGATTGTACACATGATCCTACAAGACTGTAGACATGTGTCACGAGACTATACACATTGTCCTACAAGACTGTACACATGGTCCTACAAGACTATACACATGTGTACAATACTGTATAAATGGCCCTACAAGATTGTACACAAGTGTCCCAAGACTGTACACATGGTCCTACAAGATTGTACACATGTGTACAATACTATACACATAGCCCTACAAGACTCTCCACATGTGTCACGAGACTGTACACATAGTCCTACACGACTGTACACATGTGTAGAAGACTGTACACATTTGTCACAAGATTGTACACATGTGTCACAAGACTGTACACATGGTCATACAAGACTGTACACATGTGTAGAAGAATGTACACATGGTCCTACAAGATTGTACATATAGTCCTACAACATTGTACACAGTCATACAAGACTGTACACATGTGCATAAGACTGTACACATGGTCCTACAAGATAGTACACAAGTGTCACAAGATTATATATATGGTCCTAGAAGACTGAACGTATGTGTACAATACTATACACATGGTCCTACAAGATCGTACACATGTGTCACAAGACTGTCCACGTGTCACAAGACTGTACACATGGTCCTACCACAAGAGTATACACAAGTGTCACAAGACTGTACACATGATCATATATGACTGTACACATGTGTACAATACTGTACACATGATCCTACACAACTATACACATGGTCCTACAAGATTATACACATGGTCCTACAAGACTATACATGTGTCACAAGATTGTACACATGACCCTACAAGACTGTACACATGTGTCACGAATCTATACACATGATCTTAAGAGACTGCACACACGTGTACAAGACTGTACACATCCCCTCCGCATGCATTCTCTCCCTGTGTCGCGTCTACCTTCGGCCGTCCCATCCCCTTCTCCGGAAGATCATCGACTATCTTCTATCTTTTTCATCTTCCGTGCGCCATCCGCCCATACAGCGCAAGTACCTCTCAACAGTCGGTTGTTAAATCAGAAGAGGAGGTGCGACGAAAATAGAAGTAGCAGTACTAGGAAGTCGCCAACATCATGTGGGGAGGAGGTATGTATGTGCCAGGCAACGTCAACCCCACCCAGCTCGGAGGATGGCTGCAGAAGCAGTAGGAGAAGCACTAGTCTGAGTCATCATTATCGTTGTAGTCATCTAATGTTTGCTACAGGCTATTGTAACTAATTCGTGTCCTCTCTATGTTTCATGGAGGATACACATCGTCCAACAAAGTCACGGGCGTGGAGGCAGATGAGGAGCCGGGAGTCACGGGTGTGTGCGGCCCTTCGTGCTCATCGCCGGTTGAATCCGTGGTTGTGCCCTCACCACCGCTGCCGCTTCTCTTGGTCCCACTGCTGTCTCCCATCATTTCCCCTGACAGCAGGAGGAGCCGAACGTGGTCATGGGAGTCGGGTTTAGCGGAGGTGCCGCCAACACTGCCTGAGTCGGAGTATACTGGTGCTACTGCTGTGGCTGTGGCTGTTGGTGGTGATGGTCTTGTCCGTTGTTGTCCCCCTTCATCGGTGGTGGCAGCCACCCACTGCGCCGCTAGCCATGTGCATTGTAGACGAAGCGGCGCCGTAGTAGTAGCAGTATGGCAACGTGAGGTGGTGGTGCGCAACAACCAGCAGTGGGGGCGTGACGGCAGCCCACATTGTTGGTCTCCCCTCGACCTCTCTCATGTAGAATCTCCACAGACGCCGCATTTCAGCACCTCAGCTAATGTTGGGTCGTCGCTGGCAGGCATGAACTCACAACACCGTAGTCGACGTGGCCTCTGACGTTGGCTGCGTGGTTCCGGAGGCACTCGCCGTACTTGACACATGGATTGGATGGGATATGGGCAGTCAATCTAGCAGGGGCAGGTGCGGGCATTGGAGGTGTGGGGATTGCACCGGCGGAGGTACTCTGGCGGCAGCGGGAGTTGGGGTGGATGAGGATTCTACGGGAGTGGGTGGTGGGGAGTGAGAGGATGGTTATTCCAGCCTGGGACGAATGGGTTCCACTTTGGGCTGAGGAGAAGGGTCGTTGCCGACTTTGGCGGATGATGAGGTCATGGCAGGCTGTCACTATGTGGATACATATCATCTTCTCCGTGCAACAAATCTCTTACTAGTGAATGTACACCATGTGTACAACACTATACACATGGCAATTCACATGTGTACAAGATGTACACATTGTAAAATACATGTATAAAAGATTGTAATCATTGCAAAGTCTATGCGTACAAGATTGTACACCATGTGTACACAGTGCACAAAACTATACATACCGCAATTCACATGTGTACAAGAGTGTACATATTTCAAAGTACATGTGTACAAGACTATACACATTGCAAAGTACATCTATACAAGAGTGTACACCAAGTTTACACATTGCACAAAACTGTATATATGTGTACAAGACTGTAAACATGGTCATATAAGACTGTATACATAGTCATACAAAACTATACACATTGTCCTACAAGAATGTACACATGTACACAAGACTGTACACATAATCCTACAAGACTGTACACATCGTCCTACAAGACTGTACACATCGTCCTACAAGACTGTACACATGTGTACATGAATGTACAGATGGTCCTACAAGAGTATACACATGTGCACAAGACAATAAACATGTGTACACGACTGCAAACATGTGTACAAGACTATACACATGGTCCTACAAGATTGTGCACATGTGTACAAGACTATACACATGGTCCTACAAAACTGTACACATGTGTACAAGACTGTACACATGGTCCTAGAAGACTGTACACATGGTCCTACAAGACTGTACACATGTGTACATGACTGTACACATGGTCCAACAAGACTATACACATGGACCTACAAGACTATACACATGTGTACAAGACTGTACACATCGTCCTACAAGACTGTACACATGTGTACAAGATTGTACACATAGTCCTAGAAGACTGTACACATGGTCCCACAAGACTGTACACATGGTCTGACAAGACTGTACACATTGTCCTATAAGACTGTATACATGTATACAAGACTATACACATGGTCCTACCAGACTGTACACATGGTCCTACAAGACTGTTCACATGGTCCTACAACACTTTACACATTGTCTTACAAGACTTTACACATGTGTACAAGATTGTACACATGGTCTTACAAGACTGTACACATGGTCCTACCAGATTGTACACATGTGCACAAGACTGTACACATGGTTTTACAAGGCTATACACATGGTCGTACAAGACTGTACACATGGCCCTACAAGACTGTACATATGTGTGGAAGACTATAAACATGGTCATACAAGACTATACATATGGTCCTACAAAACAGGACACATGGTCCTACGAGAATGTACACATGTTCACAAGACTATACAAATAGTCCTACAAGACTATACACATAGTCCTACAAGACTGTACACATGTGTACAAGAGTGTACACATGGTCCTACAAGACTATACACTTGTGTACAAGACTGTACACATGTTCACTAGACTGTACACATGGTACTACAAGACTGTACACGTCTACATGGCTATACATATGTATACAAGACTGTACACATGGTCATACTAGACTGTACACATGGTCCTACAAGACTTTACACATGGTCTTACAAGACTGTACACATGTGTAGAAGACTATACACATGGTCCTACAAGATTGTACACACATGTACAGGACTGTACACATGGTCCTACAAGTCTGTACACATCTTCACAAGACTGTACACATGGTCCTACAAGACTGTACACATGTGTACAAGACTATACATATGTATACAAGACTGTACATATCTATACAAGACTGTACACATGGTCCTATAAGACTGTACACATGTGTACAAAACTATACACATGGTCCTACAAGACTGTACACATGTGTATAAGACTATACACATGGTCATATAAGATTTTACACATGGTCCTACAAGACTGTGCACATGTATACAAGATTGTAAACAAGGCCCTACAAGAGTGTACACATGGTCCTACAAGACTGTACACATAGTCCTACAAGACTGTACACATGTATACACCATGTTTACACATTGCACAAGACTATACATATGTGTGCACGATTGTAAACATGGCCATACAAGACTGTACACATGGTCCTACAAAACTATACACATGGTCGTACAAGAATGTACACATGTGCACAAAATTGTACACATAGTCCTAAAATACTATAGACATGGTCCTACAAGACTGTACACATGTGTACAAGACTGTACATATGTGTACAAAACTGTACACATAGTCCTATAAGACTGTACACATGTGTACCTGACTATAAACATGTGTACAAGACTGTACACATGGTCCTAGAAGACTGTACACATGGTCCTTGAAAAATGTACACATGTGTACAAGACTGTACACATGGTCCTACAAGACTATACACATGTGTGCAACACCGTAAACATGGTCATACAAGACTGTACACATGGTCCTACAACACTGTACCTGTAACAACCCTGACCTGGGTTATACTTTAACCCTAGGTGTTTTGATTAAGAAATGTGATTAAATGCTTAATCTTATCTTATGAAAAGTAACTAGGCCTCAAGAGGAACTTATGTTGCAATTCTAGTCCTTTTTGAACATTATTGAAATTAATGTTTTGTTTATTTTGGACTAAAGTGCAAATTACCCAAGTTGAGGGGTTTGAGTGAAATTTGTGCATGATAATATGTTCCTCATGTGTTGAAGCATCATGAGAGTGAAAATGATGCTGAGGTATGGCTTATGGAAGCCTGAATACCAAGGAAGAGCTGATAAAGCAATGTATGTGCATGAAAACCTAGTTTTGGTGTAATGTGCAAACTATCCAAAACTTAGGGTGCAATATATAAATTACCACTTCAATAAGGTCCCTAATGTTTCTTGGCATCATGTAGAGCAAATAAAATAAGAGGGGCGCCTCATTTGAATTAAGTTGGAGGAGAGAGAATCTTGATATTAAAATAATCAAGATTTAATCCTAATTGAAACCCTAATTCGATTTAGGGCAAAAATAAATGTATTAATTAAAGGGCCTTCAACCAAAATTAAAATGGTTGGATTCATATGTATGTGTGACTTCCTTGAGCTTTGCAAGGACCACGAAAATATCCAAGGGAGTGGATAACTCACACACAATTTTATAAGAAAAAGAAATATCCACTCACATATGGATATTAATATAATATGATTTAAGGTGCTTGATTTGCTTTTCTTTAAATCATGGATAATTGAGAGGAATTGGAGGCAAACAAGATAGCCTCGTTCCTAAGGAATATAAGGGGGAAGAGGCGGCCACATTTTTGGGATTAATTGGATTTTTGCAAAGTACATTCTCTCTCATCGAATTTTTATAAAAGAACATTTTACAAGCCAAATGGAAGGCTTTTTCGACCCCACTTCTTCTCCTTGCTTGGGAAACGACCAAGGGAGCTTGGGAGGATCAGGAGGACGACCCCCAACCTTTTGGTAAGGTTCTTGATCCATTTCACCTTGATTCCATGGTGGAAATCGAAAATAAATTATGGATTTCTTCCTATTTCGATCTCCTCTTCAATTCTAACCATTCCTTTTCACTTAAACCTTGAGGACGAGCCTTGGAATGGTGAAAAGAGTTGCATCCATCATTGTTGCTGTGGACATGGAGCTTTGGAGCTCAATTGGAGGCGGGTTTTATAACTTGAACCTTTGATTTTGTTATTGCATTCAATTCCATATCAAATAATGATCTTTTCTACATTTACAATAATCAATTTGGTTGATGAATGAAATCACCATGGAAACCACAACAGGTTTTGTGAGTTCAGAGGTTGAAGATGATAAGCACACATCAATCTAAATATCCAAAGCAAACGATCTTGTTTGGGTTGCTCAAATGGTTTCCCAAACCGTTTGGGAGCAAACGGTTTCAAACCGTTTAGAAGCAAACGGTTTCACCAAACCGCATGAGACCAAACGGTTTCAAAACCATTTGGGGGAGTTGACCAAGGGTTTACCGTCAATAATCCTGTTCCTAATTATGTTGGTTGATAACCCACCAAATTTTATGGATTAATTCCAAAGGAATCATGATTTGAAGGCTAATCAATTAGGCAAACCCTAATTGGATTAAGTGCTGATTTTCAACTTGATTGATTTGACTTTTTGGGTTAATTAGCCCAAACGGTTTCAAAACCGTTTGGGAACCACCCAAACGGTCTCAAGACCGTTTGGAGGTCAACCAAGACTGTTTGGAGGTCTAGGGTTGAGTATGGTTAAGTATTTGAAGATCCAAACATATGGTATAAACCCTAATCGGCTAAGTGCTGATTTTACAATAGAATGAGTTGATGCTTTGGGTTGATTGACCCAAACAGTTTCAAAACCGTTTGGGGATCACCCAAATGGTCTCAAGACCGTTTGGGGATCACCCAAGACCGTTTGGAGGTCAAGGGTTAATCATGGTTGACCAATTGAAGGTCTAAAGGTACCAAATCATTTTGCAATTAAGTACTGATTTGATGATCAACTCAATAGCTCAAACCCTAATGATTTTTCACTAGAATCCAAGGGTTGGATGAGACAAACGGTCTCAAGACCGTTTGGAGCTCATACAAATGGTCTCAAGACCTTTTGGAGGTCACCCAAGACCATTTGGAGGTCTAGGGCTGAGTATGGTTAAGCAATTGATGATCCAATGATACTAAGTTAAAGTGTAATCAATTGCTGATTTAGTGATCAATCCAATGATCCAAACCCTAATTGGTTGACTTGGATTTTGATGATGTGATGGGAAAATGGTCTCAAGACCGTTTGGTGGTCATCCAAACGACCCCAAGACCGTTTGGGGTCAGGTCATGTTCAATTTGGATGATGGTTCAATGGTTTCAAAGTACTAATCTTGCATTGATTAGTGTTGAAGGATCATCGATTCCAAACCCTAATTCAATTGATTCAAACCCTAATTGAGGACTAATTGAGGGTCAATTGAGGGTCAAATTAGTTGAAGGTTGACCTATTTAACTCAATTGAAGTATGAGGATAGGTCCAATTGATGATTGGTTCTATGAATTCAATGATTGAAGGAATCAATATTGAGAACCCTAAACCGATTGGTGTAGTTGAGACCATCTTTGGTCCATGCGGTTTTGAGGAGGTTTGGACCAAACGGTCTCAAGACCGTTTGAGTCCAAATGGTCTCAAGACCGTTTGGGACCAAACGATCCCAAACCATTTGTGCCCATGCGGTTTCAAAAGTCAAACTTGGGCAAACGGTCTTCACCTACTTGCTTGGGCAAACAGTCTCAAGCACCACCTTTACCAAACGGTTTCAAACCATTTGAACCTTGAAGGACCAAGACCGTTTGGGGCTCAAGTATTCAAAGTTGATTGAGGACTCAATTGGTTAATCTACTTAGACACTTGTTGTAATTGAGGACTCAATTGATCAATTCAATTGGATACCTTATGTAATGGAGGTCCAGGGTGATTGAACCTCTTGAGAATAGAGATGATGAATGATTCATTGATCCAATGATGATTAGTAATGATGATCATTGAAGGTACAAAGGTTGAAACACTAATAGTACCTAAGTGATTAGTGCCAATTAAGGGATGAACCCTAATTGCCTATAGGATCAATGACTTGGTACACTATGTCATTCATAGTTGTATGTACTTGATTGAAGGGATGATATGACCTTATCAAGTTGAGATGATGTTAGCATGAATTCATAACATGAATATAATTCATGTGGTGATTAAGGGTATGATCCTTAAGTAGATAGATCATGAAACCCTAATCATGAATATATACCCTAATTGATAGGGTTATTGAATTCTAACCCTAGTTGAGGGAAATTCTAAATGTAACCCTAATCCAGGGTGAGGATATAACCCTAATCTAGGGTAGTGATGTGTGAAACTACAATTTAGGGAAATGAGATGTAAAACCCTAATTGGGATGAATAGTGAATCTCTAATTATAAATAATTGAATGAAATCCTAATGGAGATGGATTGTAGACCCAAATTGTGGGTGACTGTAGTGGAAATCTTAATTAAGGATGATTCCATGTGAAACCGTAATTGAGGATGAATCCATGAGAAACCCTAGTTGAGGGTGATTCCATGTGAAACCCTAATTGAGGGTGAATCCATGAGAAACCCTAATTGAGGGTGAATCCATGTGAAACCCTAGTTGAGGGTGATTCTATGAGAAACCCTGATTAAGAACTAACATCACATAATGTTATGATGTTATGTTGTGATGAGAGGCCCTAAGAAAGGTGAAGGAATATGAGACTCTAATGTAAGTCATTATACATAAAGCCCTAATCCTGGGCAATATGACAATGGATTATAATTCTAATTTTAAATAAGGATGCAAGGAAATCTTAATGATGAGATAAAAGAAATTACCTTATAAAGGTGAAACATTTCATGTGGTTGATTATATGTAACCTAATTGTAAACAATATCTTTAGCATTAGACAAGTCCATATCATTAAAGATAGATGGAAAATTCTAATGTGTGACCTATGCATTATATGCTAAAGGTGAGAGTTTAGTGATGGAATGTATTAAGAGGGAAATACCTTAATATAAGATAAGTTGGTTAACTCAAGAGAATCTGATATAATGAGAAAGTGATATATCAATATATGATAGTTATCACATTCAACACTTCAGGGTTCATATACCTTGATGTACTCCAAATCCAATATAATTGGGTAAGAAACATATGAAGTGTGTTATGCAACTATTACAATGAAATGTAATGAGTTGTTGCACTTGATGAGTGTTAATTAATGTACCTTGAGAATGGGGTTAAGCCCAAATGATGTGTATGATATAATCATACCATGATGAGGATGACAAATGAACTCATACCTTGAATTGATGATCATTAATGCTATATGATGAAAGTAATGTTCTTGAATAATTAAATATGATACCTTTGAATGCCCCAGAGGTATGGATTAATGAATTAAGGGTTGGATAGATTATATAATCATGAAACCCTAATTAATGAGAAAAGGGGAACCCTAACCCTGACTTGGGTAAAGGGAATGATAAGCCCTGTTTGATAGTAAACCCTAATTCCTGGAAAAGGAATAATGGTGTTACTATTATATCACATGATGTGATGAATATCTTGTATGACTGTTATCATGCCTAATAACCATGCAGGTATGATGAGATAATGAACATAGCTAGATTTGAGCTACGACATTTATATAATAAATGTTGATTGGCATTATGAGCCTTAATGTTGTTGTTGCTTAGTAAAAGTAACAATGTGTAAGGATTCTATCAGTCATATGAGCAAGTTGTTGCCTAGAAAGAGGTGACAAGATATTTCATGGCCTTGTGAGCCAGGTGTGATGCTTGTGTAACAAGTATCATGAATGCCTTGGTCAGATGACCTGAAGGTGATAGCTACCTGAAAAAGGTGTAATATTGCTCAATGATGAGTTAAGGGTTTGAATACCCGGAACCATATGATTATGGCAATGAGATTGTTAAGGGATGAGAATCCCCAGTTTGAAATGAGGGACTGAGTTCCCAAGGTCTATGCAAGACTGATAAGTATCTGATGAAAGTAGTACATATCTCTTTATAGCATTATTGTAATAAGTCTTGTTTGAGAACTTGGCTGATGCTAAAAGAATATGAAAATGTACTTAATTAATCAAGTGAAATCTTTTCATGTAGAGCCCTGACCATAGATCCATCGTCGTCAGAAAATTGGTGGTGGTGAAACGGGTTGCTCCGCGCCAAAACCAGAAGGGCATACTTTTGAGTATGTGGGGGTTATGGGCGCGAATATCCTTATGCCCTAATGGAGGAATTGATGTGAGATAAACATTAAATCTCTCAATCCTTCATTATATGTACCGGGATGGATGTATCACGAATCTCCCGATGATTGGGTTAGATGCCGTACACATCTCCTAATAATGTTAATGCCGGATCGGTGGAGATAAATACGAAATCTCACGACCGCGAAGAGAGTGCAGCACGCCACTATAACTCTAATAGCGAAGTTGCTAGTATACTCTGGAAAGCTATATTTAGCAGAGACACAAGATGTCCTGCATGTGATCTCGCGCTGACCGAGATGTGGGAGGTCATGGGAATCTGACTCTTCCATTGACCTTGTATGGTACCGATTTCGACTTTGCAGTGGTCGGTTGGAGCATGAGCGGTATACCTCATCTCCTCAGGGCATAAGTGTGTTTGTAAAATAAAATCAACCATATAGCATGTTTGCTTAAGGATTGAATATGGAAATTCATTGGCTGATGTTACATTTCTGTTAAATATATGTAGTTCATTGATGTTGTTCATATCTGTTGTATTCATTACAAGTAGATGGATGAACTATGAGTCTACCATGAGTAGATGCAACATTATCCTTGAAAAAGGAGATTACTTCACTTTGTTCATACAAGTGATTTACCTGCTGTTAATTATATATATATAAATCCTTCTGCTTAGTTTATTTTAATAAACTGCTATAACAATGTTTTGGCGGAGAGTTATATCTCCCGCTGGGGCAATTTACAATTGTCTCACCCCCGTGGGATCCAATTTTTTAGGTGGACATGGACAAAGAAGCAGAAATCCTATTGCAGGGAATGAACAACAATAGTAACAGCAAGGATAGCAATAATATCTCAGGTGGAGATACTGCCTGTCAAGTTATGTAGTTAGAAAGTCCTATGTGTCGTCTCTATACTCTCAGGTCCTCAGGGTTTTTAGTCAGTGTTTCTGATAAATTGATCTGAGGTTTTGGCTTGATGCCTTGAGATTGTGTACTGTCTGTATATGATATTTATAAGGCAGCTGATGATGTAGTCTCTGAAAGAAGATGGTACATGTTATGTACATTTGAAACAGAATGTAAATGTTATGCAATGGTTCTTATTGGGAAAAGATTTCCTATGTGAGGATCTCTTTGCAAAAAGTTTTAATTTTCTGTGATTTTTAGTAATCCGCTGCAAACAATTCGCTTCCGCTTAAGTTAATCTTGTTTTTGTGAGTTGGATGCTACAGTACCCACGGTCCTACAAGAATGAACACATTTGCACATGACTGTACACATAGTCCTACAAGTCTGTACACATACTCCTACAAGACTGTACACATGTGTACAAGTATGTACACATTGTCCTACAAGATTCTACACATGTGTACAAGACTGTACACATGTTCACTAGACTATATACATCATCATACAAGACTGTACATATGTCTACAAGATTGTACATATGTACACACGACTGTACACATAGTCCTACAAAACTGTATACATGGCCCTACAAGACTATACACATGTGTACAAGACTTTACACATGGTCTTACATGACTGTACACATGTGTACATGAATGTACACATGTGTACATGATTGTACAGATGTGTACATGAATGTACACATGTGTACAGGAATGTACACATGGTCCTATAAGACTATACATATGTGTACAAGACTGTACACATGGTCTTACAAGACTATACACATAGTCCTCCAACACTGTACACATATGTACAAGTCTGAACACATGATCCTACATGACTGTACACCTGTGTACAAGACTGTACACATGTGTATAAGACTATACACATGTGTACAAGCCTGTATACATGGTCCTACAAGACCGTACACATGGTCCTAAAAGACCGTACACATGTACACAAGACTCTACACATGGCCCTATAAGACCGTACACATGGTCCTACAAGACTGTACACATATGTACCGGATTATACATATGTGTCCAAGACTATACACATGGTCATACAAGACTATACACATGTGTACAAGACTGTACACATGGTCCTATAAGACTGTACACATGTGTACAAGATTGTACACGTTGCCCTACAAGATTATACACATTTGCACACATGGTCCTACAAGATTGTACACATGTGTACACATGGTCGTACAAGACTGTACACATGTGTAGACATGATCCTACAAGACTGTACACATGATCCTACAAGACTATACACATGTGTAGACATTGTCCTACAAGACTTAACACATGTGTACACACGGTCCTACAAAACTGCACACATGTGCACATGATAGTACATGTGTGTACAAGACTGTACACATGGTCATACAAGGTTGTACACATGTGTACAAAACTATACACATGGTCCTACAAGACTGTACATATGTGTGCAAGACTGTAAATCGTGTCATACAAGTCTGTACACATGGTCCTACAAAACTGTACACATGGTCTTACAAGACTGTACACATAGTCCTACAATTGACCCTACAAGACAATACACATATGTACAAGACTGTACACATGGTCCTAAAAGACTATAGACATGTGTACAAGACTGTACACATGGTCCTAAAAGACTATAGACATGTGTACAAGACTGTACACATGTGTATTAAACTGTACGTATGGTTGTACAAGATTGTACACATGGTCCTACAAGACTGTACGCATGTGTACAAGACTTTAGACATGGTCTTATAAGACTGTACACATATGTACAAGACTGTACACATAGTCCTACAAGGCTGTACACATGGTCCTACAAGACAATACACATGGGTACAAGACTCTACACATGGTCCTAGAAGACTATACACGTGTACAAGACAATACACGTGTACTAGACCGTACGTATGATTATATAAGGCTGTAAACATGGTCCTATAAGATTGTACGCATGTGTACAAGACTTTAGACATGGTCCTACAAGATTGTACACGTGTCACAAGATTGTACACATGGTCGTCCAAGATTGTACATGTGTACAAGACTGTACATGTGTACAAGACTGTACACATGGTCCTACAAGACTATACACATATGCACAAGACTGTACACATGGTCGTATAAGACTGTACACATGGTCGTACAAAACTGTACACATGGTCATACAAGACTGTACACATGGTCCTACAAGACTATACACATTTGTACAAGACTGTACACATGGTCCTACAAGACTATACACGTGTACAAGATTGTACACATGTCTACAAGACAGTACACATGGTTGTATAAGACTATACACATGGTCGTATAAAATTATACACATGTGTCAAAAAGATTGTACACATGTGTCACAAGACTGTACACATGGTCCTACAAGTTGTACACATGTGTACAAGACTTTAAATATGGTCCTACAAGACTGTACACATGTGTCACAAGATTGTACACATGGTCCTACAAGATTGTACACATGTGTACAAGACTGTACACATGGTCCTAAGAGACTGTACATATGTCTACCAGACTGTACACACGTTTACAACACTATACACATGATTGTACAAGACTGTACACATGGTCGGATAAGATTGTACACATGGTCGTACTAGACTGTACACACGTGTCAAAAAGATTGTACACATGTGTCACAAGACTGTACACATGGTCCTACAAGACTGTACACATGTGTACAAGACTTTACACATGGTTCTACAAGACTGTACACATGTGTCACACGATTGTACACATGGTCCTACAAGACTATACATGTGTACAAGAATGTACACATAGTCCTATAAGACTATACACATGCGTATGAGACTGTACACATGTCTAATGATTGTACACTTGGTCGTACAAGACTGCACACATGGTCGTATAAGACTGTACACATAGTCCTACAAGACTGTATACATGTGTCATAAGACTGTACACATGGTCACACAAGACTGTACACATGGTCCTACAAGACTGCACACATGTGTACAAGACTGTGCACATGGTCATACAAGACTGCACACATGTGTACAAGACTGTGCACATGGTCATACAAGACTGTACACATGTGTCCAAGATTATACACATGGTCCTATAAGACTATACATATGTGTCACAAGATTGTACAAATCGTCCTACAAGACTATACACATATGTCACAAGACTGTACACATGTTCCTACACATGTGTATAAGACTATACACATGTGTACAAGACTGTACACATGGCCCTACGAGACTGTACATATGGTCCTACAAGACTCTACACAAGTATCACAAGATTGTAAACGTATGTACAAAACTATAGACAACAGTAGACATGACAATACACATATGTACAAATATGTGTACAAAACTATACAAAATAGTTGACATGGTCGTAAAAATGTGTACAACACTATACAGAATAGTTGACATGGTCGTAAATATGTATACAAACTATAGACAACAGTAGACATGACAATACACATATGTACAAATATGTACACTTAGCAATAAACATGTGTATAAAATAAACATGTGTATAGTTTGTACAAAATAAGTTACAGAGTAGTACACATGTGCAACAAGGGAATGAAAGTAAAATTAATAGAAAAAGTCAACATCTAACGAAAATAACACGACTACCATAGTATGGACAATAAGAAAAGTGCTTTTTTAGAATAAGTTTTTTTGACTTTTAGAATAAGTTATTGTTTTTTAGAAAAAAAAAACTAAAATAGACTAACATTGAACTTTTAACTGAGTTTGTTTAACGCCCTTCTTATCTACCTATAGTTGACTGTCGCATGTCTTTTATGTAAAATTCAACTGCAAATACAATTTTCCATCCCTTATTGACACAGCTTGGAATTGAGTATGTAGTTTTTACATTGCACTGGCCCGCTGGTTCATTGCGCAAGGCACAATGTCAAAGTTTCATTTCACAATAGAACTAGTTGTGTGGCTGTCTAGTTACATTGATTTTTTCCAACAAAGCCAACGATCTATAAGGCTAGCTGTTCGTCCATGATTTATTCCATGCTAGAACTGGGTAAAGAGAAGACGAGGACATCTGTTCCTCGAACGCAGAACGACACACATAGCCAAGATTAGTGGTAAAACGAACTGGTAAGCATATACTTACCGACCGTCCTGCGTGACGAGATGGTAGTTTTAGGCACTGAGGTTGATGAACCAGTCTCAGTCTTCACTCCACCTAAGCAAGATCGCGCAAGCATGTAAAGACCTTGCCAAGCAACTTACAGCAGCAAAGATGGTGTCTTCCTCTATCCTCCTTTCCAGCTCGGCCCATTCCTCCATGGGTGACCCGAAGTCGAAGTGTATGTCGTAGAAGTTACGCGTGTGGTACAACACACTCTGCAGGGTCTCCACAGCCTGTCGAAGTTTGCCTTCTGATCCCGGCAGCACGTATGCCAGCGTCGGGACCTAGCCCCTGGCGGAGTCGCCACTGCCCTGTTGTGCTATGGTAGAGAACAACTTTGACTCTACGAATGTGAGGCAGGTGGCGTTGGATGGTGACGACCCCCGAAGAGGGAGTTTAGGGAGGATGAGAAGATAGTGGATGCGAAGGTCAGAGAGACAATTAGGACGCCCCGGTTGAAGGACGTTACAATGACGGATACGTAGAGTGCGAAGGAGCTGGGGTGAGTGACGGTCGGAGTCAGGTCGACCGCGCGCCGGTTGCAGGGGAGGATGGTGATGCTGACAGAAGAACGTCGTTATATATGTGCTCTTCTTCTGTAGGAAGAAGTAGTTGTATCACTCGTGTTCGTCGCCCTCCTTTCAAAATTCTAATAGTTGGTAATTTATCCGATATAGAACACTCATATGGATAAAAAGCTTTGAATCATTTCCTAGAAAAGGAGGGTACTTTACCTTTTTTATACAATGCTGAACGGACAACCTATGTATAAAATAAGAATTTTTGGATTTGAATAATTTGATAATTAAAATTGAAAATTCCAATTTCAAAGAAATAATCAAAATTTTTTATCAGATATTTCGATTCCAGCCAACGATGATGCTATAGCTTCAATCTGCTTTATTCTTAACAAATTAGTATCCGCAATTTGTGAAGGGCGCTATAGCTATATAAAAAATCGTTCATTATGATTAATAATCATTACTCCAAGAAAAAGGCAAAAAAACCTAAATGGCACATTTGCCATTTTTTATTCCCTAAATGGCACGTTCTTGAACTTATTGCTCAAAATGACACATTTCCAGGACGCATTGCTCTCTCGGGAGAGCAATGCGTCCCAACCGGGGACGCATTGCCCCCACAGGAGGGCAATGCGTCCCGCAGCCGGACGTATTGCTTTTTTTATTTTTTTTATTTTTTTAAATTATGATACCATGTATACCATGTATATTATATATACATATATATGTTAAATTGCTAAATTAATATAATCTAAATTAACTTATATACAATTAGCCATATATTTAAAATAATATCTGAAGATAATAAATAATAACGGAATATTATATTTATCAAAACATAATATTTATAAATGTAGATAAAAATATTCAAAATTAATAGATATAATACTAAAATTATATAATAAAGTTTAAAATTATAAAAATAAAGAAAATATATACATGTATTTATTTGTAAACTTAAAAGAAAAAAACTAATATAGCAACAAAAATAAGAAAATACTAAAATCAAAAATAAGAAAATAAGAAAATACTAATATAGAAAAATTATATATATATATATATATATATATATATATATATATATATATATATATATATATATATATATATATATGTGTGTGTGTGTGTGTGTGTGTGTGTATATTTGTATATATTTGTATATATATATTTATATTTGTATATATATATATTTGTATATATATGTATATATATATATATTTGTATATATTTGTATATATATTTGTATATATATATTTGTATATATATGTATATATATATTTGTATATATATTTGTATATATATATTTGTATATATTTGTATATATTTGTGTATATATATATTATTTTGCTATATTAGTATTTTCTTATTTTCTTATTTTTGATATTAGTATTTTTTTATTTTTATTACTATATTAGTTTTTTCTTCTAAGTTTACAAATAAATACATGTATATATTTTCTTTATTTTTATAATTTTAAACTTTATTATATAATTTTGGTATTATATCTATTAATTTTGAATATTTGTATCTACATTTATAAATATTATGTTTTGATAAATATATATGTATATGTATATAATATATATATATATATATTATATGTACATATATATGTATATGTATAATATATATATATATATTATGTATATATATTATGTATATATATGTATATATATTATGTATATATATATTATGTATATATATGTATATGTACATATATATATATATATTATGTATATATATTATGTATATATATTATGTATATATATTATGTATGTATATATATTATATATATATATATTATGTATGTATATATATTATGTATATATATATATTATGTATATATATATTATGTATATTATATATATATATATATATATATTATTTTGCTATATTAGTATTTTCTTATTTTCTTATTTTTGATATTAGTATTTTCTTATTTTTATTGCTATATTAGTTTTTTCTTCTAAGTTTACAAATAAATACATGTATGTATTTTCTTTATTTTTATAATTTTAAACTTTATTATATAATTTTAGTATTATATCTATTAATTTTGAATATTTTTATATACATTTATAAATATTATGTTTTGATAAATATAATATTCTGTTATTATTTTATTATCTTCAGATATTATTTTAAATATATGGCTAATTGTATATAAGTTAATTTAGATTATATTAATTTAGCAATTTAACATATATATGTATATATAATATACATGGTATACATGGTATCATAGTTAAAAAAATAAAAAAAAATAAATAAAAAAAGCAATACGTCCGACTGCAGGACGCATTACCCTCCTGTGGGGGAAATGCGTCCTGCCTCCCGAGAGAGCAATGCGTCCCAGCAGGGGACGCATTGGCCAAATGTGCAATTTTAGGCAATAAGTTCAAGAACGTGCCATTTAGGGAATAAAAAATGGCAAATGTGCCATTTAGGTTTTTTTGCCCAAGAAAAACGCCTGAGGACTGGTTCCCAACAGACGCATGCGGAACGGCAGCATTGCGAACTGGGGGTCTCCGTGGTGTCATACAATAGCTGCGAGCCGCTGTCCTCGACCTCCAGATTGTGCAGCAATGCTACAAGTCTGTTAGCGTCGGCGGGGATTACAGGCCGACACAATCTGGGTGGGAGCTTGATGATGGCTAGGTAGAGCACGATTGACGAGCCCGCCTTCGGAGAACACGACGGAGCGCTCGACGGCGGTGCCGTCGGCGAGCTCGTTGCCGGAAGAGCAGTGTGACGGCATGACCCGTGGCGGTAGCAAAGGGACCAGGCGGTAGTGGAGGCGGCGACGGCAGGGAGGTGGCCGTAGCGAGAGTAGGAGAGTGTCCCTGAACGAACGTTTCCGAGCCGTTTCTGTGACCGTTGGTGCGGGTCCAGGCACGATGGGTCTGCAACGCGAGCGGGGCGTGCGTCAACGGTTTTCGGCGGCAATTTATACATGCTAACGAAGGAAGGCCGTTGTGTGGTGTTGGTTCGGGGTGCAGGGCTGGTTACGCGTATCACTGCCCAATTTCAATATGTATTGTTGACGTAGTTATCGACACATTAACGGTCCAGACAAACGTTCACCTAAACCACATGATTTCCGTCCCCCGCGACCTTTTCCGCCCTTCGTCCCTTTCGACACGCCTTTTCCTTTCCGCACACCGATGCACCCTCGCGCGTGAAGAATGAAAATCAGAGTATCAGCGAGGTCCAAGAAGAGAAGGTAGCGGTATTTACCTACTGCAAGTCTTCGAGTCAAAGTTGCTGGAGAATTGGACGGAGCGTTCTTCCTTCCGCAGGTGTTATCAACTACAAGAGCGAGGAGACCTTACCGAAGGTCATCAACCCAGACGCCGCCGCGGAGGAGGCGGAGTGGTTCATGCACAAGTCAGTGTCCCCGAACATGGCTCATGTGCAGGATTTCAACCAGGTTCACGTAAGGATCAATCGATGTCGTGGTATTCGCGCTAGATTGATCTGTTTGGATCAATTGGAGGATTGCGATGAGGAGGAAGATTAGGCAGCAGAGAAGCGGCTTGTGGCGCTTGCAGTTTTCGTGCTTCTTGCACTCGTGCATGTCACCCATATTTTAGATACTTTGTAGCAGATGGTAATGTGTTTTATTTTACAGACCTTCGCCCGTTGTTAACTTTGAGAACTTTATCCTCATCTTATTTTTACCAGAGTGTAATGTGTTGATTCTGTATTCTTAATACTACCACCCTTGTCTCTGTGGTTCGACCTCGATTGCTACTTCGAACCCTGTCATCGTTGCGGGGGCCTAAGAATCGGGTAATTTAAAAGTCTGACTACTTCAAATCCGCTCCTTTTGGACGCGCAATTTAGGCCGGTCAACTTTTTGGCGCCGTTGCCAGAGACAAGGCAAAACGATACTGTTAACGAATCCGAATCCACTAACTACACTCCCGTGCCTCAAGCTTAGTAATGAGCTTGACAACACTATTCCTTTTGATCTTCTATTAGAGTAGTTCATTTTATTGATACAATTTTTCTAACTTGATTATACGTTCTATTCAGGTACTCAGGAAAGAAGTATTTTGCTCAGTTGAGCACCGACACCGCTAGTCATACCACCTCGCGTCGAACCACCTCTTTCAGAAGGTGAGCAAAATGCTAGAGTTGGACTTCACTCACCTCCGCGTGGGAACAATGACCGTTATAATGGCGACCAACAACATGAAGAACCTGAGACAGAACAATTTGAGGATGATCACCGTCATGAGAGACGTCGTCATCACCGCAGACACCGAAGAAACCAACATAATCAGGAGCAGAACCATGGGGACAGTGACATTGAAGATTCTAATGAAGAAGAAAAGACCCCCAGGGAGTTGGCTGCCACAAAGGCCAATAACTCAAGATGTCCTATTTTCATCCCAAGGTTCAATGCAACAAACTTTGAGCTGAAACCATCTATCATATCTATGATCCAGAACAAGAGCTTCTGAGGGAATTCAAAGGACGATAACCCTTACCATCATCTTGATACTTTTAAGAATATCTGTGATACCATTAAAATGCGGGGAGTTCCATAAGAAGTCATTTATTGTAAGGGCTTCATCTTTTCTTTAGAGGAAAATGCCCTATCATGGTACATCGGGCTACCGCATCAAGCTCTGAACGGATTGAATGCGCTGGTAGACGTTTTTTGTGAACAAGTTTTACCTTACAGAGAAAACTGTCAGGAATAGGCAAAGGATCACGTCATTCATGCAGAAGCCGAATGATAATCTACACGAAGCCTGGAAAAGGTATCAAAGTATCAGAGGGACTGCCCTCATCACAACTACAA
The DNA here is from genome assembly GCA_963693085.1 of Alisma plantago-aquatica. Lineage (NCBI taxonomy): Eukaryota > Viridiplantae > Streptophyta > Magnoliopsida > Alismatales > Alismataceae > Alisma > Alisma plantago-aquatica. The sequence goes on from OY856412.1 coordinate 520,609,823, forward strand.
CATGGGTTTCCTGATAACCACCTTCTACAATGGTCTGACCCCTGAAGAAAGGGTATCGCTGAATGCAGCTGCATGAAGTTACTTTCTGGGGAAAAAGCCCAGTAGATCAAAAAAGATCATCGAAAACATGGCCGAGTTACAGGCCGGCACCGACTACGACAGATCTGATAGAGGATATGCTAAGAAGGCTGCTAATGAAGGACCTTCGGTCGAATCCAAAGCTCTTGAAGCTATCACCACTCAAATCCAGAAGATAGCCACTAATGTCAGACAATTGAAAGAATCGGGTGGAAAAGTTAAGAAACATGTTGAGAAAGTTATGAAATGTGTCACCTGCGGAGAAGGTGGACACGGGGTTGATAACTGCGTTTACACCCGACCTGACAAGTCAAGTGAAAGCGAATCCGAAGCAGAGGAAGCTGAGAACGTCTCTTTTGTCAACTTCAAGAGACCGGATCACCCTCGTTTTAACTATGGCAATAAGGATGCGGTCGAAAACTCGCATCAGCTGAATAATCCACCCAAGCAACCGCAAGGTTTTGAGAAAAAGGGCGGACAAGGTCAGTTCACTAGAACTACCAATTTCTAATCGAACAAGACAAACTTTCAAGGGCAAGGAAAGTACCAAAATTGCCAAACAACTAACCCTAGTCAAGGCCAGGGTCAAGCTAAGGAGCAAAGTCAGGACAAGAACTCGAACCAACCAGATTTGGTGGGCCAATTGTTCGATTTTGTCAAAAGACAGGATACTATCAACAACCAGCTGGCACAAAGCGCGTTGTCCAATTCAGGGGTTCTAAATACGATGCAGGTTCAGATGGCGGACATGCAAACTCACCGACGCCAAATAGATCAGTAGCTGGCCCAGATGGCCGAGTTAATAAAGAATCCCTCAGGTAAGATACCCTCCAACACTGAATCTGCTAAAATGGCGGTGCTGAGATCAGGGAAGACAGTAGAACGCTATGAAGAAGACAGACCCGAGGAACCTGAATCAAGGACTACGACAGAAAATCCCGCAGAGGAAGACAACCAACAAGCTCATGTTAGGGAGCCAGAACCAAGATCTATGGAGGAACTATTTGGTAAAAGAAGTCCTTACTCTCCTAAGTTGCCTTTCCCTTACAAACTCATAAAGGCACGTCTTAAAAAGCATTACGAGAGGCTTATGGAGTCAGTAGAGAAGCTTCACCTTGAAGTACCTTTTCTGGATGTTTTAGAGGAAATGCCGACCTACGCCAAGTTTTTCAAGGATTTGATCACCAAGAAGAAAAGAGGCGGAAGGATTGAGACAGTGCACCTAGCTAGTATGTCTTCTACTTTTGTCAAAGCAGATTACCTAACAAGAAAAAAGAAATAAGGGCTTTCACCATTCCTTTTTCCGTTGGAGATAATATCGAGCGGAAAGGTCTTGCTAATTTAGGGGCTAGCATCAGCCTTATGCTCATAAGCCTGGCGCAATGTTTGGGTTTGACTGATATGGTCAAGACCAACATGAGGATTGAATTGGCGGATGATAGCTTCAAAAGACCTGTAGGAGTTGTTGAGGATGTACCGATCCGTGTGGGAAGTTTCTTCATTCCTTGCGACGTTGTGATCATTGACACTGTGGAGGACCCTAACTGTCCTATAATCTTTAGACGCCCCTTCTTGGCTACAGGAAGAGCATTGATTGATGTTGCTGAAGGAATAATCACTCTGAGGGTCAGAAACGATCACCTAGATTTCAAAGTAAAGGATGTTATGAAGGGACCGTCCCTACTAGAATCCGCTTACTTTGTAGAAAGCTACAACCAGTTTTGTGAAGAGGTGGAAGAAGATATCGTAATGGTAGACCCTTTTGTGAGAGAGTTAAGCAATCAAGACTCTGATTCTGAAGATCCATAGGTTGTCGAGTTTCTCAACTATCTAAATCAGTTTGATGCAGATCTAAGCGATGAGGAAGAGGTAATAGAAACAGTTAAGTTTGCTTCTCTAGAGGAGACACCAGAAGAAAAGGCACCCAAGGGTAAACCAGAACTGAAACAACTGCATGAAGGATTAAGGTATGAATTTCTATATCAAGAAGGGAGAAATCCAGTCATCATTAATGCCTATATTACGAAGGATCAATTGGAAAAACTTCTCGAGGAGTTGAGGCTCCATAGGCAGGCTATAGGATATTCGGTAGAGGATATCAAAGGTCTTAGCCCTGCGCTATGTATGCATCACATTAATTTGGAAGAATCTGCTAAACCTTTGGCTCAACCCTAGAGAAAATTGAACCAGATGCTAAAAGAAGTTGTGAAGAAAGAAGTAATCAAACTAAGGGATGCAGGGATCATTTACCCAATCAGTGACAGTAACTGGGTGAGTCTGATCCATGTGGTACCGAAGAAAGGAGGCATAACAGTAGTAAAAGGAGACAAAGGCGATGAAGTGGCGGTCCGGACTGTCATTGGATGGAGGATGTGCATAGATTATAGAAAACTGAACCAAGCCATGAAAAAAGATCATTATCTGCTTCCTTTCATTGATCAAGTTCTGGAAAGATTAGCGCACCATGATTATTTCTAATTTTTTGACAGTTTTTCTGGGTTTTATCAAGTCCCCATCTTACCAGAAGACCAAGAGAAAACTACTTTTACATGTTTCTATGGTACTTACGCCTTATGAAGAATGCCTATCAGATTGTGCAATGCTCCCGCAACGTTTCAGCGTTGCATGATATTGATGTTTTCAGATTTTGTGGAAGACATCGTGGAAGTTTTCATGGATGAATTTTCTATCTATGGGAAGGACTTTGATGCCTGTCTGAAAAACCTGTCTCTGTTCTTGCAACGCTGCGAAGAAAAGAGTTTTGTCCTGAATTGGGAGAAGTACCATTTTATGGTATGAGAAGGCATTGTGCTAGGGCATAAATTCTCGAGGCGTGGCATCGAGGTAGACATTAGCAAGGTTGAAGCTGTATCTAAACTTCTTCCATCGAAGTATGTAACCAGAGTGCGGAGTTTTCTCGGGCACACCAGTTATTATCGAAGATTCATAAAAGACTTCTCGAAGATCGTGAAACCGTTGTCGTCAAAACTTCTGGTTAAGGATGTTGAATTTGATTTCTCTAACGATTGTCTAAATACTTTTCAGGCCTTAAAAGATGCACTTGTCTCACCGCCTATCCTTCAAGCTCCAGATTGGGAGCTACCTTTCGAGCTTATGTGCGACGCCAGTGACTATGCTGTAGGATCAGTCCTGGGATAGAAAAAGGATAAAAGGCACCATGTCATTTGCTATGCCAGTCGTTCTCTGGATGAGGCTCAGGTAAATTACACGACTACAGAGAAGGAGATGCTCGTGATTGTTTTCGCTTTCGACAAGTTTAGATCCTATCTTATTGGAACAAAGGTAAAGGTCTACACCGACCATGGGGCGATAAGATATCTTATGCAGAAAAAGGATACCAAGCCCAGACGGTTAAGGTGGGCTTTGTTACTCCAGGAGTTCGACCACGAGATCGTTGATAAGAAGGGTGCAAAAAACATAGTCGCAGACCACTTATCAAGGATCATAGTCGAAGACCAAAAGGAGCCACCTATTAACGACAACTATGCTGATGAAGCCTTGCTAATGGTTGAAACCAAAGATGAGAATCTACCTTGATTTGTAGATATTTTTAATTATCTTGCCTGTGGGGAGTTACCTCCTGATATAACGTACAATCAAAAGAAGAAATTCTTTTTGGATGTAAAGAACTACTATTGGAATGACCCTCTTCTCTTTAGAAGATGCACAGATAACATGTATAGAAGGTGTATCCCTGAAGAAGAAGTTCCAAACATTATAAAAGAATGCCATGCCTCACCATATGGAGGACACCTGGGGAGCGAAAGGACTGCCGCCAAGGTGCTGCAGTCGGGGTTTTACTGGTCCTCCTTGTTCAAGGATGCTGTAAATTATGTAAAAGTTTGTAAAGAATGTCAATCGACAGGAAACATTGGAAGAAGAAATGAGATGCCTATGGCCAATTGGGTCGAAGTTGAGATTTTTGATGTCTGGGGAATTGACTACATGGGTCCATTTCCCCCATCAAAAGGATATCAATACATTTTAGTCGCAGTGGATTATGTGTCTAAATGGGTGGAAGCTGTTGTCACCCAAACTTGCGACTCGAAATCAGTGATCAAGTTGTTTGAGAAAACTATCTTCCCTCACTTCGGAGTACCTCGTACTGTGATAAGCGATGGTGGATCGCATTTCGGGGAAAAACAGTTTGAAGCACTCCTGTGTAAGTATGGGTTAAACACAAGGTCGCTACACCCTACCACCCTCAAACTTCTGGGCAGGTGGAGGTTTCGAATAGACAGATTAAGCAGATTTTAGAGAAGACTGTCAGCCGCACACGGAAAGATTGGTCAATGAAGCTCGATGACACCCTTTGGGCTACAAAACTGCATATAAGGCACCCATTGGAACCACCCCTTACAAATTGATTTATGGGAAATCTTGTCATCTACCCTTAGAGCTTGAACACAAGGCTCTTTGAGCGATTAAGTTCCTAAATATGGATCTGGAAAAGGCAGGGGAGAAAGGATATCTATAGTTACAGGAACTCAAAGAGCTAAGAATGCATGCCTACAAGAATGCAGGGATCTATAAGTAGAGGACCAAGGTGTGGCATAATGCCCACCTGAGGAAGAAGGATGTGAGTGAAGGTGACAAAGTTTTATTATTTAAATCTTCTATTCATCTTTTTCCAGGTAAGCTGCAAACATGGTGGTCTAGACCCTTCACCGTAGCAAAGATATATTCATCAGGAATGATGGAGCTATATGATAAAGATGATCCATCCAAAGTTTTCCCAGTGAACGAACACAAAGTAAAAAGGTTATATGAAGATGAAGTGTTCGTGAGAAGGACAGAGATAAGTTTGTAGGATGTGGAAACAACTGAAGGTGCAAAGTGAAGGATCTGAAACTGTCGAGCTAACGACACTAACTACAACGCTCCTCGGGAGGCAGCCTGAGTTTTTACTTTTCTTAGAATAGGACGTTATTTCCTTTCCTGTAAGAAAAACATTATAAACATTCTGATTGTAATAAGGCCCGAGTCAGTGCATGTGTCACATGCTCTGACTCTTTTGTTTTATGGGCCACCACTCGGTTTTATGATCATTGATGAGTAATGCTATCTGAGGCTGGGAACTTCACCTTAGGCCAATGATGTTTTACCCATCGATTGCTTTTTTCTTCACTTTATTTTTGGTTTTTTATCAAATATTTTGTTCTGAAGCCTTGTATCGGGCAAGGATACCTTGCTCCCTGGCCAGTATCGGGCAAAGGACTCAAGCGGAACGTGAGACACGCCCCTATCGGGCTAGGCGTATCGGATGTCACACCTTAGCAATAAGCCGCGTCGGACGATATGCCGAGCAGCGAGCAACCGTGTCAGGCGGCATGAGTGATAGCCCTTGATTTGACGAATGGGACTGATTTTACTGCCCGTCTCGGGAATGATTTGTCTCCTCGGCCGACACATGCCCCTGTTTTACCCGTTTTACTCCCGACCTGGATTGTTATATATAGTAATTGAGGTTAAACTATGTTGGGAAATGCCATTTACTCCTCACCTACTCCCGTATCGTGCAATAATTTCTCTCTTTTCTCTAGTATCGACCACCTAACTTCCGCTCCCGTGTCGCGCAAGCTATCTTCAGATCACAAAGGTATAACTCGACAGCCGTATCATTTGGCTTGCCCGACACGACCCTCATGTCGCGCATTTTCGTATCAGACTTACGGATTTAGTCAATTTCCTTGTATTTCCCGACACACATTTGTGTCGCCAGTCTTACCTTTTGACCGTGTCGCGCGACACATCTATAACGCGCGCTTGCCTGATACCTTATATCGGGCAATGCCCGTGTCACCCAGTCTTGTATTGCCTAACATGTTTCTTCTAACGGGCGACACCCTTTTTCAGGGCGATCGTATCGGGCATGATATCCATTAACGATAACGCCCGGTGTCTCACGATGAACCTATGACAATTTTGAGCCGAACGTCGTACCGCCCGATACAGGCGTATCAGGCGAGAATCACATCGTTTAGTTTTGAAGCCCGATGCAGTGGTTTCGAGTAGCTCTTGTATCAGGATGAACTTTTCTTATCATGCAACCAGTTTTCTTTTAGACACCGATATCGACTTTACGTTTTTACCTACCTAATATTGGGTAAGGTGAAATGCTTAATAAACTTGTCCTCTGATAACATAAATGGACCGCACCAAGCAAACTGTCGTTAAAGTTGACGAACATGGTCGGAGGATCGACACTGAGGCCACAATAGGAGCTACGACAGTCAGGCAGAAATGCCCAAACCCCGAGGCAGCTGGGCCATCCACAGTCGAAAAAAGACCAAGGACGGAAGAAGTAACGGTCCCAACAATAGTTTCAATCGCAGCGGCAGAACCTCTGGATCACACACCAGGCAGGTTCGTGCCCAGAGACAACGAGCACGGGCGTCGATACTCAGAACTGGCAACAAAAATCTATAGGCCGAGTAGATTCTGCCACCAGTCGTCCTTCCTTCAACTAGGCATTTTTGACAGGCTAGAAAATGTCATAGCTGCAGTAGGGCTGAGGAAGATCTGCTTTAGCCACTCCGCCTCCTACACTGAACTGACCAGGGAGTTCATTTCATCTCTCTGCTGGGTGCAGAATAAACCTGAGGAAATCGAAGAATATGGCGGAGCAGACAGACTGCAAGGGCGGCTATACAATGCCGAGCACGTCATCTCCAAGAAGCTGCTCAATGAAATATTCTCTTCCAACGAGGCAAAGAAGGAGCTGCTTAACAACGGTACAAGAATCACCAAAAGAGACGGGTTCAACCCGATGGAGCTCTGGAGAAAGCTAACCGGCGAGTCATCATTTAAGCTGGGAAGCAAGGTGGCGACAATGCACTCCTGTTTCTGGAAAATAGTGCACAAGTTCGTGTCGTGCCTGTTCTTCAGCAAGAATCGAATAAAACAACATCTACACCAAAGAACTCCATCTCATGTGGCACATGATGGAGGGCAGGGTGGTCAACCTGGGACGCTTCTTGTTGAATAGGCTGCACCCCATAAAAGATGCCACCAAAGAGTACTGAATGGGTGACATCATTAATCTGATTACGGTCAGGTTAGGGTACCCAAGGGAACCACATAGTCTTTCAAGGAAAAGGGGAGACGAGAAGATCGACCTCAAGTTCCTCCTTAGGACCAACATTATCAAGAAGGAAGGGCGAAGCTATTTCTACAAATTCGCGAGAACAAACACCCTCCTTCCGCTTCCTAGCTGCGCCAACTACGACGCAGAGAAGCTGGTTTTTACCACCGCAGAGATCGAAGCGGTGGCAGTTGAAACTGCTTACACCGCCACCACCAGTATACAAGAGAGGGAGGCTGCAAGAGGAGAACCAATTCCTCTCAACGCGCGATAGGACAAATCTTCCACAACTCCTGCTGAGCCGTTGACGGTAGCAATTAATAGAGCTATTGTCGCTCCTTCCATACCAGCTGCAACCACAACAACATCTTCCACGGCTGAAGAAGTACTGATGATCATGGATGTCGCCGAGACAACCGGGGCTGAGACAACCATGCTAGCCCCGAGGGAAGCTGCCGCAGAAGAGACAAACGTAGCTCCAAAGTCTTCTGTGGTGTCCTTAGTGGCGGAAGAAGAACTGCAGCCGGACGCCAGTAATGGGGCGTTCGCCGAGATCCTCGAGATTGAGCTCGGAGCTGCGCAACCTACACCGACACCACCGCCGGTGTCTCATGTGGTAGCTGCAGAGGAGGTCGCCGACAACACAGAGGTGGAGCAACATCTACCCACACCACAACCCTCTCCACCACCACAAGCAGGAGAGGTAGAGACAGCCGTAAAAGTACTAACGCCTCGCCCATAAGCAACAACCTCGCGAACAATCTAGATTGACACTACCCTGAGTGAGGCTGCACACTCATCGGGTATATTTACATGCGGGAGAGTATCGCGAGGATGAGAGGGAGATCTACAGGAGCCCCTCCGTTGCTCGGATAGATACTAGGGCACAAACTCGATAACTTGTGGGAGGTAAAAGAAAGCCACTCAGCTACTTTTACTTTGCTAACCCACAAGTTTTCTATCTTCCAGCGGAGACTGAATAGCCAGAAGTGGCAACTACTGACTCTAGTTGGCCTTCCTAGAGGCACTCAACACCACACTACAATAGGCCCTCGAGTGCCTTGACGCGATTGAGGAGAGGCTGAACAGGGGGGACGACCATCCACGCCCAAGACAGCCAGGAGGTCTCCTTCGCCCCTAGTTTTAGGCTCTGCACCCTCCTCATCTTCACCCTCTACTTCTGGTGCGTCGTCTTCTTCAAGTGGGCCTTCTACAACACCCGACAAAGAGACGACACACAAGTATGCTGATGGGTCTCCAGCAAGAGAGGAAAGCTCCCGAGTCGTAGATGACTTCTCTCCCTCCGCCTCCCTTGATGAAGCCGAAAATAATGACGAATCAATCAGCATCAGGGAGGATTCTTCTGATGAATCGGTGGGAGATGGGGGGACATTGACGCTGCCAATCAAAGACACCCCTTAGAGGAAAAAGCTTGACGACAGATGAATTTTTTGCGCCGTCAGAAATAACTTCTTTTGAGATGGCGGAATTCGACAGAAGGGCCATCGGATACCTGACGATTAGGGACCAGAAGCTGCTAAATAAGGTCCTGAGGTCGTAGGCTGACGAAGAAGAAGTAATCTGGAGCGACAACTACTTTTTAGTACAATGGGGAACACTTAGAAGCTTATTCCGCTCCTCAACCGTCGTCAAAAAAAAACTATTCAGGGTCCTGGAGGGTACAATCATCGAGAATGTCAGCACCAGGACAGGTCGACAAACGATATACAACGTCACCTCGACCTTGGCAAGAAGATTGATGATAGGAGTATCAGACTCCATCGCAGTGGCCAACATGCTACGACATATTGAAGAGCACAACACAAACCTCGTGTTGGCCCCATACAAGCACCACAACAACTGGTTCCTATGTGTTGCAGACCTCCAGAACCATGATGTCCAGATGTTCAGCTATTGCAACGAGGAGGTGCCACGCTCAAAACTTATCTTCAGTCTCCCGAAGGATAAACATCTCAGGCTTCTACCGATGCGTTTTCTCCGAGCTATCAAGCAAAGAGTCTAACGTCATAGCGGCGTTTGGAACTTCTTCTCTATCAGAGACTTCCCCATCCAAGCAGAATCAGGAAGTGGGAATAGCACACTTGTCATCTTGCGCGCCATGGAGCTGCTCAACATATTTGGAAATATAAGGCACCTCCAAGGCCAAGACTTCTTCCAACTCAGGAGCACCTACTCTCTACTGCTGATCAAAGACAAACACTACTTCCAAGACGCAGGAGTACCAGACAAGCTGCTGGATAGTGACAAAGCAGACGAATCATCACAACCCAGCAGCACTCCAGAAGTAGAAGTCGAGACAGAAGCAGACGCCTATGGGGTAGGCAAGCAGTTAGAAATCCTGCGAGAAGTATGTGGAATTGAAGACCCCGCTTTGCCCGACACTTCAGAAGAATTGATCAACAACTTCGACCGTTTCTCATGTTCTACGCTCACACAGGATCATGTCAATGAAGTTCTTCTGAAGTTAGCCGACTCTACCCCACAGACGTCATCTACGAGGCAGGCAGCGTCATAGTCCCAGTTGACGATTTGAGGGATATGATAAAAGAAGGAAGATGTCTGGCGATATCAGTGGCGGCCGCCTACATCCAGATAATACAGAAGAAGTTTGAACATGCATACATAGCCCATCCAATGTTGTTCAACGACATCTGCCTAGCTGATGAGTCATTAGCAAAACAATCATTTCTGGCAGAGTTTCAGTGCAGAGTTACATGCATCATCTTCCTACCTATCCTGCACTATAACCACTGGACGCTTCTGACGATGTACACTTGACAACGAGCATGAATCTTATACAACAGCTCGGACAACAACAAAGATCATCCGGTACAGTGTACATCGACAACGTTGACATCCCTCGAGAGCTTAGTACGAAAATACTATGACGAGGTGGCAGCGTTGATACAACAATTCCTGGAGACAGCAGCTAGAAAATGGCATGAGCTTCAGTTCTGCCACTGCAGTCCACAACAAATTCCTTTATCCAATGACTGCGACATCTTCGTGCTGGAATGGATATCAAATAGAGAGATGCCTGACCAGCTCCAACACATTGACTACCACAGCAAATGCAGAGAATATGTGTGGGAGCTTCTATCTGGCAAAGGCGCTCTCACCAACTAACCCTCATTGAGTAAACATTACCCTACCTGATCTACTTCATAACTCTGGGACAGAGTGTGGAGTAAGTTTGGGGGGGGGATTCTATGTACCAGTGAGGGAGGTACTAAAAGCCCTTTGAACTTCATCCCTTTTGTTCTTTCTATTCTTTTTCTATAACATGTGTACATATACATATACATGCCTCATACAAAATACAAAAATTTTGCTTATTTTGTCTCTATACATATGTACAAAAACACTTTATAGTAAAAACCTGATATGACTTCTTACCAGTTTGTTTCCTCTGTGTCCAAAGAGGTGTAGGTTTTGCTATGTCTTTTAAAAAATGCAGCCTCATACAAAAAAATACTACGACTTTCCACGCCAAAAATTTTGAAAAATAATCTCACGACAGCTAAGAGACGTGTATGCAGAAGGAAAAAACTACCCAAATAGCAAAAATTTCTCTTGTTTTTCCTTATCCAAAAAAATCCCAAAAAGAGAAAACAACCTTATGAGAGTGAATAAAAGCATTAGAGTTGTGCCAAACGAAAAAAAATATACACACTTATTTTCCAAAAGTATCCATCTTTGGGCATGGTAGATCTGTGGCAGTGGTACGTAGGATGTGAAATCACTGCTCTAAAGCCAACCGGCTTGGACTGCAGGGACCGCTCGCCCGCTAACAGATCCATACCTGGATGGACTGATGGGAAACAAGAAAAACCCAAAAATCCTTAAGCCTACCCAAACACACAACTTTCTGTTCCCAAAAGCTGTTTGGTGTGAAAGCAAACTTCGAAATCATGCACCCAAGTCTCGCCGAAGCTGTAGAGAAATTTTTTCTCAAATAAGGCAGGAAAAATAAAGTCTATTTTTTGTGGTCAGAAAGTATTCTGTTTAAGACATCTCAATACTCGCTCAAATCCTTTGTCTGAAAACTATACCGGTTAAGAAGAAGCATCACAAACAAAGTTTTAAAAGATTGATTGAGGACAATCAAAATGCTAAGTTTGGGGGAGTTGATAACACCAAATTTTGTGATATTTATGGCCCATATTTCATTGTCAAAACTTCCCTTTTAAACTATTTTCCTCTCCTTTTTGTCATGTTTTTGAACAAACAGGCCACGCTACGCTCTTATCTAATTTGTATCATTTTTTAAGAGTTTTCTTCAGTTTTCCACTCAAAATCAGCAAATAGCCCGTCCCGACCCATGAACATGTTTTACCTACATCGGTCAGTCGGCCGACACACTTACTACCTGTCCTACAGCAGCCCGATACGGATGCTGAGCAATAAGGGTGTGCCGCGCGAGAAGACTCTGACGGCGATACGCCGCTTAGCCGACAGGGAGCTGTACCCACCACAACTACTCTCCCAATGAAGCCTATACAAGCCACCCACCAGCAGGTGCCCACCCGTCACGATACCCGACACGCTTACTACCCGACACCCATTGTGCCGGGCGATACGCACGTCGGGCATCCCTGAAGCCGCGCTAATAGAGCCGATGGAGGACACGTGGCGTCCGGAGAACCGCAACTTCTTTCAACTGCTGCCTATAAATAGCAGCTACAAGACCTCGATGGGATGGGTCCGAATCTCACGAAAGCTAACTTTGAAAAGCACCTGTAGCTAGTATGTCGCGTCCCAGAGGCGTATCGGGTGATACTAGGTGAGCACTTCCCTGACCCGAGAGGGCGGGAATGGTTCACTTAGAATCCGTCCCGGTCGTCGCAACAGCCTGATATCGACCAAAAAGGCCACCCGATATGAGGAACCCGACACTCTAAGTGGTCTCTATCCTGACACGATACCGAGCCCGATACGAATCACCCACAACGACATGTCGCCTGAGAGGGTGACACCCCGACACGACCGTATCGGGCATGAACGCTTTGATCGATATGTCTGCCTGTCATGGCCTATCGCCTGACAGGGGGATGTCGCCCGATACAGGCATATCGGGCAGGGCTCCCTCCCGATATCGGGCTAGAGGAACCTTAGAGATCTACTGCTACATGTTGCCCTCCTAAATGAAGGAGGCGATACTTATCTTCCCTTTACAGTTATTTACTTTCTTTATTTACGCAATGTAACCAAACCCCTTTTATATAATGATTATGCTAATGGAATTAGAGGAGTTTTAAATATCTGTTGACTTTATGTTTGGTTCCTTTTTGTTGGATGATTACTTTGCTTAGCATCCAGACTCTAGCTTGTACATTTGGATCATGTTTTGACTAGCTATCGAACCATGTTTCCCGCTGCAACCCTCTCTCGAGAGGAGTTGTAGCTCTAGCGTTTGGTCCAATCAGGGAGTACGAGAGTACCCAGGATCGAAGTTGCTTTAGTCACCTTTCCACTCTAACCCAAGTCCATCAACCTTGAGAGAGGGTGTTAGTGCTTAGTTAGAGGTACCGTCTTTGAGAGAAGGGGTACAAGATGTTTCCTGCTGCCACTTGCTATGCCGAAGTTTTCCTCCTTAGTTCCTTATCGAGGCAATGGTGTTATCTCCTCTGGTTCTATTGGGCTAAAACACTAAAAACTAATAAACGCCAAAACCTTAATTTTCCTTGTAACTCCAGTTGGAGATAGTTTTCTTTTATTTTACCGACCTTCTCCCGTTGTTCCCTTTGGGAACTTTATCCTCATCTTGCTTTTTCCAGAGTGTAATGTGTTGATTCCGTGTTCTTAACACTACCACCCTTGTCCCTGTGGTTTAACTCCGATTGCTAATTCGGACCCCATCATCGTTGTGGGGGCCTAAGAGTCGGGTAATTGAAAAGTCCGACTACTTCGAATCCGTTCCTTTTGGATGCACGATTTAGGCCGGTCAATATCTCACTCATAATGACGAATTGAGTTGTAATCAAGATCGAGAAAGGGGCTCAAGTGGATTAATAGCACTCAACTATGATAAGGACCTTGAATAGCATGAATGAGCAACCTTGAAATGAGCTCTAAGAGGTCCTATTTATAGTTGGGGATGTCTACTAGAGTGTGGGAACACTTATGAACATTTTCTAGCTGAAACGGGGGTTGCAACAGATCTATTTTTGACTTTAGCAACTCACCAATGGCTAGAATAACTTTTTCTATATTTTTCATATAGTACATTCAATCGAGTTTTAATAAAGATAACTCGACTGATCACAGTATGTGACAAGATCAATTTAAACCATCACTCGTGTTTGTCCTGGTGGAAACTTGACCAGTCCACTTAAATAAATCTTGGGAAGAGAGGTCATCAATCCAGATCTATGGGTAGAAAACTCGACCGATTGACATAATTTCCAAAATCCATCAAGGATAGGTCAAGTTGGCAACTCGACCGATGAAGTGCCTGTGATGAATTTTTCAAAATGATTTCTAAGTAATCAAACTTAGAATTAAGTGTCCCTAATTTTTTCTAATCTTAGTTACAAGTCATATTATCAATACAAATGATTACAAAAATGTTCTAAGGTGATTTGGAGTGATTTCCCAAAATTGCACATTTGCATTGCTTTTGACTTGAACTAAGCCAAGCTAGGGCTTGAATGATTTGATCCTTTTCATGCATCTAATGGATGAAATCAATATTAAACAAACATATTAGATACATATGACTGGAATGGTTAAGTCTTTATCAAAATATGAACAATGCTCAACACTAAGGTCAACATTCTCTCCCTTTTTGACAATGACAAACCATTCCTCAACATATTGAAAAGGATACAAAATTTAAACCTTTACCTTTGAGATAGGATGTGAAAGTTGAACCTTTTACCTTGTGAGTTGCAAGGGGATACATGATTGAATAATGTGAATCACTCCCCCTCAATTCGTGCTTACCTAAACCTTAATGGTTAGTCTATCCACAAATAACCATAGCGCATATACATACTATGGTCCTTAAGCAAGTCACATGATAAATAAATAAAAGACAAGAAAATGATCATATAAGCATTAAAGCAAATATGGTTGAGAGCACTTCTTCCCCTAGTCATCTAAAAAAGGTAGGGAGGTAGAAGAGCTAAAAAAACATGTCTTCTACCCGAACGCAACCTAAAGCAATCAAGCATGTATAACACATATCAAATAGAGATGAGGTAAAGAGAAACATGCAATCCAATGCCATATTCAAAATATGAAATAACATACCACAAACTCATAACGTATAGTGTCAACCAAAGAGTTAGGGTACATAGGATTAAGATTACAACACTAAAACATATCCTCAGTACAAGAGATACAAACCGATGATAAAACAATAGGATGATAAAATAGTACATCTAAGATACAATGCCCAAATGTCTTAATACATAAGAGTCTAAAAAGATATGTATGACCAATATCTGGAGTATAAGAAACTAAGACGTATAAGCTATATCTAAGCTATCTATGTCAATGACATCATCATCATCTTTACCCTCGGGCTCGTAGTTCTCATCTACATTTGAAGGTGCAACAGAGACAACAACATCACCTTCATCACCAGAGGCACCAACAAAGTCGTCATCAGAACCAACATCAAAGCCATCATCCTCAATGCCCTCCTCATCTTCAACATCTTCCTCATCAGTGTGGTCAGGCATCTCCTCATCGACAGAAGGACTAAAACCATGATCGGGCCATAAGGCATTTTGCTCGTCCCAAGACATGCCAAGAGTGTGTAACTCGTGTGCCTGAGGAAAGGTGGGAGTAGAGGTGCCAAGACTGGCAAGAAGGGTAGAAAGAGGGCCAGCAGGAAAAGCCAGTAGAGGAAGCACTCCAGGGGTAGGGGTAGGTCCACCAACAATAGCATATGAGGCAGTAGATGCAACATGTGGAGGGGACGGGTAGAAGTGTCTATATACATAGGAAGCATATTCACTTTCTGGGTAGGGCTGGTAGGAGGGGTAAGGATGGCTATAGGACAATTTCACAGTAGACATGATCTAGAACAAGTCCTGGTATAGGTGAACCTAAATCTGAAGGTTGTATAGATGCTAATGCATCTTATATCCCACAAGGGTTTCATCTAACACATTGAAGGAGCTGTGGTCAGGTTGGGGTGGTGATGGAGGTGGAGGTTCTTGGGTAGAGGTAGAGGCTCCAGGTGTGGTAGAAGAGGTAGGTAGGAAGATCTTCCTGATCTTGGTCTCATTAATGCAAACTCCTTTTCAACTAGCTTTATATTTGAGATCATGAAAACGATATTTCTGGATAGCAAAAGTGAACAAGCCATAGACCAAGGAAGGGTAGGAAGGGTGGGTACCACATGTGTTCTTCCCGGAGTCAAAGAATGTCATGTGGTGTATGATATATTAGGACAAATTGACTCTAATTTTCTTCAAGAGATAATACATGAACACAATGGTGTTCTTTGCAATTTCCATTTGATTCTTCTTGGGGTGGACATTGTAGTTAACAACTAATGTGAGCAACCTATTCTTGAGATCTAGGGAAGAGGATGGCAGGATATATTTCTTCTTATAGGGTACATGAGGCTTCTTCAAGAACTTGTGGATATTAGGAGAGTAAGATTGAAGTTCTTGTAGAAAGCCTCAGGGTCAAAAAGGTCAAAATAGTTAGGATAATCCTTCCTCCATGTGTTGGTAACCTCTGTTTCACTGAAAAAGATGCTAAAGGAGTCTTTGGAGATTTTGAATTTGATTCCTCCAATCATGAAAGTGAGAATGACCTAGCTATCAGATGGTGTCACTAAAGTGTTGTAGTTCCATGAAAGGTTGGCATAGAATTCATAGACTGCCTTGGTGCTTGTCATAGAATCATGAAAGCATAGGTTCTATATGCATAGAGTACTAGGTGATGGGTATTGAAAAGATTTAAAATCTTAGAGATAACGTCCTTCTTCTTGATCAGATTCACAAAAATATATCCAAACAAGAAAGGGTTCCTAGGGAGGAGCTCCTTGTAACAATTGAGAGCTTGAGAGGATACAAATGAGGTGATGTCAAAGGATATCATGCGAGGGTTGGATGAGAACGAAGGTACACCACCTGGGGTAGCTCTCTTTCTTCGGTTGGATGCCATGGGAATGGATTTGAGAAGAAACATCAACCAAAGAAGGAAGAGAACCACACAAACAGACGTATAACCACAAAGGAGGGTGAAACAGAGGCAAGAGAGGTTAGGGTAGGCAAGTGAAGGTATGTCACACCCAGGGTTGATGTCAAGAGGGGTTGGACCTAGGAATCAGTCGAATTTTCTCTATTTGAGAGGGAGAGATGTTAGCCAAAACCTATTTTAAGTTTGGTCTAGCCCGACTATCAGTCGAGTTCTGAGCTTGGGAAACTCGACCGATTAAAATAAAAACCCTTGACCTCGACCAAGGATTGGTCGAGCTGGAAACTTGACCGACAGGTAGCCTATCTAACAACTCAGAAACTTAATTTCTAGCCTCTAGGTTATAATTAATTTTATTTGTTTATCCTGTTATGCATTTTAGACATATTAAGGCACATTTCCCTCATCATAGGGTACTAATTTGTGATAAATAAGTGTTTGCAAAAAATACCCAAAATGAGCAAAAACTAGGCAAGAAACAAGATAACTATAGCACATATCAAGCAAGAGATGATCAATTTAAGCAAGAAACATATAGGTAAGATAACAACTATCTAGAAGGCATGTTAATATAATCAAGAGAAGATATGAGTAGTTTTGATCTAATGAAAGTAAATTGCTCTCTAGCTAGAGGTTTAGTGAAAATGTCTGCAAGCTGATTCTCTGTATCCACATGCGTGATATAAATATCTTTTGGCAATGTGGTCACAAAGAAAGTGATGATGGACCTCTATATGTTTAGATATACTATGAAATATAGGATTGTAAGAAACGTTAATTGTACTAGTATTATCACAATAGATAGGAGAAGCATCAAAATAAATGTTAAAGTCTTGGAGCATTTGCTTCATCCATAAGACTTGGACACAACAACTCCCAGCTGCAATTTATTTATCCTCGGTAGTTGAAAGAGCCATACTGCTTTGTTTCTTAGAGAACCAAGAAACTAGGCATGGCCCTAGGAAGAAGAAAGTGCCACTTGTGCACATTCTACCAATCAAACAACCTACATAATCCACATCACTGTAAGAAGTAAGAGTAAAGTCCCTTGACTTAGGATACCATAGTCCAAAATTTGGGGTTTTACCTAGATACCTCAAAATCCTCTTAACCATTATAAGATGTTATGTCCTAGGACTTGATTGAAAGAGAGCACACAAGGCAACACTAAAAATTATATCAAGTCTAGAGGTAGTTAAATAAAGTGAACTTCCAATCATACATCTATAGAGCTTCTCATCTTCCTTTTCTCCTTCTTCATCTTTGTCAAGCTTGGTGGTGTTTGACATGGAGGTGTCCATTGTCTTGGTGTTCTCCACCCCAAAGCCCTTAAGTAGTTTACTTGTATACTTGCCTTGGTTGATGAAGTTCCCATTCTTCATTTGCTTGATTTGAAAGCCAAGGAAGAATTTCATCTCCCCCATAATGCTCATCTCGAACTCAATCTACATAATATCACTAAACTCCTTGTAAATATCAAGATTAGTTACGTAAAGATAATATCATCAACATAAATTTGAATGTTTAGAAAATTTTTAGAAGTGTGCTTTGGAAATAAGGAAGAATCCATTTTACCTATGATATAGCCATTATCTAATAAAAAGTTATTTAGTTTCTCATGCCAAGCTCGAGGTTCTTATTTGAGACTATAGAGATACTTTTGCAACAAATAAAAATGGTTAGGCAAGTTATCATGTTCAAAGCCTGGAGGTTGTGCAACATACACTTCCTCCTCAATTGTATCATTTAAAAATGCACTTTTAACATCCATTTGATAAAGTAAACAATTCTTGTGACTAGAAAAAGCAAGAAACATTCTAATTGACTCAAGTCTACCTACATGTGCATATGTTTCATTAAAATATATACCTTCTTATTGATTTTAGACTTGAGCAACTAACCTTGCTTTATTCCTTACCACTTTGTTGCTTTCATCCAACTTGTTGCGGTAGACCCATTTGGTGCCAATGATCTTTCTATCACTTGGTCTCAGTACAAGAGTCTACACTTTGTTTCTTATGAACTGCTTCAACTCTTTTTGCATGGCGTGGATCCACTCATCATCTTTAAGAGATTCTTTGACATCTTTTGGCTCCAATTGGGAGATGAATGTTCTATTTGCTTGTTCTTTGTTGTAGGCAGCCCGCGTCTTCACCCTTTCAAAAGGATTGCCTATGATGAACTCTTTAGGATGATGCTTTGCAAAGTGGGGGGTTGGATCATTCTTTTCTTCCTCATCATCTAACATTTTTTTTCTTTTTCATCAATGTTGAGCTCTCTCAAATAAGGGATAACCCAATATGTAATGTCATCATCAACATTCTTGGAAATAGAGGGGTTAGTCTCAACAAATCTAACATTGATAGATTCTTCTACTTCACACAATTCAATGTTATATACTCTATAAGCCTCGCTGGTAGTCAAGAAAGAAAGCCTTATAAGATTTCAGATCAGACTTGTTGAGGGAATCTTTGGTGTTCAAAACAAAACAAGAATAACCAAAAACATAAAAGAAATCAATGGAAATAGCTCATAGGATATTTTCTTCAAAGAAGGATGAGTAAAAACCTAGTTTTGCACAAAATATGAAGTACTAACATCTTCGACGCAAAACTTCTTTGGAGTGTCATACTCTAGAAGCATAGTCCTAGCCATTTCGTATAGTGACCTATTCTTTTCTCTACAACCCCATTTTGTTGATGCGTTCGACGTGAAGAAAAGTTATGTGCATACCCAAATTCCTCACAAAACCGTTCAAACAAATCATTTTCAAACTCTCCCCCATGATCACCGCGGATATAAAAATTCCGAAAAGAAGCTTCATTTTCAACTCATTTGTAAAAAGTCAATAACAAATCAAGACTATCACTTTTTAAATAATAAAGAAGGTCCAATTGTATCTAGAAAAATCATCGACAATCACAAGACAATACTTGCTACCATGAAGCGATTGCGTACGCATTGGCCCAAATAGATCAATGTGAAGAAGCTCAAGAACTCTTTTGGTGTTGAGGACTCCTTTGGGTTTGAAGGAGGAATTCATTTTCTTTCCTTGGGTACAAGGTTGGCATTCCTTATCCTTTTCAAAATCTAGTTTAGGAAGTCCTTTGACCAAATCCTTTTTTCTCAACTTCTTCATTTGATGCATATTTACATGGCCAAGCCTACGGTACCATAAAGAAATATCATTCAAATTGGCAACAAGACATCTACCAACAATAGTCTTAATAGAGTCAAGAACAATAATATAAGGATTACCATTTCTAGTTCCCTTATATATGACATTGTGGGAGAGGGAATCTAGAAGTAAGCATTCTAAAGAAGTAAATAGAATAAGACAACCAATATCATAGAGTTAACTAACACTGATTAAATTATGATGCAGGCCATCCACGAAAAGAACATTTTTGATACAAAGTGAATCACGTACATCACCCTCACCTATTACATTACCCTTGTTGTTGTCCCCAAATGTCAATGATCCTCCTTTCTTTTTGGTGAATTGATTGAAATGGTTAATTCACCCATCATGTGTTTTGAACAACCACTATCAACAATCCAATTTCCTTTTTCCTACAAGAAAGGAAGATAATCGGTGCCCAATTCAAACTTTGGGATCCGGGGTTAGGTTGGGGACCCACTTCATGTTTGGGTTGGTCCCCTTCTCCCTGTAAGGACAATAAGTAGAGTAGTGGTCATCACTCTTATAATGAGCACAAAATATAGGGTTCTTAGATCTGGAAGACTCTCCATGGAAGATTGGAGGTTCCTTGTTCTTCTTCTTACCTTTGTATTTACCTTTGGCTTTTGGAGAACCCTCATATCCTAAACCACTTGTACCACTATGTTTGGTGGAGTGATCGAAGATTTCATTGAATGACTTCTTCCCTTTGAGGAAGGTTTGCAAAGTAGCTCTCAATATGTGATTATCATTGGTAAGAGTGACAACAGTAGAAGACACATGAGCAATATCATCATTAGCATGCAATAGGTCGGTCATTGATTTAGTCATATATGAATCTTTTTCAAGAGTAATAGAAGCAGCATCCTTGCTAGGAAAAATAGTTCTAGAAGATAAATCATTCACTTGATCAAGAAACCTTGCATTATCAGTTCTAAGCAATTTAAGTTCATCACGATAAACATTTTTTTTATCCCTACTGGCATCACAAACAAGCTTAAGTTCAACATTTTTAGTTTTAAGCAAAGTAAGCTTATCTATCAGGGCTTGGTTTTCTTCCTTAAGACTAGTGATGTTCTTAAGGTAGACACCATTCTAAACTTCAACTCCATTATATTGGATATCAATATCAAGAAACTACCTTTGCAAGGAATCGATGCTATCAAGATGCAACTTTTCAATTTGATCAAGAATCTCAATTTTATGATATAAATCATCAATGATCTTACCCAACCTCTTCTTAGGGTTTACATTTAGAATAAGAAGAATGGGCATCATTATGAATATCAATAAGAGTTTCTTTGGATAACTCATGGAAGCTGACCTAACTTACCTCACTTACCTCACCTATGTCTTCACTTGTCGAGGCCATAAGTGCAATATGACATTGACCTTCATCAAAGCTTGATCCACTTGATGAGGATTCTTCCCAAGCCACATGAGATGCATCCTTGCTTCTTTTGTCCTTTGTATCCTTCCTCTTGTACTTGCCTTCCTTCTTGTAATCATCCTTCTTCTTGTGGTTACTCTTGTGGTGGCTCTTCTTGGTCTTTGGGCATTCATTCTTCTAGTATCCCTTTTGTCCACATTCATAGCATCTTGGAGTTGAGGATGAGGAAGACTTTCCTTTAAAGTGCTTGCCCTTAGAGTAGTTGGCTACATGATCACTAGGTTTGTAATATTTACTTGTGGAGGTAGGAGAGGACCGATAAGTAAGTTGTTGTTGGAGGATCATTTACCTCCACTTGGGCTTTGAAGCCATTATATTTAACATTCTTTGACTCCTTCTCTTCTTGCTTTTGATCTTCCTCTTGCTTGTCTAGCCTTGACTCATGGGCTTGAAGATTGCCAATGATATCCTTGGTAGCTAAGTCCTCCAAGGATTCTTACTTCTTCAATTGAAGTTATCTTGTATTCCCATCTCTTGGGAAGGGACCTAAGTATCTTGGAGTTGATTTCCCCTCTATCCAAGGGTTGTCCCTAGGCTGCAAGTCCATTGACAATGGTGTTGATTTGGGAGTACATGTTCGCCACTCTTTCCTTCTTGCCCATCTTGAAATTCTCAAGCAGTCCGTTGATCATGTAGATCTTAGACTACTTTACTTGATGGGTGCCTTCATATGTGATGCACAACTTGTTCCAAATATCGTGGGTTGTATCCTAAGATGAGATCTAGTTGAACTTGGAAGGAGTGAGGGCAACATAGATGAAACTAGCTGCCTTGGCATTGAGCCGCACCTTCTTAACTGTAGCTTCATCCCAAGTGGATACATTATTGGTTAGATCCTTGTATGTGAGAATCACCACCTTCCATATGTCATAGTTGGTTCCTTGGAGGAACACTACATCCGTCATTTCTAATAGAGGAATTTGGTGTCGTCGAAGACCAGTGGTCTCATGCAAAAGCTTCCCTCTACATTGAGAGACCCAAGTAAGTCACCCATCTTCTCATCTCATGGGAGATGTGTCGGAGAAGATCGTGGCTCTGTTACCACTTGTTGGATCAGAGGGCTCTAGAGGGGGGGTGAATAGATCTTCAAAACTTCCACAAGAATAGTTAACCCTTCAAATTATATCAAGTAGGTAGAATTGCTTGTATTGAATCTGAGGGTAATCTAAGCATGATTAGAAAGGATGAGAGAAATTGAAAGAAACAAATTGGACAATCTATTTTATAGTGGTTCCACTCTCCAAACCAGGAGAGAGTCAGTCCACTACCTAGAGAGGTCAAGCTCTAGAATTTCTTAAGCTTGTCTACTCCTTATATTCACTTATAAGTGTTACAACAAATGGCCTTCCTTTTTTGGGACAAGGATAGCCAGCTTCCCTTTAAGGTCAAGGGAGCCAACGACCTTACAATAAAGGTCTTACCTATCTAAGAGCTAGCCTTCTACCTTAAAAAGGTCTTACCAACTCTCATTGTAACACCCCTCTAAGTACATACATGACAGCAGAAGCAAACTACATGTTGTCCATAACATGGGTCACTTGGCTTGGAGGAAAATTAGAAAACATGATATACATAACATCAAGATAAATGGAACATCATACATTGATTGGAAATATAGATTCATACTTTGTTCCTTGAAGATAAAACTAATAAAATCAACTATCTCATATTTGAACTAAAACCTAATACATGAAACATAGAACAAATACATGACATAAATCTTCTTTGGAAACTTTATGTAGGATCTTCTAAGTGTAGATGGCACCTCACCAAGATAAGTCTTAGAAACTTATACTTTGAAGAACTCACTTCAAAATCCTTTTCTCCTTGATCAAGGGACATCTCATCCCACCGCCATGCGAAAATAGAGATAGACATCAGTGAGTGACACTATAAAAATTTTAAGAACTAAAAATACGCTTATATAATTGACTTGAAAGAAAACCTTGACATGAATTTGACTTAAGAATTATTGATTACATAAATCTTATAGCATGAAGAATTGAACAATTAATATATGCCTCTCTCTATGATGCCCATTTAAGATCACATGATTGCTAGTAAAGCCCATAATGCTAGCAAAGCCCATAATTGGAACAAATGCCCATGACTTGGCTATAAAAGCCCATAATCGACACAAATTCCCATAACAACCCATAGAGGTCCATGATTTGAGAAGCATATAAAACTAATTCGATTCCATTTATTTTAACATCAACTTTACCATAAATATGAAATTAATCTTGAACTTTAATCTTTAACATGATGGTATTTCTCCCTCTTTAAACTTAAAATTTAAATATGTTAATCATTAATCATAATCTCTAATCTTAATGAACATGATAACCATAAGACATAAGATATAGAAAACATCAAGAAATTTATATGGTGAACATGATTTGAGCATTGAACTTGAAATTGAAAGCATAATCCATAGATCATACATAACATCCAATTCAACCAATGTACATATGTATAGTGGCATGGCCCACTTACCTGGAGCAAAGCAAATCCTAATTTTGTCTCCTTGATTTCTAAGTCAACCTTCTATTGTCTTGATTAGGCTCTAAATACATGTTCATAATTATTAAACATCATAAATCAATACCTTGTATTGATCCTAGCTTGAATTAGGGTGAATTAGGGTTTGAGTGCATTAGGGTTAGGCTTATTGATCAACATCATTAGATTAGGAAAACGTATTTGAATTAGATCACATTAATCATATGTGGTACATGATTAGGGTTTCATGAGTCCAATTAGGGTTTCTAATAAAACATCAAAACAAGAAGGCAAAACATGACATGAAAACTCAAAGTCAGATTCCACTCAGAAAACCCTCTCTAATGACTATTTATTCGTAATTTCTGAGCATCCTATGATTTATGATGAATATTTGAGAATGGACCAATCAGAAATTGAGGAAAAGCCAGATGTGCACTATTTTCCAGATCAATGGATAACTGAACCTAGACCTGCTCTAAGCTCGGCCAATTGATGTCTGCCAGCTAGCAAAAGGGGCTCACCCCAACAGATTAGCAGTCCAAGACAATGAAGGTGGGTAAAAACCCTTTACCGCCCTTGTAAGATTAATTACTCGATTAAACACCCAGGGTCACTACAGTCATATCTCATCCTGGCATGTTCCTCCCTTGAGACCAAGGCACGAGGCACGAATCTGGAGGTGGAAATAGAAATCAAAGCATCGAGAACTTGGTCGTTTGAGATAATCCAAGATCAATTGTGAATCATGCACATATTCACGAAGGCAATGAGCTAAATCTCAAGCCCTGGGCAGCACGGGAACACCATGGTTTATGCCACCACCATGGATGGGAAGAATCTGAGAAGAGGAAACCTGATCAGACCCCAAAAGCACAGAATGAAAATATGTCCATTTGGTTCTCTGATACAAAATGAAAATGATGATTGTGAAACCAGTTTAAAAGGTGGTGATTTTCTTGAGAATTGACAACAGATACCAGATACCACCATAGATGGAAAGAGGGGATTTCTATTTACCTACAAATTGGGTGAATGCAGAGCGCAAGAAGTGCCCCACTGAGTATAGGAAACATTTCCATTGTTGCTTGTATCCACTCGTGGTCAGAACCACCTGTGTAAAGCCACCAGAGATGAAGGAATGGGAAGAAACTCTAAAACTGGGTTATAGGGTAGACGAGGGTGAAAAAGACATCATTACATGTTCCTATGTATCTGATGATGGAATTCGACACTTTATATATAGTCTAGGGTTTGGGCATATTCCCCTATGATCAAGAAACCAAGTTACAGAGGACATGGGGAATGCTTTGATGAATTGGAGGTATAGGACATGCAACCCTACGAAAGTCAGGATCTCCATGTTTGGGGAAACATAAGGAAAGCAAAATGGGGTCCATTTGAGATCAGGACTGCGCAAAAGATGAGATCAGGACTGCATAAAAGATGAGATCATGGCATCAACGATCTCGTGATGTCAGAGTCCTGGCTGACTTGGGACTCCTAGTAAGAAAGACAACCCCTGCTTCCCGATGACCAGTAAGCCCAACCTGAGATGGGTCACCGCATGACAACTAAAAAGTCTGCAACTATAGAAAATTGGCATATTAAGGAAATAATCAAGATGATCAAGAATTAAACCATAAGAAAACTTTGCAAAAATCATTTAAGGGGTCAAACAAGGTCCAACTGAACTCAAATTTGGACCACATGTTTATTAGAGAGTCTAGAATCTTCCTAGACTATTAGATTTATATTTAATCTACCTTTTTTCATCAAAATTACCTATGTCATTATCTCAATGTATATGAATTAAAACAAATTATCCTTTCCTTGGTGAGTTATATTTTGAATCAAAACTCGAGGTATGATGGAATAGTCATTGTATATGGGTAACTTGCATCAATGATTAAGATTTTGAAATGTAAAGTTGAAAATTTGCACTGAGGACCCTGAACTTGTTTTATTTACAAAGTTGGGTTATTACACTTGCAATTAGCTGGATGCTTTCACCAAGGTCCTCCCCTTCATGCAACAAGTCTTTTGCCTTGAGAATTTAACCACTCATCTCCTTGGATCTTCTAGCTTAATCATCTCCTTCACTTGGAGTAGCCTTGAGCACATTCTTCTCTAACTGAAGAAGCCTGAACCTTCTCCTTCTCTTAGAGAAGATTTCACCAAGCAAGAGCTTTTAAGAAAGGAATGGGAAAGAAGAATCTTGAGAGCTTTACAAGCATACAAATGGGTAGCTCTCTTCACACATGATCTATCTCACTCATAATGATGAATTGAGTTGTAACCAATAGAGAGAAAGGGGCTCAAGTGGACTAATAGCACTCAACTATGACAAGGACCTTGAATAGCATGAATGATCAATCTTGGAATGAACTCCAAGAGGTCCTATTTATGGATGGCGGTGTTCACTAGAATGTGGGAACACTTATGAAGATTTTCTAGCCAAAATGGGGGTTGCAACAGTTCTATTTTTGACTTAGCAACTTAGCAATGGCTAAAATCACTTTTTGTGTGTTTTTCATACTGTGCATTCGTTCGAGTAATAATAAAGATAACTTGACCGATCACACTATGAGAGAATATCAATTTAAACCATCAATCAAGTTTGTCCTGGTGGCAACTCGACCGATCCACTTAAATCAGTCTTGGGCATAGATGGCATAACTTGTACATGATTTGATTATTAATAAAGGCAAGCTTCTAATTTATTATGTTTGTTCAGTTTTGAGATAATGAAATAACATAATAAATGTCTAAAGAATGATATTACTCAATGACGTATGTCTTCAGGTTGAGGACTTGAACAATGAGATCATATAAATGTTAAGAGTATATGCATTCTTATTATGTCCTTGATCGGTTGTTATAGTGGAAGGTAAATAGATAACAATAACACAAAAGATCAGAGTGTGAGTTAGTTGATGCTAGGATCCCATTAGTCATGATATGGTGATAGAAAACCAAGCACCGAGATACATGTTAGAGAACAGTGTATCGAACAAACCCATGATAAGAGCGATACATGAAAAACTTAACTAGGTAAGTCAAAATCACATCTTATAGTGATGGTGGTTTTTGTAGTTCTTAGACCTGAAATCACTGCACTCATCACATGTTGTTCGGTATGCTTTGACATCATCAAACACAATCTTGAAACATGGGTTGTTATAAAGGTGATGATTGGGTGACTGTGGCACATGGGATAGACTGTGAGCGATAGAGATAGGATTTGTCCCTCCTATGAGAGTATGATATCCAAGGCCACTTGAGTTAGTGAGGCTGAGAAATATATGTCCATGTACATGTGAGTCAATATATGATATTGATCTTACATATATCTCATACAGTCTGCTATAGCAAGAAACATAGACTGAATGTTGAAGAGGATGATGGATCCATGCCTCGAGTTCAATTTGGATATCAGTGACAAAGGAACTATACAAACATTGTAACACCATACACAGATTGCATGTTAAAGTTATTATCCAACTTTCCATTTACTTGGTTAGCAATGATGTGTGACTAGGCACTACTCATTGCTTGTGATGTCATAAGTTGTTATGGACATTCACTGCCAACGTAATATGGGACCTATAGGGTCATACACATAGGAACTCATATAGAAGAGGAGTTTGATATTGAATGATGATGGATTGATTATGAAAGTGTTTAGGTATTCAATTTACACAACAAATAAGCTGACTAGACTACCAAATAACTAGTTCAAGTGTTGAGACAGTCGTTTGGAGTGTCAGGCTGATTGTATTATACATTGGCTAGAATTCAGCCTGACCTAAGCTATGAGATGCCCATCTCTCTTATGTGAGATGAGCATTTTGCATGGTGTGATATGAGAGTCTCTTCTTCACCAAACTTCCAGTTTGGAGGTGCAATTCGGTTGCACCAAGGATTGGTGCTGACGTCATGTTATGCATTATTTGGAATTGAATTGCCTAAACATGTACAAAATTGGGAAATTGTGAAATGACTGTCTTGAAGTGTGAGATGATTGTCCCATGTGCAAGATGATCATTTAAGATTCCCCATGCTATGAAATTTATAGAATTTTTGTAAAAATTTAAGATCTTCTGGTCCCTTTCAATCCTGCATAGGATGGGAACCCTGACCTTGGCCTCTACTATAAATAGATGGATACTGGAGGATTCCTAGAACACAACAAAGAGAATTGAAAATCATATGCTCGGACAATTTTTGTCCTCTCTTGTAGTGGTAATCAAGAGAGCCCAAGCAAGTTCTGTTGGATCCTAGATGGGTGATTAGATGCTCTAGAGCGGGGGTGAATAGAGCTGAAAGCACTTAAACAAAACTCATTAAACCTTCAAGATATATGACAAGATAAGGTTGCTAAATAGGTAATTTGAGTGCAACTAAAACATTCATAGAAAGGGAGAGAGATATTGAACATGCACCAATTATACAAGCTATTTAGAGTGGTTCCACACTTCAAACTAGAAGTGTGTCAGTCCACTTGCCTAGAGAGGTCA
This sequence comes from Alisma plantago-aquatica, assembly GCA_963693085.1. Lineage (NCBI taxonomy): Eukaryota > Viridiplantae > Streptophyta > Magnoliopsida > Alismatales > Alismataceae > Alisma > Alisma plantago-aquatica. The sequence goes on from OY856412.1 coordinate 520,637,842, forward strand.
ACCTCTAGGACTTTCAAACTATTGCACTCTTATATTCATTCATAAGACATACAATGCATGACCAAACAAAAGACTTACCTATCCAATACAAAGAGTCTTCAACCTTACCAAGGACTTACCCACTTTGCAAGAGTCTTCGGCCTTCTCCAAGGACTTACCCACTCTTGCACAAGTCTTCAGCCTTGCAGGGATCACCCACTCTTCTTGGATCTTCAACTTTTGACTTCACCTTCACTCGGAGAAGCTTCCACCAAGGTCTTACCCACTTGAGCTTGAGTCTTCTGCCTTCTCCAAGGGCTTACCCACTCTAGCTCCAAGTCTTCAGCCTTGATCTTCACCAAGGAACTCCTTCCCTTGTTCTTCTTCACCTCTCTTGGACAAGAGAGAGAACCTTTCATCTTCATGATTGCAAATGAGAGATGGGGAGGTGGTGGAAGTGAGAGCCTCACAAGATATACATATAGGACTAGATCTCTTACATATTTCCTACTCACTCTAATGGATGTAGCAAGTGATTAAGCTTAGAGAGAGAGAGGAGGCTGTAGGAAGCACTCAACTATAGAATAGGAACCTCACATGGAGTTTGCAATGAATGCTCAACCTTGGAATGAAGCCCAAGGGGTCCTATTTATAGATGTGGATGCCTCTTAGCCTTTGGGAACACTTGTGAATGAAAACTAGCCGTTTTGTGGCTTGCAACAGATATATTTCCACTTGTTGCAACTCCACAACGGCTAGAAGCACTTTTCTGTACTTTTCCATACAGTGCAATCGGTCGAGTTTCTATAAAGGTAACTCGACCGACAGAGTAAAAGACAAAGCCGATATTCAGACCATCGATCGAGTTTGTCCTGAGGAAACTCGACCGACCAATGAAAATCGATTTGGTCAATTACTCCATCGGTCAAGTTCTGTGAAAACACAACTCGACCGATGCAATCTCCAGAAAATTGATCAAGGATGATCGGTCGAGTTTTTAGGCTGGGAAACTCGACCGACAAAGTGCCTGTAGTCAATTTTAAAAGTTGCATCTAAAGTGCTCTAATATTCGATCTAAGTGCTCCTGATATTTTTCTAAGCTTAATTACAAGTCATACAATCATTACAAGTGATTTACAACATGTTTCTAATGGATATACATCATATTACAGAAACGTGCACTTGTATGACTTTGACTTGTCTTTTCTCCAATTTGATATGTGCAAGTTGGGGCATTTGGAGTGTGTCTATACCTAATATGAAATCACTCAAGTAGAGACATTAGACACCAATATGTGGAATGGTTAGTCATCATGAAAACACATGTTTAGTCAATTTAGACGTGAGTCAACATTGATCTAATTGACCTTGAGTCAACATTCTCCCCCTTTTTGAAGATGAAAAACCATTCCATAAATGTATTGAAAGAATCTAAGTAAATTCATACCTTTGGAGAAACCTAGGGGTTTCAACGGAATTGAGTTCATATGCTCCCCCTCAATTGATGCGCATGGAGTTTTCATACCCCCCTCAATTGATGCTATTTCTCCTGCATGGTTAGCTCCTGCATGGTTAGCTTTCATAACATTTATAGAAACTATGTCTTCTACTCATATATGTTCTACACATATATGTATTCTACCCTTTACCTTCTCTCTTTACATGAACATGCTTCTCCTCTTCATGTAAGACATACCTTCTTCCTCTTTTAAAAGAAGACATACCTTTCTCCCCCTTTGTCATTTCAAAAAGTGGGGTTATGAAGAAATAAGAAACATCGCTTGTTAAAGAGAAAGGAGATAACACAAATATAAATAAGGAGAGTAGAAGAGCACAGATAGGGGCTTGTCCAAGCATAAAAAGAAAAGCAAGTTAAAGCATATACTTGAACCACCCAAAATGCAAGATAAAGTACTGCAGAAAAACAATAAATTGCAATTGTGACCCTCAAGATGACGGAATTTGACCAAAAACCATAAGAGCTCATTGCAAAGAAATGAGTCTTGCTTAGAAGGTTGTTTCTGCATGAAAAACACTAGTCTTGCACCAAAAACTGAAACTGGAGCAAAACCTGCATAAAATCCAAAAATACTCCAATTTCTACGTACAATGTAGATCTATGTACCCTGCATCACAATGTTATGCACGCAACTCAAGATAGTAGATATGCAATTCAAGGAACAAGCTTGAGCATGTATGAGACAAGATACAAGCATAACATATAGATGAGCAAAGATGCCAATTATAAATATGGTTAGAACTACATGTATATGAACTACTAGTAGATGTTATCACAACTTAGGATTACTAGTAGGATCTAGATCATAGAAAGAGATACCAAAAGATACACAAGATAGAGCAAGCTATGATTAGATGAAGAGATATATCCAAACAAGGAGATATGCAAATTTAGACGCATGAAAGGATATAACTCACTAGATATGCATCCTTACCATAAGATGATTACCACTAAGAACCTCAAGGTTGTATCCACACAAGCTATACACCTAGATAGATGTAGCAAGTTAGAGTACAACGGAAGCAATTTTTAGACACAACCAAGAGATCTAAAGGGATCATCATCAAAACCCGCAAAACAACTCAAAGCAAGTAATTGCAAGATATATATATACCAATTTAGAGCAATTTGAGAGATAGAGTTGTAAGCAAGATAGGAAATTTAGAACATGGCAATATGCATATATAAAGGTACCAAATGAGAGTCCCAAAGAATAAGGCTATTGGCTGAGAAAATCTAGTTGAGAGGGAAATTCTCATTCAATAAGCCAAATGTGTATTCTGTGCACAGTGTTATCGGTCGAGTTATGTGCATTGACAACTCGACCGATGACAGCTGTTGGCAACACCCATTGGTGCCTATCGGTTGAGTTTCTAACAGGACAAACTTGACCTACAGAACAGCTGTCAAAAAGCACATATATTTCATAAAAACATATTCAAAGGCATGCTAAATATACAAACCATATCCAAACATGTCTAAGCAAGTTAGCAATGCACTATAGAAGCATTAGAAATAGTTTTTGAGCAAGAGTGTGAAGAGAATCACAAAATGCCACTTTTGACTCAAAAACCATATGTATAGTGCACACTAACTTGACAAAAACAAGTTAGAAATGGTTATAAGCAATAAAACCTTTACCTTTGTGCTTACCATTGCTTTTTCCACTTGGTGTCACCCTCTACACATCTCACCTTTCTTCTTTCATGTGGATTGACAAGTCAATTTGTAATACAATAGCTCAAGTCAATCCATTTGCAAGTACCTACAAGAAGAAAGATGAAATGGTTCCCAATCATGTTTTTGGGTCCGGAGGGGTTAGTTTAGAAACCCAAGTCCTATTTCTCTTGGGTGCTTTCATAAAAGGACAACAAGTAGAATAATGACCAAAATCATTGCAATAGTTGCATGTGCCCATAGTCTTGGAACTAGAGGATTCTCCATGGAATACTGGAGGTCCTTTATCTTTTTTGTTCCCTTGACTACTATCATATCCTAAACCATGTCTACCAATTTATTTAGTAGTATGGTGTAGGATGTCATTAAGACTCTTTTTACCAACTAAGAATCTTTGCAAGGATGATCTCAAACTATCATTATCATGCTTAAGAGAAGCAATAGTAGAAGGCAAATTATTGATATTATCTCTGGCATGCAAAAGATCATTTTCTAAGCAAAGAGCTTTAGTTAAATAAGAATCTTTATCAATATGAAGAGCATCACCATCATTCTCTCTATTTGTAGAACTAGAACAAGATTCATGCCCATTGGTTTTAGCAAGCAAGGAGGCATTTTCTATGTCTAATTCATGCAAAACAAAATCTTTGTCCTTGTTTTCAGATTTAAGAACATCAATATCATGCATGAGAGAATCAACAATTAAGGTATGCTCTTCATTAGAACTAGTCATAAGAGGTTGAGCTTCTAGAAATCTAATCTTATCAAGCAAACTAGCATTTTCAAGTTTAAGAGAGTCTACTTGGCTAAGACAATCATTTTTATCATCAAGCAAGCAAGAATTAGCATGTTCAAGATCATCTAGTTCTACATGCAAATTATCAACAATTTTAGCAAGCTTTTTCTTTTTCCTTTTAGAAGACTTAAGAGAGGCACAAATATCATGAATAATAGCAATTAAAGATTCTTTATCTAAAGAGTTTAGATGTACCTCACTTGAGTCTTCACTTGTTGATGCTATAAGAGAAAAATGGCATTCTCCTTCATTACTAGAGCTTGATCTTGATCCTCCACTTGAATCTTCACTTGAGCTTGAGTTGGAGGAGCCACTTGAGCTTGAGTGCCATTTCTTCTTATGAATATGGGTCTTTTTGCCTTGTGGGCAATCTTCCTTGTAGTGACCCTTCTTTCCACATGTGAAGCACCGAATGGAGGAGGACTTGCCTTTGTAGAAGTTACCCTTGGAGTACATGGCATCTTCTTTAGCTTGAGAGGATGGAGAGACTTGTTCCATGATAGCTTCAATTTTGGCCTTCATTTCAGCCTTTTTCATTCGCTTTAGCTCTTTCTTCTCTTGTCTTTCTACTTCCTCCCTCTTATCAAGTGTAGCTTCATGTGATTGTAGATTTCCAATGATCTCTTCAATAGGAATATCCCTAAGATACCTTTCTTCTTCAATGGAGGTCACCTTGGGTTCCCACCGCTTGGGGAGAGTTATAAGGATATTTGAGTTGATCTCTCCACTAGACATAGGATGTCCTAGAATAGCAAGACCATTCAAAATGGTGTTGAGCCTTGAGTACACGTTGGCTATACTCTCCTCCTTTCCCATCTTGAAGTTCTCAAGCAACCCTTTGAGCATGTAGACTTTGCTTTCCTTCACTTGATCTGTTCCTTCATAAGTGATGCAAAGCTTTCTCCATACCTCATAGGCTGTTTCACATAAAGAAATCTGGCTGAACTCGGTGGGGGTCATGGAGGCATATAGGATGTGCATGGCTCTAACATTCAAGGTTGCTTTCATCAAGGTAGCTTCATCCCATTCTTCAATCTTTGTCTTTGGTAGCATGTATGGGCTGTTCACCATTTGCCACATCTCAAGACTTGATCCTTGGATGTAGAATTGAAGCCTTCTTCTCCAATAGAGGAAATTGCTTCCATCAAAGATTGGAAGGCTGGTCGAGAATCTCCCTCCTAGGTAGTCACCCATCTTCTCCTACTTGTTGAAGTATGCTTGGAGAAGACATGCTTTGATACCAATTGTTGGATCCTAGATGGGTGATTAGATGCTCTAGAGGAGGGTGAATAGAGCTAAAAGCACTTAAACAAAACTCATTAAACCTTCAAGATATATGACAAGATAAGGTTGCTAAATAGATAATTTGAGTGCAACTAAAACATTCATAGCAAGGGAGAGAGATATTGAACATGCACCAATTATACAAGCTATTTAGAGTGGTTCCACACTTCAAACTAGAAGTGTGTCAGTCCACTTGCCTAGAGAGGTCAACCTCTAGGACTTCCAAACTATTGCACTCTTATATTCATTCATAAGACATACAATGCATGACCAAACAAAAGACTTACCTATCCAAAACAAAGAGTCTTCAACCTTACCAAGGAATTACCCACTTTGCAAGAGTCTTCGACCTTCTCCAAGGACTTACCCACTCTTGCACAAGTCTTCAGCCTTGTAGGGATCACCCACTCTTCTTGGATCTTCAGCTTTTGACTTCACCTTCACTCAGAGAAGCTTCCACCAAGGTCTTACCCACTTGAGCTTGAGTCTTCTGCCTTCTCCAAGGGCTTACCCACTCTAGCTCCAAGTCTTCAGCCTTGATCTTCACCAAGGGACTCCTTCCCTTGTTCTTCTTCACCTCTCTTGGACAAGAGAGAGAACCTTCATCTTCATGATTGCAAATGAGAGATGGGGAGGTGGTGGAAGTGAGAGGCTCACAAGATATACATATAGGACTAGCTATCTTACAGATTTCCTACTCACTCTAATGGATGTAGCAAGTGATTAAGCTTAGAGAGAGAGAGGAGGCTGTAGGAAGCACTCAACTATAGAATAGGAACCTCACATGGAGTTTGCAATGAATGCTCAACCTTGGAATGAAGCCCAAGGGGTCCTATTTATAGCTGTGGATGCCTCTTAGCCTTTGGGAACACTTGTGAATGAAAACTAGCCATTTTGTGGCTTGCAACAGATATATTTCCACTTGTTGCAACTCCACAACAGCTAGAAGCACTTTTCTGCACTTTTTCGTACAGTGAAATTGGTCGAGTTTCTATAAAGGTAACTCGACCGATAGAGTAAAAGACAAAGCCGATATTCAGACCATCGATCGAGTTTGTCCTGAGGAAACTTGACCGACAAGTGAAAATCGATTTGGTCAATTACTCCATCGGTCGAGTTCTGTGAAAACACAACTCGACTGATGCAATCTCTAGAAAATTGATCAAGGATGATCGGTCGAGTTTTTAGGCTGGGAAACTCGACCGACAAAGTGCCTGTAATCAATTTTCAAAGTTGCATCTAAAGTGCTCTAATATTCGATCTAAGTGCTCCTGATATTTTTCTAAGCTTAATTACAAGTCATACAATCATTACAAGTGATTTACAACATGTTTCTAATGGATATACATCATATTACAAAAGCGTGCACTTGTATGACTTTGACTTGTCTTTTCTCCAATTTGATATGCGTAAGTTGGGGCATTTGGAGTGTGTCTATACCTAATCTGAAATCACTCAAGTAGAGACATTAGACACCAATATGTGGAATGGTTAGTCATCATCAAAATATGGGTTTGGTCAATTTAGACGTGAGTCAACATTGACCTAATTGACCTTGAGTCAACAAGTCCTACATGACTAGGGAGGGATAGCTACGAGAGAGAACAACTGAGGATCATTGTTGTGGGAGAGTAGGTTGGTGACTAGTACACCAACAGAAGGGACAACTCCTTCCTGTCCATTCTAGTAGGATGATAAGAGTTCTAGTTGGTCCATGTAAACTTATCTAGAGGTGAGGTAGCCTTTGCCCGTCTCTAAGAAGGATAATGCCAGCCAACAGTCCGTAATGAGAATAACTGATGCAGACAACGACATCGAATCTACTTTCCATGGAGGAGCAATCAGATGAGTCCTAGTGCAACCAGGAGCTACACACATACTTTCTAGGAGTGCACATCTACATCAAAAAGGATTGTTGTTAAACTTGCATTAGGACCAGGTATATCTTCATTAAACCATCCTTCTAATTGCATGGTTATTGACGTGATTTGTTGGTTAATGGGAAATATGTCAGTATTTTTTTTATTTTTGCTTCCTATCTGATGCCATATTTCCATATAGTGGTATCATAGCCATGTCAATTAATTATGTTTTTAGATAATCAATATGATCATATTTCAGTTTTATCATGCTTATTTATTACATACGATGCGAATATTTAAACTGGTTGATGTGCTTGTTTGACTATTCACCACATAAGAACCCAAATGAATATATATATATATATATATATATATATATATATATATATATATATATATATATATATATAATATGCAAATTACACACGTCACCCTAAAAATGAGTTTTTATGGTGGATGTGTAGTGTGGTTATGGTCAATACCCTTTATGTTGGGTTTTAGGGGAGACAGAGAAGGTAATGGAAACAAAAGAAATTTCTTCTCCCAAACCCAGAATAAAGGAATCACGTCAACGTCTATACAATAGGAAGGATGATTTGTAGAGGCGTACCTTGTCTCGAGGCTTGCTCAACGACGTTACCTCACGTCTTGCACGGTCTTCACCTCCGGTCTTGGACGATGTCTATGCATCTCCTGGTCTCACCGGGACTGTCAGGATTGACAACTGTCCCCCGAGCGGCAAAAGTCTCCCGCCTCTACAGTCGTTCACACGGACTGCATGGAACTCCGATCTCCTTGTCCCACAAGGAATCAGAAGGAGTCACACCCTCCTATCAGCGTACTAGTCACCGACACACTCTCCTGCAACCAGTTTCTTTTCTATAGTTGTGTTTCCCTTACTGTGCCTCCCTTATCGGGTAGCACTTGCTTGGGCTCTCTCGGTTACCAAAACCAAAGAGAACAAAAACTTTGCAGAGCAACTGGTGTTCTGAGTTATACTTTGAGAAACCCCCAATACCCCTATATATAGGAGGTTCATGGGACATGGTTCTCTATCCCAGGCAATGCGAGATTAAAGCATGAGTAGAAGGGTTCGAAATTTTCCACAAAACAACCAACTACGCCAGCTGAACCGATCATTTCAACCCTGAAATGATCGTTTGGTGACCTCAACTGACCGGTTCACACCTGAACCAATCATTTGGGACATATGAGACGATCGGTTCATCACATGAGCTGATCAGTTCATGGTCCTGGTCCAACTCAAATTGACTTTCATATTTTTTTCCAATTAATCAAATATTAATCCTTTTCCAAATCGAATTTGTACAAGTGAAACAAATTGTATTTGCAAAATCAACTTTCCAAACGATCTCCGTTGGTCATATGAGCCGACCAGTTCAACAATTTAACTGATCCTATCATTTCACATGAGCCGATCGTCTCACCAGTTGAGCCGATCGGTTCACCAACCTAAGCCGATCGGTTCATCTCATGAGCCGATCGGTTGAAAGTGCAGATTGTGCAAAATTAGTCAATCACAATTTTAATCAATCCGATACTCTTATCAATTGGTCCAACACCTTAAACACTATGATATTGAGCTATAAATTGATCGAGTGTTTAATTGAACTACTAAACTTCTTTAGTAATCAATCTAAACATCATTAGTGGATAAACTCCTCTTCCAGGTTAAATCCTATGTGTGTGACCCTGTAGGTCCATTTCACGTTGGTAGTGAAAGTCCATAACATTTATGACTTCACAAGCACAAGAGCGGTGCCTAGTCGCACATCAGTGCTACCCAAGTGAAATAAAAAGTTGGAGAACAACTTTCAATCCTAAAATCCGTGAATGGTGTTACAGTGAATGTATAATTCCTTTGTCACTAATGTCCTGAATGAACTCAAGGCATGGTACAATCATCCTTTCAATGTTCATCCATTTCCTTGATCTCAGAGCAGACTGGGTGAGATGTGTGTGACATCAATATCTCATATTGATTCACACTTTCATGCGCATGCCTTTCTCAATCCTACTCATTAAGTGGCCATGGACATTAAACTCCCTTAGGAGGGACAAATCCCATATCTATCACTCACCCCTCAAAAGTCCCATGTGTCAAAGTCACCCAATCATCACCTTTATAACAACCCATGTTTTAGGACTACGTTTGATGATGTCAAAGTGTACCCAACGACATGTGTTGAGTGTAGTGATTTCAGGTCGAAGAATCACATTCACCACCATCACTGTGAGAGCTGACTGTGACTACCAAATCATGGTTCCATGTGTCACTCTCATGGTGGGTCTGTCCGGTACACTTGTTCTCTAACAAGTACCTATGTGATTGGTTTGATATCACTATATCATGACTAATGAGATTCTGTCATCAACCAACACAATCTATTCTTTAGTGTTGTTGATGTCTATGGTTATTTCTACAATAACAACCGACTAGGGACTAAACAAGAATGTGTACTCTTAACATCTGTATGATCTCATCGTTTAGGTCCTTAACCTAAAAGCATACTGTTGGCTAAATGGACATATGTAAATCCCTTTGTTTTGATAATAACAAACATTTCATTTTTGATGATCTAACGTGCTACTTGAGTGTTGCAGGAATAAGGTGGGTGACAAAGCATCCGGGAAATCTATATGCTTAATGTTTGTATTTTCATGAAATGTAATCAATATGTAAAAACTTGTACAAACATATAATGTACAAGTACTTAGACTTCATGTAAATCAAGCGTTAGATCTTCCCTAGCTAAACACCAAACTTAGATAGGTCATCCCCTTCAATAGTGTCATATATGCACACTCATACACACACTTAATGTCTTTATTTGAAACATTGATACATGGTCAATCTCGGTCGACAAAATCCTCGATCGAGACACTCTCGGTCGACAAACTCCTCGACCGAGAAAGACCCAAGTAGCCGTTAGACACATCTGACAAGGTAGTTGGCAGTTGGAGATGAACGTTGTAAACACTTGATCCAGAGAGCCTGTCAGTCGACAAAACCTCGACCGAGTATGTATCTCGGTCGACAATTCCTCGACCGAGATGGACTCTGATAGCAACTGCAGAATTAATTAACTAGTCGTTGCTAATGCAACTAACTTGTACCTAACGGCTAGTTAAGCACTTAGAACCCCCTAGAAAGTATCTAGAACGTCCTTAAGCACTTGGAGGACATCCCTATAAATAGGACATGCCTTAGGACACCTAAACTCATCTATTTACACACTTGAGCAATCTTTGAGCATACACTTGCATTGCGCAACCTGTTTGTGAGCAATTGAGCATATTTGCAATTGGCTGCTTTTCTCTTGGCTCAAATTTCGTGTCCTATAGGCTAGTATCTCCTATCCACAACAATCACAATTCCATATACATTGGTTAGGAGATCTACACGCTTGATATAGGCAAATCAAGCCTTGTGCTTCAAAGGATAAGTTGTAATTTCCATTTTCCTTTCTTGTTCACTTTCATTGCTTGTACTCTCCTTGCTACTCCTAGGTTGGAGGCTGCAGATTGGAGAGGGTCGTGATCTTCTTAGTGAAGAATGAGACTTTGAACTACTTCTAGAAGGCTGGTGCAACGAGAGGTTACTTCAAAGAGGAAGGCTACTTCAAGGGGAGCTTGATGTTACTTCAAGAAGGCTACCTTGAGTTGGTGCATCTACTTCAAGTGAAGGCTGTTCAAAGGGGTGGAAGAAAGTATTGTATTTTGTGTAATTCCTTGAGAAGGTAATAAAATTAATACTTTCAAAATCCCGGTTGGGTAAGCAACCGGGTAGTGGACTGACAACCTTAGTATTTGCTAAGGTTGGAACCACTCTAAACCCTTTGTCTCCTTCTTGGTTTCTCATTTGTGGTTGTTTGAGTTAAATGATTGTTAAATTAATTTAAAACCCTATTCACCCCCCTCTAGTGTTTTTTCAATTGGTATCAGAGCAGGCTTCAAGGAACCCTAACCAAGTCTTAAAGAATGGGTGACGGGGTACTCAACCACCTCAACCTTGAGGGAACACTTGTGGCTAGGCCTCCTATGTTTGATGGAACAAACTACACCTACTGGAAGAGAAGGATGCAATTCTACTTCCAAGGCATTAGCTGGGATCTATGGAGAATGGTGTCTACCCCCTATGAGCTTCCTCAAATGGAATATGAAGCTTGGGACACCAATACGGTAAAATCGGCTCAAATGAATGCAAAGGTTGTAAGTATTCTATATTGTTCAATTTCAGTAGGAGAATTTAATAGGATATCAAATTGTGACACAGCCTATGAAATTTGGTATAGACTTTCCATAACTTATGAAGGGACTGTTCAAGTTAAGAATTCTAAGATTAGTATGCTTAAACAAAAGTTTGAACATTTCCGTATGGATCCGAATGAAACTATTAGTGAAATGTATGCAAAATTCTCTTCTATTGTAAATGGTTTGAATGCCTTAGGAAAAGTTGTTCTTGAAGAAGATCAGGTGTCAAAGATCCTTAGATCACTTCCTCCTAAATACAAGCCCAAAGTGACAGCCATTGAAGAAGCTAATGACCTCACTCGACTGAGAATGGAGCACCTCATTGGCAACCTAGAAGCTCATGAAGCAACCCTAGAAGAGGAAGAAAGAAGAGAATGTGAACTTCAACAAGGAAAAAAGAAGGATGTGGCTCTAAAAGCTTCGAAGATCATCACACCAGAAAGTGAGGAGTCAAGTGAAGAAGAAGGAGAAGATGCCTTGATTTTCAATGGTAAGAAATATAAAAGATTTAAAACTAACAAAATTTCTAGTTTCTCTTCTTCTCCTCCTAGGTGCTTTGAGTGTGGAAAGAAAGGACATCTAAAAAATGAATGCCCAAAAACAAAGAAAGGAAAGAAAAGTTCATACAAAAAGAAGGGAGAAAAAGCTTACAAAGCTGCATGGGATGAATCAAGCGAGAGTGAAAGTGGAGAAGAAAAGGTAGAATGTCTAATGGCAAGAGAAGATGATGAAGATTCGCAAGAGGTAAGCCTTCTTGATCTTCCTAAAGAAGAATTAATCACTAGTCTACAAGAAGCTCATGATAAATATGTTGACTGCAAAAGAAAATTAAAGAAGGTTACCAAAACAAATGATGAGTTATATGCTAGATTAAATGATCTCTCTTCTAAAAAGGACAACATTGATCTTGAGAACTTATCTTTGAAAACATCCTTAAATGACTGCACTAGAAAATTACTTACTCTAGAAACAAATGTTGATCTTCTTTCTCAAGAAAAGACTGATTTGTTAGCTAAACTAAATGATTTTCAGACCCAACCAATTTTATGTAACCATCTAGACTATGAAAATGTTGTAAAAGAAAGAGACTCCCTATTGTCTGATTTAGATCAAGCAAGGAAAGATTTACACAAGAAGATGGATGACATTGCAAAGCTACAAAGAAATCTAAATGACTTAAGAGGAAAAGACATCCTTAATAACATTCTGAAAATTTTCTCTAGTTTCAATGGAAGAAGAGGATTAGGATATGCTCCAAAGAAAAATCAACCCAAAAGAGCTAAAGCATCCAAGACTCAGACTATGTTTGTACCTAAGAACACAATCCCTAGAAAAAGAAATGAAGTTGATTCTATTACTTGTCACTTTTGTCTACGTCTTGGACATTATTCATTTTCATGCCCTTATAAGACCAAGGATTCCGATTTAGTTTGGGTTCCAAAACCTCAAACTTAGTAGATTTGAATGCAATTCAGTTGAGATATGACCTAATGTTCATTTTTGCAAATTATATTATCTTATCTCAACTTAATAAAAAGTCTCATGCATTATGGTAATTTTCAGAATTGCAATACTGAAACAGAAACCTAGTCAGTCGAAGTATTGTCGACTGAAAATATCGTCGGTCGAATTTTTTGTCGACCGACCAGATGTCTGTGACAAATTAAATTCTACAGCAACTTTCTCGATCAACGATTGGTCGACCGAGTGAGGTGTCGGTCGAACTTTTGTCGACCGACTGAAGTTCTGAGTCAGATTTTTATTTCAGTCTATAAATTAAACGCTTCTAACCATATCAGACCATCACATGGGTACCAAACACTACATGTTTATGCAGGATTGGGTGGTCGACAGTGGATGTTCCAAACACATGACCGGAAACAAGGATGCATTTCAAACTTTTGAAGAAAAGAAGAGTGGAACAGTCACTTTTGGAGATAATGGTAAAGGTAAAATCGTTGGAATAGGTAATATTGGTACAAACCTCAAAATCAAGAATGTTTTACTCATTGATGTTTTGCACCATAATAAGTGTTAGTCAATTATGTGACAGTGGATATGATGTCTTATTTAACAAAAATTGCTGCAAGTTATTAATAGAAAACACTACAAATGTTGTTTATGAAGGAAAAAGAGTTGGAAACCTTTATATTCTTAGACCTAACTCTATGAAATATGTAGTAGGAAAATGCTTACTTGCAAATGAAAATACTTTACAACTATGGCATAAAAAGTTAGGACATGCTAGCTCACATGTTATCAAAAAGTTAGTGAAATATGATCTTGTTCGTGGTTTGCCTACTTTATCTTTTGATCAAGTTGAAAATTGTGAACCATGTACTTTGGGAAAGCAAACAAAAACCTCTTTTAAACCCAAACATGTACTTAGCACCAGTAGATCCTTAGAATTAATTCATATGGATTTATTTGGACCCATGAGGACACAATCTATTGGTGGCAAAAGATATTGTTTTGTTATTGTTGATGATTATAGTAGATATACATGGGTACATTTTCTTGCAGCCAAAGATGACACTATTCATGTTTTTATAAAATTTTGTTCCATGATTGAAAATCTATTACAAAACAAAATATGTACCATTAGAAGTGATCATGGTGGAGAATTTGAGAATCATGTATTTGAGGAATTTTGCACATCTCAAGGATACACTCACAATTTTTCTGCTCCACGCACACCACAACAAAATGGTATAGTTGAAAGGAAAAATTGATCACTACAATCTATGCATAACTTATATAGACCGGAGAATGGCCGCGACCGCGGGAGGCGAGTCTGGAGAGGCGATTCCAGTGGCGACACCGGAGGAGAGTCCACCGGCGGTCCCGGAGAAGGTCAAGGGGGCTGCGTCGACGGCCAGTTCATCGGAAGCGACAAGGGTTGTCAATGTAGTAGATCTGTCGAATGCTACGAAGGTTACAAATACTGGGAGTAGGGAGATTGGGAGAAGGCCGGCGTCGATTGGGGTTTCGAAGGAAGCAAAATCTTGGGCGGATCTGGTCACGACGAAGCCGACATCTACCAAGCCTGTCTTCACCAAGCTCGAAGTTCAAGTGGTTGACGGCAAGCTTCTGTACTCAAAGAGCATTGCGGAAAGGAACCTGCAACGATGGAGTAAGGCGGTGGCGGGGTACATAGTCGGTTTAAATCCGCATTGGCCATCGTTAGTGAGGTACCTGGCACATCTGTGGAAAGTTAAGGGGTCGATTGAGATGAGATCTAGAGGAAGGGGGTTCTTCATCTTGCTATTTTCTAATGAGGAAGATATGGCAACGGCACTGGATGGAGGACCATGGTTCATCACCGGGAAGCCACTGATTCTAAAGAAGTGGGAGCGAGGAGAACCAATGGAGAAGATGAAATTTACAGAAATTCCGATCTGGACCAAGATTCACGATCTGCCTTTAGAACTTTGGGACGATGAGATGTTTATGAGGATTGGTTCTGTTCTTGGGAAGCTGTTGCGGACAGATCAGCTTACTGCGGAGTACTCAAGGCTAGAGTACGCCAGGCTTCAAGTGATGATACCAGCTGACTTCTCTTTTCCGGAGGAGATGGAACTACAGAGTGATGATGGACAAATTGATAAGATCCGTTTTGAGTATGAGTGGAGGCCAGATACCTGTGAAGTCTGTCACAATTTTGGTCACAATTCGGGGCTGTGTGAGGATAAAGTTAAAACTGCAGCGCAGGGAATTGTGGAGAACAGGTCGAAGAAAAAAATTTGGTTGCCGAAGTAGAAAAAAGCTCAAACGTTGGAGGAGGAAACTGAGGAGTTCAGTGATGTAGTGGAAGAGTTGGTTCAGGTTACTGAAAGATCTGTTAGCAGAACTGTAGGAAGTACACAGAATGAGAAAGGTAAGATGATCACTCCTTCACCTTCGCCAGCCTGGGAGACGCAGAGGCGGAGTTCTAAATCTCTTCCAAGGGTTGCAGCGAAGCCGGTGTCTGCTGTGAGGAACATCCAATTGGCTCTAAATAAATTTTCTCTGCTTGAGAACTTGGGAGAAGGTGATGCAGGTGAAGGCAATACGAGTAGGGGGTCCCAATCATCTCAAATGGATAGACCTTTATCGATCTACGCCTGGAATGTGAGAGGGATCCATAATAAAATCCCTCACATTTGAGGTGAGATTAGTAGGTTGAAGGCTGATGTGTATATCATCTTAGAATCGAGAACGAGGAAGGAAGATATTGAAGTGATTGTGGAGGATGTCTAGCAGGGAGCGAAGTATATTTCGAATGAGGACTATTATTCTTATACTCGGATTCTTGTTATGTGGAGAGATCATGATATTTTGATTAAAAAGTTGCTTGATAATGAGCAGATCATGCACTGTGAGATTTGTTTGCAGAGTAGCCAGTCTAGATTCTATATTTCTGCTGTTTACGGCTCTAATGGTGACAATGACAGATCTGTTCTGTGGGATTCTTTAAATTCTATTGCGAGGATGAACATGGAAGCATGGTGCGTCCTTGGTGATTTGAATGCGGTGAGGTTTTCTTATGAGAAACTTGGAAAGCAGCCACCCACAAATAAAAGTATGGCTGATTTCAATAATTCACTGGACACTACTGGTCTTATTGAGATTCCATCCAAGGGGCCTTTCTTCACTTGGGACAGCCATAGTGCTAAGGGTGTTAGCACCTTCTCGAGGATTGATAGATCCTTTTGTAATGTGAAATTCTTGGGCTTGTTTCCTACTATGTGGTGCGAGGTTATTTCTAATATGATCAGTGATCATCGGGTCCAAATGTTGCATCTACAAACTAATAGAAGGAGGAGCATACCTTTCTGGTTCATTAATAGCTGGGTTACGCAGCCTGGTTTCAATCAGGTTGTGAGTGATGCGTGGAAGAATGTGTCGGTGGAAGGGGCTCCTATGTATAGAGTGTATAGAAAGCTGAATGCTGTTAAGGAAGCCTTGTTGAATTGGAATAAAGTTCATGTTGGTAACTTCTCTTCGATAGCTAAAGAATTAGAAACTGAAGCGCTTGAATTACAAAATCTGGTTGACCAGGCTCCTAGTGATTTACAGCTGCAAGGCAGGTTGTCTGAAAAGAGGAAAGCTCTAAGTAAAGCTATTTTGGATGAGGAGAGTTTTCTAAGGCAGAAATCTAGAGCCACCTGGCTTAAAGAGGGTGACAGAAATTCTTCTTACTTTTATGCTACTCTCAAGACCAGAAGGATTCATAACAACATTTATATTCTTAATGAGGGTGATAGATCCATCAGTAATTTGGAGGAGATTACTGACCATGTTGTGAGTTTCTACAGAAAATTATTCAACTCTTCAGATTCGAATGTTGTTCTTTGGAATCAAAAGTGGGAGCTTCCTATCCTAAATCCTTCTCAAATCCATAATCTGAGTAAGAGGGTCACTAAGGAGGAAGTTGACCTAGTGGTTAATAATCTTAATTTGGATAAGGCTCCGGGTCCGAATGGTTTTAATGGAGCTTTCTTTAAGAACTGTTGGTCGATTGTTGGGGATGATGTTACCAAAGCTATCCTGAATTTATTTGAGTCTGGTAAGCTTTTGAGAGAATGCAATAGGTCCTTTATCACTCTTATTCCAAAGGTACATGGAGCTACAAATCTCAAAGACTTCCGGCCTATTTCTCTTTGTAATGTAATGTTCAAGATCATTACAAAGATTACGGCAAATAGACTTAGGGATGTGTTTCCTAGTCTGATTTCTAAAAATCAAGTTGCTTTCATTAAAGGCAGAGTTATTAGTGATGCTATTCTGTTAGCAAATGAGATGTTGAGTACTTTTTCTTCGGCCAATGGTCCTCCCGCTATGTGTGTCAAGGCTGACCTCTCTAAGGCGTATGATACTGTGAGAAGGGACTACGTTCTTTTTTTGATGGAAAAGATGAAGTTTCCCCCTTGTTGGCTGTCTTGGGTTCATGTGTGTTTTAACACTGCAACTTTTCAAGTCTTGATTAATGGTTCCCCTTCTACTCCCTTTGAGGCTTCAAATGGGGTGAGGCAGGGCGATCCTCTTGCCCCCTATCTTTTTAATCTGGCTATGCAGGGCTTTACTTCGGTGATGGAGGCTGCTGTTAAGGAGAATTTGATCTCCCCTCTTAGGGCTTCGGATAGCTTTGGGATTTCTCATATTATTTTTGCTGATGACCTTCTCTTGTTCACTAAGGCGGATAGTAAGAATGCCCAACAGCTGGCTGAAGTGTTGGATACTTTCTGTTCTATTTCGGGGTTGAGGCTCAACAACACTAAGAGTCAATTGTTCTTGAGTAAAGGAGCTGATATGCAGCTGGAGAGTATCAGGAGAGCTCTTAATATTGATAGAGTAGATCTTCCGGTCAGATATTTAGGTCTTCCCCTTTTCACTAGTAGGTTGACCAAGGCGATGTGTGCTCCGATTACTGATAAGATTAAAAGGAAACTAGATACTTGGAAAGGTAATTTGATGTCCTTTGCTGGTCGTGTGGACTTGGTTTTATCCACCCTATCGACTTATCATGTGTTTTGGTCATCTGCTTTTCCTCTCCCGAAGGCAGTGGTGCTGGATATAGAGAAACACATGAGGAACTTTATTTGGGGGGATTCCAATGAGAGAAAACATTTCCATACCGTGTCTTGGGACCAAATATGTAAACCTAAGGAGGAAGGAGGTCTTGGAGTTCGGTTGGTGGAGGACTGGTCTAAGGCTGGTTTGCTGAAGAATTTGTGGGATATAGCCAATAGAAAAGATTCTTTATGGGTGAAATGGCTGCATGAAAAATACATAAAACATGATTCCATTTGGTCGGTGGGGTGCAAGTCTACTGCCCCATGGATGTGGAGGAAGCTGTTGAGTTCAAGGAATAAGCTGAAGGCTAATTTGGAGTTCCGTGTTGGGAATGGAAAAACTTTTCACTTCTGGAATGACCCGTGGCTTCATGGCAAAAGGAAGATGTTGGATTTATGTGATGATCACATGATCCTTCGCATGGGTAAAGGTCCTAATTGCAGTATTGCCTCGTGTGTTTTGGACAGCAACTGGAATTTTCCTAACATCAGAGGTATTGATGTGATTCGTACTGCTGTTAGTGGTATGAAGGACCTTATTGATGATGAGGACCAGATTCTATGTGATGGGAAGCATGAGTTCAAGATCAAAGATGGCTGGAAGATCTCTAGAAGGAGTGGAAGGAAGGTCAATTGGGCTAGTTGGGTCTGGAAAGCCAAATTTCCGAGAAGTACATCTTGCTTTCTTTGGAAATGCTTCCTTAACAAAGTTCCCACCTGCGATTATATGAAAAGAGTTGGGTTTTCTATGGCTACAAGGTGTGCTCTTTGCTGTAATGAGGAGGAAGGTCTGCACCATTTGCTGTTTGAGTGTACGTTTGGTTCTGATTTGTGGAACGCTTTCAAAGGGATCTATGGGGATCGGCCTAGCTGTTTGAGTGATTTGCTGCAGTTTTCTGGAGAGAAAAAAACGGCTGCTGGTCTGATTATACAGAAGATCTGGTTGGCAAGGAATGTGAGGATTTTTGGGGGCGCTAACAGGAGTTCTATAGATATTTGGAGTGCCGTTTGCATAGATACGAGAGCTTTACACACTTAAAGCTGTACAGATAATATTTTTCTGTTGTTAGGCGTTCCTTTTCTCTATATTGCTGTTCTTATTTTCTCTTTGGGCATTGGCCTATGCACTGTATATATCCCGCCTTTTTTTGGTCAGTTAATGGAAGGAGTGGCACACTGGGTTCATCAAAAAAAAAATTGATCACTACAAGAAATGGCTAGAACTATGATGCTCGAACATAACACACCTAAAACTTTTTGGGCTGAAGCTGTAAACACCGCATGCTATGTGTTAAATAGAGTTACTGTTCACTCCCATTTGAAGAAAACACCATATGAAATAATACATTCTAAGAAACCTAGAGTTGACTATTTTCATACCTTTGGATCCACATGCTATATATTAAATACTAAAGAGGATAGAGATAAGTTTGATTCTAAATCACATAAATCATTCTTTTTGGGATACTCTACCTCTAGCAAAGCATTTAGAGTCTACAACACTATTTCTAGAAAATTTGAGGAATCTATTCATATCTCTTTTCATGAAGAGTCAAAATCAGAAAATTCTGAAATAATTGATCTTACTCATCAATTCAAAAACTTAGACATACCAAATGATAGTGAGAAAGAAACTACAAGCAATAATCAAGCTGAAACACAACATATACCAAGACTTATTAAGGATCATCCTCAAGAATTAATTATTGGAAATCTAAAAGATAAAGTCAAAACTCATTCTTCTTTTAAGGATGTTGCAAACATGGCCTTTGTTTCTATTATTGAACCTAAGAAGGTATCTGAAGCTCTTAAAGATGACTATTGGATAATAGCAATGCAAGAAGAGTTAAATCAATTCACTAAAAATGATGTATGGGATTTAGTTCCTAAACCACAAAATAAAACCATCATTGGAACGAAATGGGTCTTTAGGAATAAGCTAAATGAGGCAGGGGAAGTAATAAGAAATAAAGCTAGGTTAGTAGCACAAGGATACAATCAACAAGAAGGAATAGACTTTGATGAAACATATGCACCAGTAGCAAGACTTGAAGCTATTAGAATGTTACTAGCTATTGCTACACACAAAAATATCAAACTCTATCAAATGGATGTAAAAAGTGCATTTCTAAATGGAATCATTCAAGAAGAAGTATATGTTTCCCAACCACCTGGCTTTGAAATACCAGAAAAAGGTGACTATGTTTATAAACTTAAGAAAGCACTTTATGGTTTAAAACAAGCACCTAGGAACTGGTATGAAAGGCTCAAGACATACCTCTTTGATAATGATTTTTCTATTGGAAATTCAGATTCTACTTTATTTTTCAAAACATATAACTCTGATTTTCTAGTTGTTCAAATATATGTTGATGACATTATTTTTGGATCCTCAAATGAATCCTTGTGCACACAATTCAGTGACATTATGTAAAAAGAATTTGAAATGAGCCTCATGGGTGAACTAACTTTCTTTCTTGGTTTCCAAATTAAACAAACGCCTGCCGGAATTTTTATAATCCAAGAAAAGTATACTAAAGAAATCTTAAAACGTTTTGGGATGGATCAGTGCAAACATGCTACTACTCCTATGGCTACCTCTATTAAAATTGATAAGGATGAAAATGGGGAGCCTATTGATGATTCCTTATATAGAGCCATGATTGGTAGTTTGCTTTACTTAACCGCTTATAGACCGGATATTATGTTTTTCGTTGGTCTTTGTGCTCGATTTCAATCACAACCCATTGATAACACCAAAATTTGTGATATTTTAGACTGTTTTTCTGTTATCAAAACTGCCCTTTTCTACTATTTTCCTCTCTTTTGTATGCACTTTCGCAATAAATGGCCAAGCAATGCTCTTAATCCAATTTTCCTATCTTTTGCAGAGTTTTCCTCGTTTTTGAGCAATAAGGCCGCTCCGGCCCATGAATAAGTCCAAGCCTGTCTCGGCCTCCCTGACGCCCGATACAACCCCTGCCCGACAGGGGCTGGGCGACACAAAGACGCTCGATAAAGAGGTGCCGCGTGAGAAGAAGCTGACGGACGACACACCTTCTACTCGACAGGGAGCCCGACTCGCCCCGACAACCCAGCTTGTCGGGCGACACAACCACCCACCGGCAGACGCGCCGCCCGTCATGTGACCGATAGCAGACACCTCCGCGCCGAGCTATAACTGTATCGGCCGTCCATCGACCGGCGCTTAAGGGGGCCACGTGGCGCTTCGAGCACCATAACTCCTCCCGGCCAGCTGACTATAAATAGCAGCTACAGGGAGCCGAAAAGATAGTTCGGAGTTTTAGAATTCGGACAGTTGGGAGTTGAGCTATCTTCAGAGTAGACTGCGAGAGCATACGTGTCGTGCCCCAGTGCTTGTCTCGTGCGACACTAGGTGAGCTTCTCCTCATCCCAAGAGGGAGGGGACAGTTCACCTAGGACCGTCTCGGGCGACACTGCGGGCCGATATCGGCCGACGTAGATGAGCGACACAAGTGCCCGACAACAACAATGCGTAGCTCTTAGCCCGACACGATATCAAACCGATATGCTTAGCTTCTCGAGCATGCCACCCGAGAGGGTGTGTCGCCCGACATGAGTGTATCGGCCAGGGTCCTTGAGCGATACGGTCGACAGTCGGTGCGTGCCGCCTGACACTTCTGTATCGGGCTAGGCCTCTGACCGATATCGGGTAGGAGAGCTACAACACCCTGTCGTCCTTCTACATCAAGGAGGCGACACCTATCTTTACTTTCTGTCATTTTAATTCCTTACTTATGCATTGTAATTAAGACCCTTTATTTGTCTATGGAAATAGAAGATGCTTAATTTCTTGTTGCTCTATGCTTGGTGCACAATGTTGGATGACTGCTATGTTTGATATCCGAACTCTAGCTTGCATGTTTGGATCGCGTTTCGCCTAGCTAACGAATCGTGTTTTCCCGTCGTAACAACTTCAAGAGTTGTGTTGTGGCTCTAGTGTTTGGTCCGATTCTCGAGTACGAGAGTGCCTGGAACAGAGTTGCTTTAGTGACCTTTCCACTCTAATTTTAGTCCGGTGACCTCGAGAGGGACGCTGATGCCTTGTTAGAGGTGCCCGCTTCGAGAGGAGGGGTGCAGGACTGGTTCTACCGCTGCTTGTTTTACCGGAGTTTTATCCTTCGTACCTCGCTATAGCTCGAGCAATATCTTTCTGTTTCTGTTGCATGAAAACCCCTAAAAACTGCTGAATGACTAAAACCTTAAATCTTTCTAGTAGCTCCAGTTGGAGATAGTTTTCTTCGTTTTATTTGTGACATCTTACTGCTTCCCTTTTTAGGAATTTACTTCTCTTTATACCTGCCGGAGTGTAGAGTGTCGATTCCGTGTTCTCAACACTACCCCCCTTGTCCCTGTGTTCGACCCCGTACATCTACTTCGACCCCGTAAACAAAGTTGCAGGGGCCTAGAAGGATTCGGGTTTATAAATGTAAAAGCTCGACTACCTCAAATCCGCCTCCAATTTTAGGACGCGCGATTTAGGCCGGTCAACATTTTGGCGCCGTTGCCGGGGACAAGGCAAAAATGGCACTGTTGACGAATCTGAATCCACTAACTACACTCTCTTGCCTCAAGCTTAGAAATGAGCTTGACAACACTCTTTTTCTTCTTTACTAATATTCTTTGCTTGAAATTAATAGATTTATCTTCTAAACTTGATTCCTCGTGCCAATAATAGGTACTCAGAAGGACGACGATCTGTTTGACTGAGCGCAAACTCCAACCGTCATGCCACCTCGCATTGAACCACCCCAATCTGAAGGCGAACGCCAAAGGAGGAGGCCTGATTCGCCCCCGCCTGAAGAAAACGACAGGTACGACGGCGACCATCAACAAGAAGATCCCGACTCAGGGGAGTACGAAGAGGGCCATCACTGACACAGACGCCGTCACTGTCAGAGGCAAAGAAGAAATCGGAACGATCAAGAACAACGCCGGGGAGAGAGCGACAGTGACGACTCTGAAGAAGAGGAGAAGACGCTTAGGGAGTTAGCGTCCTCAAAAGCCAACCCCTCCAGATGCCCGGTCATCGTCCCACGTTTCAATGCAACCAACTTCGAGCTCAAGCCATCGGTAATATCCATGATTCAGAATAAGAGTTTTAGAGGGAACTCCAAACATGACAATCCCTATCATCATCTGGATGCCTTTAAGAATATCTGTGACACAATTAAGATGAGAGGTGTTCCCCAGGAGGTGATATATTGCAAGGGCTTCATCTTTTCACTGGAAGACAATGCACTGTCTTGGTACTTCGGGGTACCCCACCAGTCCCTGAATGGGTGGAGGGCGTTAGCTGACGCATTTGTGAACAAGTTCTACCCCACAGAAAGGACAGTCAGGAATCGGTAGAAAATAACCTCGTTCACGCAAAAGACGAATGAAAGCCTCCATGACGCCTGGGAGCGATTCCAAGAGTATCTGAGGGATTGCCCCCATCACAACTACAAGAGAGGTTTCCTCGTCACCACCTTCTACAATGGTTTGACTCCCGAAGATAGGGTGTCGTTGAACGCAACAGCGGGCAGTGATTTCCTGGGGAAGAAGGCCAAGAAGTCCGAACTAATTATTAAGAATATGGCCGAGTTGATGGCCGGCGCTGATTTCGATCGGTCCGATAGAGGACAGGTAAAGAAGGTAGGTGAAGGGTCCACCCTTGAATCTAAGGCACTGGAGGCAATCACCTCGCAGATCCAGAGGATTGCTACGGATGTAAAATAGTTGCGAGAAGCTGGTGGTAAGGGGAAGAAGCAGGTAGAAAAAGTAATGAAATGTGTAACATGTGGAGAAGGTGGGCATGGGGTAGATAATTGCATCTACACCCGGCCAGAAGCATCAAGCGATACCGAGTCTGAGGCAGAAGAGACTGAAAATGTCTCTTTTGTAAACTTCAGAAGACCGGACCACCCATGTTTCATCTATGGGAATAAGGATGCTGCTGAGAATTCTCATCAGCTGCATAACTCAACTAAGCCACCCCAAGCTTTTGAGAAAAGGGGAGGAGCCGGTCAGTATGCTAGAAATGCCCCCTTCCAGTAGAACAAAGGTAATTTCCAAGGACAGGCTAAATACCAAGGAACGACCAAGGAAGAGGGACAGAACCAGGCTTCGAACCAAGCAAATGTGGTGGGGGAAGCTGTTCGATTTTGTGAAGAGGCAGGATATGATTAACAATCAATTGGCACAAAGCGCTTTATCAAATTCAGGCGTCTTGAACTCATTGCAGGCTCAACTGGCAGATATGCAGATGCACCAACGCCAGATTGACCAAAAATTAGCTCAAATGGCCGAACTGATGAAGAACCCCTCAGGAAAGATACCGTCAAACATCGAACCTGCGAAGAGGCCAGGGCTGTGACAGATGGAAGGCCGAGATCAAGTTGCAGAGAAGGGATGATGCTGGCAGATAAGGAGTGAACTGAAGCCGTCAAGCTGGAGACGATAACTGCAGTGCTTCTCGGGAGGCAACTCGAGCTTTACTTTATATTGTTTCTTAGAATAGGATTCCAATTTACTTTCCTGTAGAACAAACATTACGAACATTTGGTATGTAATAAGGCCCGAGGCAGTGCATGCGCCACATGCACTGACTCTTATGATTTGTGGGCCACCGCCTTAGTTTTATTAACCGGGATGGGTAATACCATCTGAGGCCGGGAGCTTAGTCCTAGGCCAATGATGTTTTACTCATCATCCACAGCTTAACCCGTTTTGTTTTCACGATTCACGGGAGGCAACCCAACCGGCGCTTTGAGTGCACCCTTATCAAGCGGTGGGGCTTCGTGGAGTGTAACAGTCGTACCGATGGTTGGGCTTGCCGGCTTAAGCGTTGGACTACGGTCAACGCGCGTCCGGGTTTTACTGTTTAGTCGCTATAAAAGGAAAGCGAGTTTTACCGTATCGGGTTCCTTACCTTGCTGTTTTTACACTCCCGTGTCGAGCGAGAGAACTTGTGCTTCTGCTCCCTTGTCGCGCGAGATTGCAATTCTCTTGTGTCGCCCGATAGCCCAGATCACAGCGAGGTATAGCCCGACAGATCGTGTCGGCCGACATGCTTCTTTTCTTGTTGCAAGTAGTTTACCGATCTCAAGTTTCTCTCGCTGACCAGTCGTGTCACCCGATATGGGTGTCGTGCGGGGTATCTTTGATTCGTGTTGCCCGATGTCGGGCGATATCCGTGACGCCCGATGTTGCATCACATCGCCTATTTTTGTTATCGGGCGACACACTGCTTTTCTTTAATAAGAATGTATCGAGCACCTAGTCTTATCGCCCTCGTATCGCCCGTCACACCTTTCTTTTTGAGCGACAGACCTGACGCGTGTTCACCGCCTTTCCGACCTATCTATATTGCGCGATTGAATCTTTCGACGTATCGGGCGACACCAATCTCTTGTATCAGGCACATGGCTTCCCTGCTGAAACCAGTGTGTCGCCCGATACAGGAGTGTCAGGCAGTGTTTGTACATGATAATATAGGGTCACACATCTATTATTTATTATATTTCTTCCAAAGGCCAACATATTTAATCGAGATATTTCTTTTGTTGACTTACAGAGATGGCCCGCATTAAGATGACCGTTGTCCCAGTCGACGAGCAAGGCAGGAGGGTCTACCCTGAGACTGCTGCTGAAGGGCAAGCTGCCAGACCCAAGCGCCCGAACCCAGGACAGGCTGGGACATCGGGGACAAAGAAGAAGGCAAGGGTTGGAGAAGCTGTGACTCCAGTACCAGCACCAACACCACTAGTACCAGCGCCAACACAAGCATCAGAACTCCTGGAATCCTTTTCGGGGAGTTTCGAGCCAAGAGACGACGAGCATGCTCGCCGCTATGCTGAGCTGGTACCCAAGATGTACAAGCCAATCAGGTTCTGCCATAGAGCCTCATTTGATGAGCTTGGGATCGTGAAGAGGCTGAAGAGCGTCCTTGCGGCGACAAGACTAAAGAAGATCTGCTTCAGCCGGACTTCTTCGTACACCAAGCTGACCATGGAGTTCATGTCCTCTCTCTGTCTAGAGAGGAATTCAGCAACAGAGAAAGAAAAATTCGGCGGGCCAGACAGACTACAGGCCCAGCTGTACAATTCAGAGCATGCCATCTCCGAGAAGTTCTTAAACGAGATCTTCTCTTCCAGCGAGGAAGAGAAGAATCAGATGGACAACGATGAGAGGATCACCAAGGAAGATGGGTTCAATCCCGTGGAGTTTTGGGGCAGGCTTACTGGCGAATCCTCATTTAAGCTGGGAGCAAAGGTCGTGGCAATGCACTCCTGCTTCTGGAGGATTGTGCACAAGCTGATGGCATGCTTGCTGTTCAGTAAGAACGAATCCAGCAACATCTACACGGAAGAGCTCCATGTCATGTGGCATATTATGGAGGGCTGAGTGATCAACCTCGACCGATTCTTGCTGAACAGGTTGCATCCAATGAAGGAGGCCACTAAGGAGTACTGCATGGGTGACATTATCAACCTCATCACAGCAGGACTCGGGTACCCGTCTGAGCCGCACAACCATACTAGAACTCAAGGCGATGAGGTGTTTGACACCAAATATCTGATGATGACCAACATCATCAGGAAGGAGAGGGGAAGTTTCTTCTCCAAGTTTTCAAGGACGGACATACTCCTTCCCCTTCCTCGCTATGCCAACTACGACAAGGACAAGTTGGTCTTCACCACCGCCGAGATTGAAGCTATAGCTAATAACACGGCTACCGCCACCACAATCAGGGCCACAAAGAGGCCAGCCCCAGAACTGTCGGCGACAACTGCTGATCGAGTTGTCGTCTCTCCAACCATACCAGCCACCGCACCAACAACGACAGTAGTGGCTGAGAAAGAGCCGGTGATTGTTGAGGTCATCGGGATGGAAACTTCGGGATCTGCCGCGGAAGAGACAACCGCAGTTCCCATCCGTGTTTCTAAAACTACAGAGGCGGGGGAAGAGCTTCAGCGGGGCAACAACAACGTGATGTTCGACGAGATCATGAGGGAACTTGAAAGAACACCATCCCTGCCACCAAAGTCCCCACCTGCAGCAGTCGAGGAGATCGCCGACAGTGCAGAGGTGGAGCAAAGTCCGCCCTCACCGTGGCCATCCCCAATCAGAAGAGAAGGCAAGGCGGAAGCACCCGAGAAAGTGTCGACTCCCCGCCTGGCGGCATCTGGTTCGCGAACGATTTTTATAGATTCTACCTCTCCGGGTGGACCTTCACGCGAGCTAGATGTTGCGAGGACAGAAGGGAGATCCACCGGACCCCCTCCGTCACTCATAAAGATGCTCGGAAACAAACTCGACGATCTGCGGGAGGTAACAACCATCAACTCTGCTACTTGTACTTCCCTGACCCACAAACTTGCATCTTTTCAAGAGAAGCAGGACAACCACGAGATCAGGCTGAACAGCCAAGAGAGCGAGCTGCTGGCTCTAGCGAGCATACCCGGCGGACTAGAGGCCTTAAATGCAACAATGCATCAAGTTCTCCAACGACTTGATAGGCTCGAGGAGAGGATGGAAAGAAGTGACGACCATCTGCGCCGAAGACAGCCGAGACGGTCTCTGTCACCTCCCAGTCGGAGCCCTAGTCCCTCTTCTTCAGGTTCCCCCTCGGGAACGGCGTCCCCATCCTCCTCCTCTAGCGGGCGATCATCAACGCCCAAGGAAGGGACACAACAAGTATCTGCCGAAGGGTCTCCCAGCAGACAGAAGAGCTCTTTGGGTTTAGGAGATGCTAACGTCTCCATCCCTCTGAATGAAGTTGAAGATGATGGCGCAAACATCAGCATTGGGGAGGACTCATCCGATGAGTCCGAGGGAGAGGTGGGGGATGTCTACACAGTGAATAACAGACATCCACCTCGAGGAAAGCGCTCATTTGAGGACAAATTCCGTGAGCCGTCCGAGATATCCTCCTTGGAGATGGCTGATTTTGATAGAAGAGCCGTCAGGAACCTGACGATTAGAGACCAGAAGCTGCTGAATAAGGTCTTCAGGTCGCAGGCCAATGAAGAAGACGTCGTCTGGAGTGACTGATACCTCTCCCTACGACGGGGAGATCTTCGAAAGATGTTCCGCACGCCGGATTTAGTCGGTAAACGAATGTTCAGGGTCCTGGAGAATGCAATAATAGAGAAGATCAACAACAGGACAGGTCGGAGACAAATATACACAACCACCCCGACCTTGGCAAGAAGGATGATGAAGGGAGATCAAGACTTCCGTGCGGTGGTCGACATGCTACAATACGTTGAAGAGCATTGACCAAATCTGGTGTTGGCCCCGTATAAGCATCGCAATGTGTGGTTTCTCTATGTGGCGGACATCAGAAACCGCGACGTCCAGCTGCTGTGTTGCAGCAATGATGAAGTACCACGCTCCGGGGGTATTTTCTGCCGCCCAGAGGACGGACAGTTGAAACGCCTACCAATATGCCTGCTACAAGCTTTAAAGCAAGGAATCCAACGTCTTCAAGGACCTTGGAACTACTTCGCTATCAGAAACCTCCCCGAACAGGCAGAAGAGGGGAGCGGAAACAGCGCTATTGCCGTCTTGGGTGCCATTGAAGCGCTCAACTCATTCGGAAACTTAGGACTCCTCAGAGGCATGTCTTTTTATCAATGTAGGGGCATCTACGCCATGCTCCTAATCAAGGACAAGTGCTATTTCTGGGACGCAGGTGTGCCGAAGCAACTGCTGGATAGTGATGCAGAAGAAGATTCTTCTCGATCCAGTAGCCCAGAAGAAAAAGAAGAAGAGATGGCAACCGAAATTCATGGGGCGGGCAAGCAGCTAGCAATTCTGAAGAAAGTGCATGGGGAGGAAGGCACCGCTTTGCCCGAAGCTTCTAAAGGGCAGATCAAAAATTTTGACTACTTTTCGTGTTCAACTCTCACACAGGAGCAGGTCAACATCATCCAGAAGAAGCTTGCTGACTCAACCCCATCAGATGTTGCTTTTCAGACAGGAGATGTCATAGTCCTGGCAGAGGATCTAAGGGACATGGTGAAGGAAGGAGGGTGCTTGGCTGTAACAGTTGCAGTCGCTTACATCCAATATATACAACCAAAGCTAGAACATGCATATATAGCCCATCCTTTGCTTTTCAACGATATCTGCCTCACCGACGAAACATGAGCAAAGAAGATGTTCCTGCAAGAATTGAAGGACAGCGTCGCAAGCACTATCTTCCTGCCTATTGTGCATTACAATCATTGGACGCTTCTAGCGATGTATACTCGGCAACGAGCAGGCATTTTCTACAATAGCTCGAACATCAACAAGAACCATCCCGTGCCGTGTACATCGGAACCTTTGACACCCGTCAAACGCTTAGTTTGAAAATATTATGATGAAGTGTCAAAGATGATCGAACCGTTCCTGGACATACAGGGAGGCAAATGACACAAACTCCAGTTCTGCCACCGCAGTCCGCAACAAATTCCTTTATCCAACGACTGTGACATCTTCGTCCTGGAATGGATGGCAAGTGAAGCAATGCCTGACCAGCTCCACCACACATGATATCATAGAAAACGAGGAGAATAGGTGTGGGAACTCCTATTTAATGCAGGCGCAACCTCACTGGATTAAACATTACCTCACCTTATTTACTTCACAACTCCGGGGACAGAGTGTGGAGTAAGTTTGGGGGGGGTACCTTGTACCAGTGAGGGAGGTACAAAAATCTTCTGATCTCTCTGACTTAAATTACTTATTCTTTTGTTCTTTATCCTTTTATTCTTTCCTATATCATGTGTACATATATATGTTTATACCAAAAAAAATTTGAAAAATTTGAAAATTTTGCTTATTTTGTTCCCCTGCATATGTACAAAGTCGCTATATTAGTAAAAACCTGATGCAAACTGCTTGCAAAGTTTATTTTCTTTGTGCTGAATGTGATGCAAGTCCTGTTATATCTTTTTGATAATGCTGCTTCAAACGAACAAAAGAATATGTTTTGCCATGTCAAAAATTTCAAAAATACAATAATCTCGCAAACAGTTAAGAGACGAGTATGGAGAAGGAAAAAGCTGCCCAAACAGCAGGAATCTCTTTGGCCCCCCTTACCCAACAAAAATACCAAAAAGAGAGAGAAGCCTTAAGAGAGTGAATAAAAGCATGAGAGTTGTGCCCAATAAAAGAAAAAGAAAAAAATATATATACACCCCTTGTTTTCCAAAAGTACCCATCTTTAGGCATGGTAGATCCGGGGCAGTGGTACGTAGGATGTGAAATCACTACTCTAAAGTCAACTGGCTTGGACTGCAGGGACCACTTGCCCGTTAACGGACCCTTACCTGGATGGACTTATGGGAGACAAGAATGAAAAACCCAGAAAACCTTAGCCTACCCTATACACAACTTTCTGCCCCGAAAATAAAGCTGTTTGGTGCGTAAGCTAACTTCGGAATCATACAACAAAGTTTCGCTGAAGCTGTAGAGAAAATTTTTACTGAAATAATAAGGCAAGGAAACACATAGTCTTTTGTTTGTAGTGAAGCAGCATTATCTCTAAAGGCATTACTATACTTGTTTTACCTCTTGGCCTGAAAATTATCCGAGCAAAAAGAAGCATCACAAAATATAGTTTAAATATTGATTGAGGACAATCAAAATGCTAAGTTTGGGGGAGTTGATAACACCAAAATTTGTGATATTTTAGACTATTTTTCTGTTATCAAAACTTCCCTTTTCTGCTATTTTCCTCTCTTTTGTATGCACTTTCGCAATAATTGGCCAAGCAATGCTCTTAATCCAATTTTCCTATCTTTTGCAGAGTTTTCCTTGTTTTTGGGCAATAAGGCCGCTCCGGCCCATGAATAAGTCCAAGCCTGTCTCGGCCTCCCTGACGCCCGATACAACCCCTGCCCGACAGGGGCTGGGCGACACAAAGACGCTCGACAAAGAGGTGCCGCGCGAGAAGAAGCTGACGGACGGCACGCCTTCTACCCGACTGGGAGCCCGGCTCGCCCCGACAACCCAGCTTGTCAGGCGACACAACCACCCATCGGTAGACGCGCCGCCCGTCATGTGACCGTTAGCAGACACCTCCGCGCCGAGCTATAACTGTATCGGCCGTCCATCGACCGGCACTTAAGGGGGCCACATGGCGCTTCGATCACCATAACTCCTTCCGACCAGCTGACTATAAATAACAGCTATAGGGAGCCGAAAAGATAGTTCAGAGTTTTAGAATTCGAATAGTTGGGAGTTGAGCTATATTCAGAGGAGACTGCAAGAGCATGCGTGTCGTGCCCCAGTGCTTGTCTCGGGAGACACTAGGTGAGCTTCTCCTCGTCCCGAGAGGGAGGGGACAGTTCACCTAGGACCGTCCCAGGCGACACTGCAGGCCGATATCGGCCGACGTAGATGAGCGACACAAGTGCCCAACAACAACAATGCGTAGCTCTTAGCCCGACACGATATCAAACCGATACACTTAGTTTCTCGAGCGTGCCGCCCGAGAGGGTGTGTCGCCCGACATGAGCATATCAGCCAGGGTCTTTGAGCGATACGGTCGACAGTCGGTGCGTGCCGCCTGAGAGGGTGTGCCGCCTGACACTTCTGTATCGGGCTAGGCCTCTGACTGATATCGGGCAGGAGAGCTACATCACCCTGTCATCCTTCTCCATCAAGGAGGCGACACCTATCTTTACTTTTTGTCATTTTAATTCCTTACTTATGAATTGTAATTAAGACCCTTTATTTGTCTATGGAAATAGAAGATGCTTAATTTCTTGTTGCTCTATGCTTGGTGCACAATGTTGGATGACTGCTATGTTTGATATCCAAACTCTAGCTTGCATGTTTGGATCGCGTTTCGCCTAGCTAACGAATCGTGTTTTCCCGTCGCAACAACTTCGAGAGTTGTGTTGTGGCTCTAGTGTTTGGTCCGATTCTGGAGTACGAGAGTTCCTGGAATGGAGTTGCTTTAGTGATCTTTCCACTCTAATTTTAGTCCGGTGACCTCGAGAGGGGCGCTGATGCCTTGTTAGAGGTTCCCGCTTCGAGAGGAGGGGTGCAGGACTGGTTCTACCGCCGCTTGTTTTACCGAAGTTTTATCCTTCGTACCTCGCTATAGCTCGAGCAATATTTTTCTATTTCTGTTGCATGAAAACCCCTAAAAACTGCTAAATGACTAAAACCTTAAATCTTTCTAGTAGCTCTAGTTGGAGATAGTTTTCTTCGTTTTATTTGTGACATCTTACTGCTTCCCTTTTTGGGAATTTACTTCTCTTTATACCTGCTGGAGTGTAGCATGTCGATTCCGTGTTCTCAACACTACCCCCCTTGTCCCTGTGTTTGACCCCGTATATCTACTTCAACCCCGTAAACAAAGTTGCGGGGGCCTAGAAGGATTCGGGTTTATAAATTTTGGCGTCGTTGCCGGGGGTCAAAAACATTTTCAAGTAGTTAAACGGATTCTTTGATATTTAGCTGGCACCACATGTTTTGGTTTATGGTACCCAAAAGGACAATCCTTGGATTTCAAAGCTTATACTGATGCTAATTATGCTGGTTGTCGACTTGACCGCAAAAGCACTAGTGGTGGTTGTTTCTTGTTAGGAAGAGCTTTAGTATCTTGGTTTAGCAAGAAACAAAACACGGTTGCCCTCTCTACAACTGAAGCTGAATATATGGCAGCCAGATCCTGTTGTTCTCAAGTGCTTTATATGCAACAAGTATTAAACGATTATGGTTTTACTTTTTCATCTACGCCTATCTTTTGTGACAACACAAGCGCTATAAACTTAGCACACAATCCTATATTACACAACCGAGCTAAACATATTGAAATTCGTCATCACTTTTTACGGGATCACATTTCTAAGAATCATGTTTCCCTTCATCATGTTGATACGGAAGATCAATTGGCTGATATTTTTACAAAACCACTTCCACTAGATCAGTTCAACAAAATAAGGAAGCAACTGCTTATCACTCCCTTGGAAGATGTTTTCTTTGATATTTGTACTTCTTAAAAGTGTTTTACTCTGCATCATTCTTGGCTTTTAAAATGGACATCTTTTTCATAGGAATTGATGGGACATCTAATTAAGGGGGAGTTTTTCTTGATTTCCACGGATACCTTTTTTTTTTTGAAATGACAAAGGGGGAGAAATAAACATAAATCTTAAAACGTGCAAAACTCAATCAATGAGTTTCACAAACTCTTGGCTTTACATGGAAAGTTGCTATATTCCCTAAAGAATTGGATTTCATGTTCCATAATTCATGGGGAATAATAAGCACACATTTTATAAACAAAAGAAGAAATTCACAAGGTAAACTTCAGGTATAAAGCTAAATTTTGAGTTGATTTATATTTTGGAAATGTTTGTCATCTTCAAAAAGGGGGAGATTGTTGGCTAAATGGACATCTGTAAATCCCTTTGTTTTTGATAATAACAAACATTTCATTTTTGATGATCTAACGTGCTACTTGAGTGTTGCAGGAATAAGGTGGGTGACAAAGCATCCGGGAAATCTATATGCTTAATGTTTGTATTTTCATGAAATTTAATCAATTTGTAAAAACTTGTACAAACATATAATGTACAAGTACTTAGAATTCATGTAAATCAAGTGTTAGATCTTCCCTAGCTAAACACCAAACTTAGATAGGTCATCCCCTTCAATAGTGTCATATATGCACACTCATACACACACTTAATGTCTTTATTTGAAACATTGAAACAGGGTCAATCTCGGTCGACAAAATCCTCGACCGAGACACTCTCGGTCGACAAACTCCTCGACCGAGAAAGACCCAAGTAGCCGTTAGACACAGCTGACAAGGTAGTTGGTAGTTGGAGATGAATGTTGTAAACACTTGATCCAGAGAGCCTATCGGTTGAAAAAACCTCAACCGAGTAGGTATCTCGGTCAACAATTCCTCGACCGAGATGGACTCTGACAACAACTACATAATTAATTAACTAGCCGTTGCTAATGCAACTAACTTGTACCTAACAGCTAGTTAAGCACTTAGAACCCCCTAGAAAGTATCTAGAACGTCCTTAAGCACTTAGAGGACATCCCTATAAATAGGACATGCCTTAGGACACCTAAACTCATCTATTTACACACTTGAGCAATCTTTGAGCATACACTTGCATTGAGCAACCTGTTTGTGAGCAATTGAGCATATTTGCAATTGGCTACTTTTCTATTGGCTCAAATTTCATGTCCTATAGGCTAGTATCTCCTATCCACAACAATCACAATTCCATATACATTGGTTAGGAGATCTACACACTTGATATAGGAAAATCAAGCCTTGTGCTTCAAAGGATAAGTTGTAATTTCCATTTTCCTTTCTTGTTCACTTTCATTGCTTGTACTCTCCTTGCTACTCCTAGGTTGGAGGCTGCGGATTGGAGAGGGTCGTGATCTTCTTAGTGAAGAAGGAGACTTTGAACTACTTCTAGAAGGCTGGTGCAACGGGAGGTTACTTCAAAGAGGAAGGCTACTTCAAGGGGGAGCTTGAAGTTACTTCAAGAAGGCTACCTCAAGTTGGTGCATCTACTTCAAGTGAAGGCTGTTCAAAGGGGTGTAAGAAAGTATTGTATTTTGTGTAATTCCTTGAGAAGGTAATAAAATTAATACTTTCAAAATCCCAGTTGGGTAAGCAACCGGGTAGTGGATTGACAACCTTAGTATTTGCTAAGGTTGGAACCACTTTAAACCCTTTGTCTCCTTCTTGGTTTCTCATTTGTGGTTGTTTGAGTTAAATGATTGTTAAATTAATTTAAAACCCTATTCACCCCCCCCTCTAGTGTTTTTTCACATACGTCATTGACTAAAACAATTCTTTAGACATCTATCATGTTACACTATCATCTAAGAAATTGTTAAAACATATAGATCATAAATTGCATTTATTATTATTCAAATCATTTACAAACTATCCCATTACAGTCATCACATGACTTTCTCTATGGGCATACATACCAATAGACTCCCACTTACACTTATTGCCAGTCACCTAGGAACCTCAGTCCTTGTGACCTAGCATGACCATCATGCTTCTGTTGAGAAAGGGCCTTAGTGAGTGGATCATCTATGTTGTCTTCAGTTGGTACTTTGCAAATCTTCACATCTCCTCGCTGTACGATCTCTCGTATGAGATGGAAGCGCCACAGTATGTGCTTGGACCACTGATGTGATCTGGGCTCCTTAGCCTGAGCAATAGCTCCATTATTGTTACAATAAAGCTCAATTGCATCACAACCACTGGGAACTACACCAAGTTCAGAGATGAACTTCCTGATCCACACAGCCTCCTTTTCTACATGTGAAGCAGCAATATACTCGACCTCTGTAGTAGAATCGACAAATGTTTCTTTCTTGGAACTCTTCCAGCTCACAACTCCATTATTTAGGCAAAACACAAATCCTGATTGCGATCTATAATCATCTTTGTCGGTTTGGAAGCTCGCATCGGTGTAACCCTTTACAACCAGTTCTTCCTCACTGCCGTATACAAGGAACTGATCCTTAGTCCTTCACAAGTACTTGAGGATGTTCTTTACGGCTATCCAATGAGCTTCCCCAAGATCTGACTGGTACCTGCTCATCATGCTGAGGGCATACGAGACATCTAGGCGTGTGTACAACATAGCGTACATGATGGATCCAATGGCTGATGCATATGGGATCCCATTCATACGCTCCCTCTCTTCACAATATTGGGGACATTGAGCTCTAGAGACGGTGACTCCATGTAGCATGGGGATGTTGCCTCTCTTTGAGTTCTCCATGCTGAACCGCTTCAACACTTTGTCAATGTACGTGCTTTGACTTAGTCTGAGAAGCCTTTTAGATCTATCTCTATAGATCTTAATTCCTAGAATGTAGGATGCTTCTCCTAAGTCCTTCATTGAGAAAGTATTCCCAAGCCATGTCTTTACCTTCTCTAAGGCTGAGACATCATTCCCCATCAATAGTATGTCATCCACATACAATATGAGGAATGTGGTCGTGCTCCCACTAACCTTCTTGTACACACAAGGTTCATCTTCATTTTGAATAAAGCCAAACACTTTGACTTCCTCATCAAATCGAAGATTCCAACTCCGAGATGCTTGCTTCAATCCATAGATTGACCTTTGTTGCTTACAAACTTTATTGACATTCTTTGGATCTATAAAACCTTCAAGTTGTGTCATGTACACATCCTCATTTATATTCCAATTAAGGAATGCAGTTTTAACATCCATTTGCCAAATCTCATAGTCATAGTAAGCCGCAATGGCAAGCATAATCCTGATGGACTTAATCATGGAAACTGGAGAAAAGGTTTCATCATAGTCAACACCTTGAACTTGTCGAAAACCCTTTGCAACCAATCTAACTTTATAAGTTTGCACATTTCCATCCATGTTGGTCTTCTTCTTGAAGACCCACTTGCACCCTATGGGTTTTACCCCTTTGGGTGGTTCCACCAAAGTCCATACTTTGTTGGAGTACATGGATTCCATCTCGGATTTCATGGCCTCAAGCCATTTCTCAGAATCTGGTCATTCCATAGCCTCTAGATAGGTAGTTGGATCATCATCTATGATCAACTCACCACCTTTCTGAGTCACAAGGTGTCCAAACCTCTCAGGTTCAAGGCGTGTCCTACTAGATCTACGAGGTCCTTGTGTTACTTGAGGAGACTGAGATTCCACAACACCTTGTGAATCTCCATGTTCCTCTTGTACATCTACCAGTTCAATGTTTTCTTGTTGGGCTTGAACCTCTTCAAGCTCTATTTTCCTCCCACTATTTCCTCTGGAAATAAATTTCTTTTCTAGGAACACAACTGTCCTAGCAAAAAACACTTTGTTGTCAGTAGGGTGGTATAAATAGTATCCCCTCGTTTCCTTGGGATATCCAACAAAATAACATTTATCAGACTTAGGTCCAAGCTAATTAGGAATCATTTTCCTGATGTAAACCTCACAACCTCAAATCTTAATAAAAGATAAATTAGGACACTTCCCGTGCCATATCTCATATGGTGTCTTTTGAACCGATTAAGATGGTACTCGGTTAAGTGTAAACGTGATGGTATCAAGAGCATGACCCCAGAAGGAAATTAGAAGATCAGCAAAACTCATCATTGATCGCACCATATCCAGTAAAGTGTGATTCCTACTTTCAGATACACCATTATGTTGTGGTGTTCCAGGTGGAGTCCATTGTGATACAATACCATGGGTTCGCAGAAGGTATTGAAACTCTCAACTCAAGTATTCTCCACCTCGATCGGATCGAAGTGCTTTAATACTTTTACCAAGTTGGTTCTGTACTTCATTCATGAAATCCTTGCATCTTTCAAGGGTTTCTGACTTATGTTTCATCAGGTGCACATAGCCATACCTACTGAAGTCATCAGTGAAAGTAATGAAGTACTGATACCCACCTCTGGCATTAGTTCTAAAAGGCCCACATACATCAGTATGTATGAGTCTTAATAGATCACTAGCTCTCTCACCTTTACCTGAAAAGGGAGTCTTGGTCATCTTTCCCAACAAACAAGATTCACATGTCTCTATTGATTCATAATCAAAAGAGTCTAGATAACCATCTTTATGGAGTCTAGAGATGCGCTTCTCATTTATGTGCCCTAGACGACAATGCCAAAGATATGTTTTGTTTGAGTTGTTGATTTTTTACCTTTTAGTGTTAACGTTATATACACTTGTCACTAGATCTATCAAGTATAGACCATAAGACATTGTGGTAATGCCATAAAAGATCCCATCTTTTGAAATGGAACACTTTCCATTTTTAATAAGAAATTCAAAACCATCCTTGTACAAATAAGAAATGAAAATGATATTCATATTTATGGAAGGTACATAGTAGCAGTTCTTCAACTCTATTATTAGCCCACTAGGTAGAGTTAACTCATAGGTTCCTACGGCACTGGTGGAAACTCTTGCCCCATTGGCAACACGTAGTTCAACCTCACCTTTCCCCAAAGGCCTACTTCTCTTAAGATTCTTCACATTTGAACAAATGTGAGATCCACATCCGGTATCAAGTACCCATGACAAAGAAGTAGTAAAGTTAATCTCTATCACGTATACACCAGAAGTAGAGATCTCTATCTATCGCTTCTTCTTCCATCGTTCCTTCCATCCTCTCCATGTTTTGAGTGCAGAAGATTCTGACATTGGTTTGGCGAGAGAACCCTTCTCTCCCTCACCTTTGTCCTTTGACTTTGTTCCATTGATCTCCATCAACGAACTATCCTTCTTCTTAAGAACACATAGAGTGGATTCAAAGGCCACATGTATTTTTGGATTGTGCATAACACTTCTCACAATCCTCAACCAGTTATGGAATTTATTCTCAATTAATTTGCCCATTTTAAAAGATGATTCTTTTGCCATTCTACAAGAGAAAATTGCATTTGCCAAAAATCCTTTTGATTTGATTTGATTTGAATAAAATTTGACAATAGTTAATTAGACCTTTAATTAATTACCGCTCCCACTATTTTGATTCAAATTGACAGCCCTCACCATCAATTCGGAAGACTGCAGCGTACAATCTTCTAGTGGGTCAAGATCTTGAAATCCTCTGAGTCCTAGACCAGCTAGGACTGTCACCCACAACTCAGATCTTCCAGGTAGGCAACTTTTGCCAATTGCATCATATGCAACTCTTGAAAGATGTCATGCACAACGCCTTGCCATGATCACCTCCATGCCTCAAGGTGCTAGATCCTATCTAGGTCACCTTGTTAAGTCTGACCCAAAGCCAACACAATGAATATGCACCCTGCTAGGACAGACCCACATATCCATCATTCATGCTTCCACGAGATAGATGGTGTACCACGCTAGGGCGTGCCCACACTTGGCCGATCAAGCTTTTAATGTGTGTCGCATTTGGAAGGCATCTAAAACTTTAATATTTAATGAGAGATTTGGTTTTATAGGTACATATACATATCCAATCACTACAATATAGTAAGTATCATATACATGCTATATCCCACAAAAAACATGTGAAATGATAAAAGTAATGATTATGGCCATCCTAATGTGATTCCTCGAGCCAAGAGGAATCACGGTCATCTAGGTCCACATCATATGAAACTTGTACAAGATGAACTCTGTGCTTTGCCTTTCTGGGTTTGATCAACTCATCTCCATGATTGATCGGCTCGCCATCAGGACGGTCAGTTGGGTGCCACCAGCCGATCAACTGGTGCCTCCAACCGATCAGTTCACTGGTCATCATGCATCTCCTCAGGCCGCCACCCGCTCATCTCGCTCCTCGAACTGGTCGTCAAGATGTCTGTCATTCTTTGACATAATAGGAAATAAAGTTCTATCCTATTTTACATTTGAAACAGGAAACCCCGAGTTACATTCAGGGGGAGCAAAGGTAGGAAAGAAATATCGAGTTATCTCGAGTTACATCAGGAATAGGAGGTAAGGAATCAGTGCAAAGACCGAGATGCAAGCAACCACATCCAACCAAGCACACATACATAGGGTTTATGGGCCATAACCATGCTATACATCCACCACTAAACTTGTTTAAGGGTGACACGTATCGAGTGCATTCATATTACATATCATATATGTATATAGGGATTTGTGGATTTAGGATTGGACACACATAAAGCCAATTTTATTCGCATCGTATGCAATAAATAAAGGTGACAAACCAAAATCGATCATATCAATAATCCTAAAGCATAGAGCAGTTGACGTGGCTCTGATACCACTGTTGGGTTTTAGGGGAGACAGAGAAGGCAGCAGAAACAAAATTTTTTTCTTCTCCCAAACCCAGAATAAAGGAATCACGTCAACATCTATACAATAGGAAGGATGGTTTGTAGAGGCATACCTTATCCTGAGGCTTTCTCGGTGACGTTACCTCATGGCTTACACGGTCTTCACCTCCGGTCTTGGATGGTGTCTGTGCAGCTACTGGTCTCACAGGGACTGTCAGGATTGACAGTTGTCCTCCGAGCGGTAGAAGTCTCCCGCCTCTGCAGTCGTCTACACAGACTGCCTGGAACTCCGATTTCCTTGTCCCACAAGGAATCAGAAGGAGTCAAACCCTCCTATCGGTGTACTAGTTACCGACACACTCTCCTACAACTAGTTGCTTTTCTGCAGTTGTCTTTCCCTTGTTGTGCCTCCCTTATCGGGTAGTACTTGCTCGGGCTCTCTCGGTTACCAAAACCAGAGAGAACGACAACTTTGCAGAGCAACTGGTGTTCTGAGTTGTACTTTGAGAATCCCCCAATACCCCTATATATAGGAGGGTCATGGGATAGGGTTCTCTATCTCGGGCAATGCAGGATTAAGCAGGAGTAGAAGGGTTTGGAATTTTCCACAAAACAACCAACTGCGCCAGCTGAACCGATCGTTTCAACCCTGAAACGATCATTTGGTGACCTCAACCGATTGGTTCACACATGAACCGATCATTTGGGACACCTGAGCTGATCGGTTCATCACATTAGCCGATCGGTTTGTGGTCCTGGTCCAACTCAAATTGACTTTCATATTTGTTTTTTATTAATCAAATATTAATCCTTGTCCAAAACGAATTTGTATAAGTGAAACAAATTGTATTTGCAAAATAGACTTTCCAAACGATCTCCGTTGGTCATATGAGCCGACCGGTTCAACAATTGAACCGATCGTCTCATTGCACATGAGCCAATCGTCTCACCAGTTGAGCCGATCAGTTCACCAACCTGAGCCGATCATTTCATCTCATGTGTCGATCGGTTGGAAGTGTAGATTGTGCAAAATCAGTCAATCACAGTTTCAATCAATCTGTTACTCTAAATAATTGGTCCAACACCTTGAACACTATGATATTGAGCTATCAATTGATCGAATGTTTAATTGAACTACTAAACTCCTTTAGTAATCAATCTAAACATCATTTGTGGATAAACTCCTCTTCTAGGTTAAATCCTATGTGTGTGACCCTGCAGGTCCATTTCACGTTGGCAGTGAAAGTCCATAACATTTATGACTTCACAAGAAAAGAGCAGTGCCTAGTCGTACATTAGTGCTACCCAAGTGAAATAGAAAGTTGGAGAACAACTTTCAATCATACAATCTGTGAATGGTGTTACAATGAATGTATAATTCCTTTGTCACTAATGTCCTGATTGAACTCAAGGCATGGTACAGTCATCCTTTCAACGTTCATCCATTTCCTTGATCTCAGAACAGACTGGGTGAGATGTGTGTGACATCAATATCTCATATTGATTCACACTTGCATGCACACGCCTGTCTCAATCCTACTCATCAAGTGGCCATGGACATTAAACTCCCTTAGGAGGGACAAATCCCATATCTATCACTCACCCCTCAAAAGCCCCATGTGTCAAAGTCACCCAATCATCACCTTTATAACAACCCATGTTTCAAGAATGCATTTGATGATGTCAAAGTGTACCCAACGACATGTGTTGAGTGTAGTGATTTCAGGTCGAAGAATCACATTCACCAGAATCACCGTGAGAGCTGACTGTGACTACCAAATCATGGTTCCATGTGTCACTCTCACGGTGGGTCTGTCCGGTATACTTGTTCTCTAACAAGTACCTATGTGCTTGGTTTGATATCACTATATCATGACTAATGAGATTCTATCATCAACCAACACACAATCTAGTCTTTAGTGTTATTGATGTCTATGGTTATTTCCATAATAACAACTGACTAGGGACTAAACAAGAATGTATACTCTTAACATCCGTATGATCTCATCATTTAGGTCCTTAACCTAAAAGCATATGTCATTGAGTAAAATAATTCTTTAGACATCTATCATGTTACACTATCATCTCAGAAATAGTTAAAACATATAGATCGGTAATTGCATTTATTATTATTCAAATCATTTACAAAGTATCCCATTACAATCATCACATGACTTGATCTATGGGCATACATACCAATAGACTCCCACTTGCACTTAGTGCCAGTCACCTAGGAACCTCAGTCCTTGTGACATAGCATGACCATCATGCTTCTGCTGAGAAAGGGCCTTAGTCAGTGGATCAACTATGTTGTCTTAAGTTGGTACTTTGCAAATCTTCACATCTCCTCGCTGTACGATCTCTTGTATGAGATGAAAGCACCGTAGTATGTTCTTGGACCACTGATGTGATCTGGGCTCCTTAGCTTAAGCAATAGCTCTATTATTGTCACAATAAAGCTCCATTGCATCACAACTAATGGGAACTACACCAAGTTCAGAGAT
Organism: Alisma plantago-aquatica; assembly: GCA_963693085.1. Lineage (NCBI taxonomy): Eukaryota > Viridiplantae > Streptophyta > Magnoliopsida > Alismatales > Alismataceae > Alisma > Alisma plantago-aquatica. The sequence continues at coordinate 520,680,088 of OY856412.1, forward strand.
GAACTTCCTGATCCACACAGCCTCCTTTACTGCATGTGAAGCAGCAATATACTCAGCCTCTGTAGTAGAATCAATAATTGTTTCTTGATTGGAACTCTTCTAGCTCACAACTCCATTATTTAGGCAAAACACAAATCCTGATTGCGATCTGTAATCATCTTTGTCGATTTGGAAGCTCGCATCGGTGTAACCCTTTACAACCGGTTCTTCCTCACCGCCGTATACAAGGAACCGATCCTTAGTCCTTCGCAAGTACTTGAGGATGTTCTTTACAGCTGTCCAGTGAGCATCCTCGAGATCTGACTGGTACCTACTCGTCATGCTGAGGGCATACGAGACATCTGGGTGTGTGCACAACATAGCGTACATGATGGATCCGATGGCTGATGCATATGGGATCCTATTCATACGCTCCCTCTCTTCACAAGATTGGGGACATTGAGATCTAGAGACGGTGACTCCATGTAGCATGGGGATGTTGCCTCTCTTTGAGTTCTCCATGCTAAACCGCTTCAACACTTTGTCAATGTATGTTCTTTGACTTAGCCTGAGAAGCCTTTTAGATCTATCTCTATAGATCTTAATTCCTAGAATGTAGGATGCTTCTCCTAAGTCCTTCATTGAGAAAGTATTCCCAAGCCATGTCTTTACCTTCTCTAAGGCTGAGACATCATTCCCCATCAATAGTATGTTATCCACATACAATATGAGGAATGTGATCGTGCTCCCACTAACCTTATTGTACACACAAGGTTCATCTTCATTTTGAATAAAGCCAAACACTTTGACTTCCTCATCAAATCGAAGATTCCAACTCTGAGATGCTTGCTTCAATCCATAGATTGACCTTTGTAGCTTATAGACTTTATTGGCATTCTTTGGATTTGTGAAACCTTCAGGTTGTGTCATGTACACATCCTCATTTATATTCCCATTAAGGAATGTGATTTAGCATCCATTTTCCAAATCTCATAGTCATAGTAAGCCGCAATGGCAAGCATAATCCTGATGGACTTAATCATGGCAACTGGAGAAAAGGTTTCATCATAGTCAACACCTTGAGCTTGTCAGAAACCCTTTGCAACCAATCTGCCTTTATAAGTTTGCACATTGCCATCCATGTCGGTCTTCTTCTTGAAGACCCACTTACACCCTATGGGTTTTACCCCTTCGGGTGGTTCCACCAAAGTCCATACTTTGTTAGAGTACATGGATTCCATCTCAGATTTCATGGCACCATCTATCTCGCAGAAGTGTGATGATAGGTATGTAGATCTGCCAAAGCAGGGTACATATCCTATCATGTTTGATTTTGGGTCAGACTTAATTGGTGATAACTTGGTGAGACCAAGCGCCATAAGAATACAAATGATTATGGCAAAGAGTTGCACATATCACCTACCCAATAGTTGCATATAGATGCAATTGGCAAGTTTGGCCTACCTAAATAATCAAGTTGTATATGATTAGACAAAGTTGAGTCATGACTTGATGAAATATGGATCTTGTACCACTATAAGATTGTACGCTTCAATATTCAACATTGGTAGTAAGGGATATCAATTTGAATAAAATAGTGGCAGTGATAGTTAATTAAAAACCTAATTAATATTGTCTTGTCAAATCAAATCAAATGAAAATGGTTTTTGAAAAATGCAAATTTTCTCTTGTAGAATCAAATGGAAAACACTCAATCATCGCAATTGGACGAATTAAATGAGATTTATTTCCATAACTAGTTCAAGACCTTAAGAAGTTTTCTGCATGATCTTGAAACACCAATGCCAGTATCCACTCCATATTTTCCTAAGACTGACATGGATGCTTCTTTGAAGCATGCCAATGATATTATGAACATCAAGAACCTTATGTTGGGTTGTATGAACTATGGTTGCATAAAAAACATGATAAGAATGCAAGGTATAATGTCTTTATGGTGCTATTTGAGTGCAAAATGATAGAGGAGGATCCAATAGAACTTCATGTATTCAATATGATGGGCATATGAAGTATCCTTAAAGACATGGATTTCCTTTAGGCTAAGAGTTGGCCACATATATGATTTTGCAATCGTTGCCCAAATCATATAGCCAGTTTACCGAGTGTTATCACTGGAGTGACATGGCTAGACCACTATCATAGTTTCTTGACATCTTGATAATTGTCAAAGCACAAATGAAGATGGACAAGTCCATGACGATGATTAGCGGAGTTTAGTTCAAGGACAATGGAAAATCCAAGAAGCATTTTGTGGCTAAGCTAAAGTCCAAATCTTGTGCACTCAAAATAAGGAGAAGGCTAAGGGAACCTAGGAAGAAGAAGCAAGGGATTGAGATCTCTACTTCTGGTATATATGTTATTCAGGTTAACTTTACCAATTCATCATCATGGGTACTAGATACCTGATAACATCTCATTTTATACACTTTTTGCATATGTTTTATGATTCTCCTAGCATGCCTTTTATAGAATTTTTCTACTTGTTTTAGTACTTTACGCCAAAAATCTCAATTGCACACATCCTTCACCTTTGCAGGGTCATGCCAAGACATGGTCGCAGTTAACACCTTGACCGTAGCTACATCGTCCACTAAGGACCCTACCACAGTCAATGTCTCTTTATTACCATCTCTATGCCCCGCGACTGAGGTCCTTCCGCAATTGAGACTTCCCCTCAGTTGCGGCCTACAACCTGCACACCACAATTGTGATGGGAGTCTCGACTGAGATCAAGATGCGACCTAGGTCATGCCTTGATCGTGGCTTACACCCAATCCGTGACCAAGGCCCTACTGTGACCGTGGCCTAGATGGTTAAGTCAGTGGGAAACACCTATAAATACGCTACCCACCTCGACTTGTCACATCATCAGATCATCAAGGACCACAAAGTGCTGCCAAATTCCATAGTGGCTCACATCCATACTATTAGTCTTGGAGCTCTAAAGGCAGAAGCTAGAGGAGAGAGAAGATTGACCACCCTCTTCTTTGAAGGAAGGATAAGCCTCCACATTTCCCATTCCAGATCTAGATTCGAAGAAGTATAGTAGTGTATCATCATTTTCTCTCTCTATCTAGATCTATCATCTTCATCACATTGTACTCCCCCCTCTTTGTGTTAGTTGATGTATTTATCATTTTGTACTCTCCCAACATGTATATTATTTCTCCCCTTTATATATATATATATATATATATATATATATACTCTTATCAAGATTATCCCCATACGTTTGTTCTTAATGTTTCACTTGTACGCTTAGATACCATCTTGTGATGTTTGATTGTTGGAAACTCAAAAGAGTGGTACCTTCCTTATCTAGAGTTATGGAGTAGTGTGAATGCATGAAAGTGTTGGAATGCTAAGGCTAACGTTCATATGGTTTGTTTTGTGGTTGTTGGGTGGTTATCTCGAGAGAGAGGCTACCTTATATCCTAGATCTATCCTTATCTCGAGAAAGGAGGGAATAGTTGTTTTTATGATTGCTTGTTATCTTGTTAGGAGTGCACGAAGGGGTGTGAGTTTTGTGTGTTGGTGAGAGATCTTAGTAGGTGAAACCCAATCCAAGTTTCCTACCATACCTTTAATCTTGTTATTATTTTCTTTCTTTTAACTTTCTTGTTTCGGTTGAGGTGCCTTCGTTCCTTAGGGTACACCCTTTTTATCCTACTTGTTCGTTCAGAGTATGAGAGTGTGAGACTCTACGTACTTAACACTTGCTAACTTTGTCATTGTAGTTTGACCTCAAATAGTACATCAGACCCTATATAATAGTTATGGGGGCTTGAATATTAGGCTATAATCTTAAAAGTTTGACTACTCTGGATCTGCTCCACTTTTGACGTGTGATTTAAGCCTGTCAATGTTTTGGCACCGTTGCTGGGGATAAGGAAAAATGACACAGTTAAGAACTCGAGTCTACTAATTATACTCCTGTGCCTCTAGCTTAGTGATAAGCTTGACTGCACATAAACTTTAAATCTGCTACCCTATGATTATGTAGAATAGTTTATTTTAACACGCCCAATTTCCTAACTCGACTGTGCGGTCTATTTAGGGAACTCGGAGGGAAGTAGGTCCATTTGACTTTTCACCTTAACCTCAAGTCACCATACCACCTCATGTAGATGAAAGTCTTACTGGGGATGATCGGAATGCAAGAGGTCAACATGACCCATCACCACATGAGATGGATGAAGATAGAGATAATCGTCACTCAGGTGGTCATCACTGTGAGGAAGAATGACGCGAGGAAGAATAATGTCACCATCATTTTAGAAGGCATCATCACAATGAATGTGAGAATGAGTGTGAACTTGATGACTAGAACAGTGAGAGTGAAGACAATGAATAAGAAAAAACTCTTAGCGAGTTAGTTGCAACTAGAGCCAACAAATCCAAATTCCCCATTATTATCCCACACTTAAATGCAGCAAACTTTGAATTGAAATTGGTTGTAATACGAAGATCCATAACAAACCCTTTCATGGAATTTTGAGGGAAAAAAATCTTTACCATCATCTTGATGCCTTCAAAAACATATGGGATACCATTAAGATGAGGGGAGTTCCTCAAGAAGTGATATATTGTAAAAGATTCAATTTCTCCCTTGAAGATAAAGCTTTATCCCGGTACCTCAACTTGCCCCACCAGTCCATAGATGTATGGAGACCCCTTGTAGATGCCTTTGTTATTAAATTTTATCCCACTGAGAGAACTATCCATAATATCCAAAAGATCACTTCTTTCGTACAAAACCTAGGAAAGAACCTTTACGAGGTGTGGAAACGCTTTCAAGAATACCATAGAGATTTCCCTCACCACAACTACCGTAAGGGATTCCTGGTGACCACCTTTTATAATGGGCTAACTCCCATTGAAAGAACTTCATTGAATGCAACAACCGAAAGTGACTTTCTTGGTAAGAAACCGAGCAAAACCATGAAGATAATCGATAACATGGCTGCACTGAAAGCAGGAATGGATTATGATAGAAATAATAGAGGATTAGTCAAGAAGGTAGGTCTGAAGGACCATCAATTGAAGCCAAGGCCTTGGAGACTATTACAGCTCAGATTCAAAAAAATCACCATCGATGTCAAATAGTTAAAAGGCACTAGGGGAAAGGGCAAGAAAAACAAGGAGAAAGTCATGAAATGCATTACATGCGAAGAAGGAGGGCATGGAGTTGACAACTGTATCTATACATGGCCAGGGAAGAGTGAAGAAACTGAAAGTGAAGAGGAAACATAGAATGTCTCTTATGTTAATTTTAAACAACAAGATCATCCTGGGTTTAACTATGACAACAAAGAAGCTGCGAAAAATGCTCATCAACTGATTAATTTGTCTAAACCACCTCCAGGATTTGAGAATAAAGGAGGTCCGACTAAATATACTAGAACTACTAACTATCATACGAACAAAGGAAACTACCAGAGGCCAAAAAATGTGAGTCGACAAGGCCAAGGACATGACCAAGGGTCGAGCCAAGCCAAAGATAGCAACCAAACTGACATGATTGCTTAACTATTTGACTTCGTGAAAAGGCAAGCTTTAGTAAACGATCAACTTGCTCAAAGTGCTATCACCAATTTAGGAGGGCTAACTACAATGCAAAATCAAATGGCGAACATGCAAACTCACCAATGGCAGATTGATCAACAGCTTGCACACTGATCTTATGAAAAACCCTTCGGAAAAGATCCCATCAAATATAGTTACTACAAAATGGCCACTCTCTGATCAGGGAGAATGTTGGAAGATCCTAACACTAACAACACCAAAGAAGGAGGAAGTCGTAGTAATAAAAAATCTAAGAATGAGATTGCAACAAAAGAGTCTAAGGCGAAAGGGCTAGTTGTAAGTGGAAGAGAAGAAGGGAATCATGAAAAGAAGAAGGAGGAAGAGGAAAAGAACTCAAATCCTATAGGAGAAGTCCTTTCAAAGAGAAACCTATATGCCCCAAGAGTTCCTTTTCCCTACAAACTGATCAAGGCACATTTAAAGAAGAGGTACGAAAAGTTTATGGAAGCCGTAAAGAAACTACACTTGGATGTCTCATTTCTTGATGCAATTGAAGAAATGTCGACATATGCAAAATTATTTATGGACCTAATCACAAAGAGAAGGAGAGGAGGCCATATCAAAATTGTGCAATTGGCAAAAATGTCAAGCGCCTTTGTTCAAGATGAGTTACTAGCCAAGAAGAGGGACCCTGGGACATTTAACATACCCTTCCGTGTCAGAGACAATGTGGAAAGGAAGGGGTTAGACAATTTGGAAGCGAGCATTAGTCTAATGCCAACTTAACAGATGACTAACTAGAAAGGTTGCTAAAGGAGCTCAGGCTGCATAGAAAGGCTATAGGGTATTTGTAGAAGACATTAGAGGCCTCAACCCTGCCCTATGCATGCACTCAATTCATCTTGAAGAAACAACTAAGCCTTTAGCTCAACCACATAGGAAGTTAAACCAAATGCTAAAGGAAGTCGTAAAGAAGGAAATTATAAAGTTGTGAGATGTTGGGATCATCTACTTGATAAGTGATAGCAACTGGGTGAACCCCATCCATGTGGTGTGTAAGAAGGGTGGAATGACAGTGATAAGGGGAGAGGACTGAGATGAAGTGGTAATGAGGACGGTAATAGGCTGGCGTATGTGTATTGACTATCGCAAGCTAAATACTACTACCAAAAAGGATTACTTCCCTCTGCCATTAGAAAGACTAGCTCACCATGATTAGTTCTATTTTTTGGACGATTATTCAAGATTCTATCAAGTACCGATTCATCTTGATGATCAGGAAAAGACAACTTTCACCTGCATCTATGACACTTATGCATTCAGAAGGATGTTGTTCGGGTTGTGTAACACACCAAAGACTTTTCAGTGCTGCATGATATCTATGTTTTTAGACTTTCTGGAAGACATAGTAGAAATCTTCATGGATGACTTCTCTGTATATGGAACAAATTTTGAAGCATGTCTAAGAAACCTATCTTTAGTGCTGTAGCGCTGTGAAGAAAAACATCTAGTCTTGAACTGTGAGAAATGTCATTTCATGGTCCAAGATGGTATCGTCTTAGGCCATAAGGTTTCCAAGATAGGAATTGAAGTGGACCTAAGTAAGATCAAATCCATATCCAAGCTTCCACCACCAAAATCTATCACAGGAGTATGAAGTTTCTTAAGGCATGCAGGGTATTATAGAAGATTCATAAAAGATTTCTCCAAGATCGCCAAACTCCTTTCGAATCTCCTGATTAAAGATGCTGAGTTTGAATTCACCAGTGAATATTTAGATGCCTTCCATACACTTAAAAGGGCGTTAACGACAACAGTTCTACAAGCACCAGATTGGAAGCTACCTTTCAAAATCATGTGTGATGCCATCAATTTCACCATCGGGTTAGTCCTAGGACAAAAGAAAGATAAGAGACACCATGTGATTTGCTATGCAAGCTGAACATTAGATGAATCCTAAGTAAACTATACCATCACTGAAAAAGAAATGTTGACTATCATGTTTTCTTTTGATAAGTTTAGATCATATTTGGCAGGGTCAAACGTAAAAGTGTACACTGATCATGGGGCTATAAAATATCTTATGAAGAAGGACACAAAGCCGAGACTTTTGCAATGGGATTTGTTACTGCAAGAGTTCGACCACAAGATCATTGACAAAAGGGAAAAGAAAATATGGTTGCAGACCACCTGTTAAGGATAAGTTTTGATGAAGAAAATCGATTGGCAGTGAACGACAACTATGCTGATGAAGCTCTTTTGATGGCTCAATCGAAAGAGAAGAACCTGCCTTGGTTCACAGACATCTGTAATTATCTAGAATGTAGACAACTTCCATCGAACATCACATATAATCAGAAGAAGAAATGATTCTCTGAGCTAAAAAATTACTATTGGGATGTTTCACTGTTGTTCAATAGATACTTTGACAACTTATATCATTGATGCATACCAGAATAAGAAGTACCCTAAATCCTCAAGGAATGCCACTCCTCACCTTATGGGGGACACCACAGAGGAGAAAGGACAACCGTAAAAGTTTTACAATCATGATTTATTGGCCAACTCTTTTCAAGGAGGCTGCGTCATTTATTAAAACATGCAAGGAATGTTAGCTTACAAGAAACATCAGTAGAAGGAATGAGATGCCAATGGAAGATTGGGTGGAAGTTAAAATTTTCGATGTATGGAAGGTCAATTATGTGTGATCTTTTTCGTCATCAAAAGGGAACCATTATATACTTGTTGTTGTCGATTACGTCTCCAAATGGGTAGAGGTTGTTTCCACCCAAACCTGTGACTCCAAGGCAGTAATTAAGCTATTCGAGAAAACTATCTTTCCATGGTTTGGAGTACCACACACTATTATAAGTGACAAAAGGTCACACTTTGATGAAAAGAAGTTTAAAGATATATTGAGAAAGTATGGGGTAAAACATAAGGTTGCAACTCCATATCACCCACAAACATCGGGGCATGTCAAAGTATCAAACAAGCAGATTAAACAGATATTAGAGAAAATTGTTGGTCGTACGTGGAAGGATTGGTCCATGAAACTTGATGATGCACTATGGGATTACCACACAACATATAAGACACCTATAGGTATGACACCCTACACGTTAATTTATGGGAAGTCCTGTCATCTGCCTATCAAACTAGAGCACAAGCCCTGTGGGCTATCAAATTTTTGAACACAGACCTCGATAAGGCTGGGCAGAAAAGACTTCTCCAACTCCAGGAACTTGAAGAGTTGAGACTGCATGCTTATGAGAACACAAGGATTTATAAGCAGGGAACAAGGGTATGTCATGACTGCCATCTAAAGAACAAGGATGTTTGTGAAGGAGACAATGTACTTTTATTCAACTCAAGTATTAGATTATTTCCTGGAAAGTTGAGAACAAGGTGGTCTGGCCCTTTTTCTTTCATAAAAATATACCCGTCAAGGGTGATGGAGATAGTTGGAGACAAGATAGGCACCTTCAAGGTGAATGGGTAGAGGGTGAATAGATATTATGAAGATGAAGCTTTTGTAAGAAGGATGGAACTAAGTTTAGGGGAACCCAACCCAGTAACAGGTGAAATGAATGAGAAAGTATTGACACCAGTTGATGGAAAATGAAGTCAGATGAGAGAGAAAGTCAAGCTAAAAGACTTTAAACAAACACTTCTTGGGAGGCAACCCAAGCTTTTGTTTCTTTCTTTAATTCATATTTTTCTTTATCTCATACTTTTAGTCTATGAGCTATGTACCTCTCCATCTTTTAATGTTTTGGGTTTCCATACCTAGTAGGGGTATAAGTGTAGTATGTATATTAGTTTCTTTCTATCAAAAAGTTTTATTAGGAATTACAAATTCTTATTTTAGTTGGTTGATTTTTGTTGACATTGTCTTAAAAGCACCGTGGTCGTGGCATGCACCGCGTTCACAACGTCTGCCATAGTCGTGGTACCTTCTTTAAGTGCCATAGGCCATGGTCACAACGAACGTGAGAGAGCATCCACCAGCAGTCACGACAATCTATCCTACTGCGGTCACAGTCGCTCAAGGGTATATAAGCTAAACCCTTCCGACATCAGAATTCTTGTTTCACTTCTCCTCTCTGTGATTCCTAAATGATTGAACGATCCTACAAGGTGTGAGTCCACAAGACAACGAACAAGCTAGATTCATACCCTCACCAACAGATTCACACCCTCGCCACAGCCACAATCCCCCGCTGCTGCCTCTTTCACCGTTGTTTTGAATCATTAATCTAGACGAGGTTTCTCTTGATCATCGTCATTCCGATTCCTGAATTTTCCAAAGTTTCATCACCTCTTTTGAGCATATAAGATCCTTTTGAATAGTTTAGTGCCGCAATGACCGCCACGACCCTACAGTTTGCCAATGCTTTCCCCCATACTCATGACTTCTCCAACATTTTTCAACCTACGTTTCGAGCTTAATGTGGTGCTTCTACTTGTGCTATCCTGGGGATTTATCCTTTGGTCAATCAATCCTCGAAAAGGAACCCCAACTGTGACCGTCGTGGTTTCGATCGAACATGTTCTTTCTTGGCTGTAGTCATGACACCATATCTTTGGACTTGGTCGGGGACCTCTTTTGTGTGAAATTCATCCAACATGGTCAAACAATGATTGCGGTCGTGGTGTTTCTCTGCTACGGTCGTGGCATAGATTTTGTTTACTAATCACCCGCCATGGTCGCGGAGGGTTCCTGGGCCACGATTGCAACATGTCTCTTGCTTTCTAATACTTTGGTTTTGTGATGCCACAGTCGTGGAATCTTCCTCGACCGCAGTACTACTTTCTATTTAAGCTGCAGTCGCATCTTTGTGTTATACAAACAAATAAAAAAAGATGAGGAATTAAATGCTAATGCATTAAATAAAATATAAAATACAATTATGATAACAACAAGTTTAATGTTGAAACTTTCAGAATGTCGACTTTGACTGAAGACACATTGATAAAGAAGGCAACCTCATGAAGGGTGTAGATGAAATATTAGATAAGATAACCAACACACTGAGGGATAATCTGAACCTCTCCCCAATAAAAAGGCTTCAATTACAACTAATGAAGAAGAAGTATGACTATATTCTGGCCCACAAGATGCCAGAAGAGTCCGAGGAGTTCCATGAGACATCACAAATGGAAACTTCTGAGTGCCAGCCTCCTGAGACCGAGCTAAAGAAACTAAAGAAGAAGAAATCTAAAGCCAAAGAAGTGAAAAGTGGCAAGAAGAGGAAAGTGACAGTCATGGAAAAGTTAAAGGGACATGAGAAAGAAGTAGCCCCTGAAGAGGTCGAAGAGAAAGAACAGAAGACCCTCAACCAATAGAGGCCAACATTCATACCTAGATATCAAACACACCAGTCACAGTTTGACTGGATACTACAAACAAAGGGGTTCAAACCGATGAGATATTTGGATGCTGCAGACTTAAAAAAGATGGGGATCTATGACAAGGTGATCAAATTCCTAGAACGTGCAAATCTACACACCCTGTGTACCTCAGAAGCTCCCTCCCTAACACCGTTGACAATAGAGTTCATGTCATCATTAGATAAGCTCCCTGTCAGTGACAAAGAATGTAAGAAGGGCCACGGCGACTTCAAACTAGAAGTGAGAATAGGAGGAAAGTCTCACATAATCACCGAGGCTATGCTCAATAAAATATTCACCAGAATGACTGAAGAAGCACAAGCCATCTCCACCGTGCCAGGAAAAAAAGACACCATCAGATACAACAACCATATGATATGGGAGAAGCTGACCGGAGAACAAGAGCATAACTCAAAGAACTCAAAGACGACTCTCATCACCTCTTGCTTCATCACAATGGTGTTGAAAATAACAGGCAACATTATCTTTATGAGATCAGAAACTGGCGGTATACCCAAAGGAGACCTATTTATAATATGGTCCATGCTCAATAAGAAGATGGTGAACATAGCAAGGGTACTAATTGAACGGATATCAGCCACAGTAGGAGGGGAGGCAAAGAAAATGAACAAGTTCTGCATGGGAAGCCATATTACTAAAATAGCTTACCACTTCATGGATGCATACCCATTGATGAAGTACAAGAAAACCAAGTGACATAAAAAGATTGACATAAAGTCCCTCATCAACATGGGGATTCTGGTGCAGAAAGGCAACAAACTCTTTTACAAACAAAGCTTCTCCAAGACACTTCTGCCCCTCCAGAGATGGCATACTATGATGCCCACAAGCTACAACCCACCCAAGAAGACATTGATAAGATGTACTTGGGGGCCATCAGTACTGCCCCAGGGCCATCGTCCACTACTGGCAAGAAGGATGTGAGGGATAAAACTCTAGAAATGGAGATGAAAAAGCCAGAGGAAAGAAAGAAGCTGGTAATAAGAAAGAAAAAAAGAAAAAAATATCAGACCAGTCCTCCGCCCCGAACCTACCCTCACCACACATTCCAGTGGAGATGGCGGTAAGTGAAGGATACTAGCCTAAATTGGAAATCTAAGAAGGAGGAGACCAAGCACATCTTGAAGCCACCACAGGGGAACACCATTTTGAGGTCAAGAAAGAAACCAATCAAGCGTGCAAGGACCCTGAGGTTACACCCGACTCCGTGATATCGGAAGTGATTATGCAAGTGCAGAGCAAGCAGAGGTGAGCACTTCTTCTCTAGAAATACACCGATCCTATGAGCAGCAAGCCATCTCCATGAATTAAGGATCCCATAACATCCACAACACCGACAACAACACCCGTAGAGAAGCAACACCAATGCCCTCCAACATTTGGTGATGTATTAGGAAATAAGTTTGATGCCATTTGTCTACACATGCAGCAAAGCTCTGAACTTAATTTAAACATTACCTCTAGACCGTGTACACTAACAATGCATGCATAAAGTTTAAATGAGAGAACTAAGGCACTTCCCCAGTTTATGCAAGGGGTAATCAACACCCAGAATGAGATGATGGGAGCTCTAAAGACTCTAACTGAGGAAATGGATGGCCTCAGGAAGGAGCAAGACACTATGAGAGAAGACAAAGTGCTGATGCAGAAGGGGTACGAGGAAGCGTTAGATGACCTAAAGAAGGAACGCTAGCTCTTAGATGAATAATGCCGACAACTAGATGCTGAATGCCAGGAAATAGACAATTGATGGCTAGAGAAAGAAGACAAAGTGTCTAACCAGCCCTTCCCCATCTCAAGCTCCCTCAAGCCCCTTGAGCCTAGATAAAGACGATGATGATGTGGGAGGAACAGGTGTAGGAACAACCTACAAGGATGAAAGTGCCAATGTGAAGACCTACCCAAGGGTGGAACCACAGGCAATGAAGCATCGCACAGTCAGAAACTAGTCAGGACATCGAGACAAAGAAAACAAATGCTTTGTCAAAGATGTTCAACTTAAATAGAATCCCAGAAGAGGATAAGGCTGCATCTGAAGAACCTAAACAAGTCATCGTCACAAGAGATGAAAGCATTGTGATGGAAGATCTCACATCATGAGAAATAAGAGATCTCAACAAATTCTTAGATGACCTGACGTTCAGGATGGATGTCTACAATGACTTTTTGAAAGACCCAGTACAGTACGAACATGATGATTCATTTTATAATGGGAAAATGGATGCGACGTTAGTTGTGCTCAACTTTGCAGAATTAGAGCAACCATCAAAAGAAAACCAACCAATAAAAGACATAACGTCTGAGATATCCACGAATGATGAAGGAAAGGCAACGACCCAAACACTAATGGAAACAAGGGAACAACCTCCAACTATAGAAGAACCACCCACACCAATGCAAACAACAAGAGACGACACCTCAAAAGATGAAGAAGGTGGGCTCGCCTCTTTCTTCACTAATGAGACAGTCAGACAGTGGAGTGCACCAGTCCATGAAGTACCATTAGGTGTGGTTCCTCCTCTACCCTACAAGATGGTGGCTATGGACATGACCACATTATCAAGAATCACATGCAGAGATGTCAATATCCTAGCTGATATACTAGATGACAACCTCCTAGGTGCTGATATTCTCTATCATAACAAGGGCATGTCGCTTAACATGGATCACTTTAGAGGGATCTTTCTTAAATGAGCATGAGTACATAAGAAGCTATTCAAAGTACTCAGTGCAACTCTTCTTGAAGAATTCTTTCATCCTGACAAAATACAACCAGTGGTCAACAACACCACACATCTTGAAGGGCTTCCGTTCGATAAAAATGATAAAACTACTGATGTGAAAGAACTACAACATGCAGTGAGCTGGGAAGAGACAAAATTCATTGTCCTACCCATAAGGACTATAAAGCACTAGGCACTGATTGTCATCAATTTATACAAGAGATGAACAACAATGTTCAACTGTTGTGCAACTAAATTAGACAACACATCCCTAATCTATAAAAACAAGGAAGCAAGGGATATCTTAAAGGTTCCACTGCATCTGCAATAGGCTATACATATGAAGGACAACAAAAATAAAGGGATGTGGAAGTAGTTCTCTATTTGTAAATAAGTCCCTCAAGAAAAGGCTGGAACAGAGGACTGTTCCTGTATAGTTCTCAGAATGATGGGAGCCATCAATAAGTCCTGCTAGAAGACCTCTACATAGAAGATCTACATGGGTTATGTGGTGTATATGCAATGGAGGTTATTTATGATTGCCTCTTCTTCAACGACCTGATGATGCCTTCAGATGCAGTACCACGATGGCTTCATCAAGAGATACCTCTCCCTGAAAAGAAAACACGAAAGGAGGAACATAAAATCCTATGGATCAATTCCGAAGAGCCTGTTAGAGCGTCTGTTTGGAAGGAGGGTTGGGCAGCCGACACACCCGATAGAGCAGAGAGAAAACTTGAGACCAAGTCAAAACAACCTCCAGTGGTAGAATACAAGAAAGAAAAAGCTCTAGTGTTACAACCTCAATTTTGCATATGTTTTCATAATTGAATTGTAAAGATTTTGTGAATATAGACTTAATTGAAAAGGTTGTATGCTTTGCTTCAAAATATGGATTTCTTTTCAAATCTCCCTTTTGATAAGAATTTCATAGTTTCTATTATTAGATTAATCCAATAATGGATATAAAAGATAAGAAAAGAAGAAAAGTCCAAATAAAAGGAAAAGATACAAGATAATGGATATTAAGCAAAGTAATTATGAGAAATACATAGAAATCTCTAGAAAGTGGAATTAATGGCCACAATTAAATAAATTTCGTTTCTATGTGATTTCAAATAAAAGAAATATGAAAAGAGGAAAAAGGAAATGAAAGATAAAGAGAAATCCTTGAAAAGCAATATCTTAATAAAGAAATAAGTAAGATAATGAAAACTGAAGAATGTAGATGCATCTAGAAGGATGATAAGTATCCTTAAAAAGGAATTTCGAAATCTTAGGATTTCTTGGGATCCAAGGAGTCCCAATGAATAAGAAGAAAGATAAAATGCAAAATAATACAAAATAAGAGAATAATGTGATACATAATTAATGAATTTGTGGTATTATTAAAAATAGGTACTTTCTTCTATGAGGAAGTATAATTTCATGACCAATGGATTAAAAGCCGAGTACAAAGAGAATAAAAGAGGTAATTTTCAAATTCCTAATATCTAAAAAATGAAGGATATCAAAGAGATATTTAAGAGAGAGAAGATTGCTTCCTAATGAAGGAACTTGATTTCCTATTGGGAAAAGGCTTTGTTTCTTTGTGGGCAAGCATGTTAGGGAATTACTACCCACCCCTATATAAGGGATAGAACCCTTGGCCAAATCCAAGAGGATTCCAGACATCCTTCTCTCTTCTCCTTATTTTTTGTTTAAACCCTAGCCAAGAAGGTATTGGGCTATCTCGAGGGCACCAAGGAGATGTGATGGGGTGCGACAGAGGCATGAGGTTTCCCTAACGACCTAGGGGGGGCTTGGCCATCATCCCCTTACTTTTGCCTTCACTTCATCCACCTGTAGCGTGACAGCAAGGTTAGCCACCACGGAAGAGCCTCCAGCTCAACCCCAGCCACCTCGACCACAACTTGGGGCCTCTGTAGGTGCGGCGGAGGGGAAGGAACCCTTCTCTATGCCTTTCGGGTCCAGGGAAGGGGAGGAGGAGATCCCACGAGCTACTGCAGTCGGAGGCAACTAGGGCTCGTGAGGAGGAAGATGACCAGGCGAGTTTTTGATAGATTTCCCCCTCTGGGGTATGAAGAGTCGACCACTTAAGAGAGGGCAAAAACATCAATTGATTATGTTTGCAATCGATCGAGCTACATTGCATGGGTTTGGTGACGTGACAACCTGCCATTGGTCCAAGTAAGTATTTCTTACAAAAATCATGTCTAAATATTGGTAGATCGGATTGGTACATATAATATATGTATTTTGATCAGAAAAATATGAGGAATCCATTAAAAATATATAAAGAAGCTAATTACTATTGCAATTCGAAAGGCAGTAGAAGTTATCAACTTTAATGTATTAACGATTAAGAAACCCTAATTTAAGATGATTAATATATTGAGAAGGGTTATATGGATGATTAAAGTTGATATTAACCTATTGATTATAAAAAGATGCATTAGATAAAAAGGATGAACTTTATGCGCAATTTGATTAATTTAGGGTTCCATGTACATAAATAAGCTTTAATGGGCCTTGAAACCCTAATGTTAGTAACTATGTTTCTTAATGGCTTCAATTGGTCAAATTCATGTATAAAGCTGAGATTTGATGGTTCTAAGCTATTTTGAGTATAAAAGTTCCTAACTGTGGATAAATACTCTTAATTTGATAATTAGGGTTTCCTAGTGGATTAATGTGATATTAGCGATAAATAGAGTTCATATGTGAATTGAACTATAATGAAATATGAGTTGTCAATTCGAAAGAAACTAAAGTAGATAATTGAGTCTAATGATCTTGAAATAACTTAAAAGGATAAAGATGATAATTTTAGTGTAAAAGGGGAATAATAGACTTAATTGACTTTTAAGTAGGCTTATGATGTTGAAGTTAGGGTTTGTGAACTAAGAGAGTTTTAAACGAGATAAATGTGTTATGGAGGCTAAAACCCTAATAAAACCCTAAAGTGGGCTTAGAAAGTCGAGGGTGGAATGCAGGTCTATCTTGAGAATGTTTTGGATAAACTATAACACTTGGATGTTACACATTAATTTCAGGATATTATTGATTGCTTGTTTGATTGTTCTTTATCATTATTGCTTGGACATCAAGTTGCTCTGGATCAGGTATGTGGTTAATTATGGTTATACACATTAGTTTCCCGAAAGTTTTCCAAATGATTAATCGCATTGAATACAACCTATCAGTTAGGAGGTTCATACTTGCAAATCATAAAGTCACTATGATTATCACAATTATGATATAAGTGTGTTTTCTTGCACCTACATGCCACCCTGATGGATGATGCATAATGGTCAAAACCAAGAGGGAAGACCCATGGGCACCATGAGTGGTGACCCCAGACACCAAGCTCAGGATAGAGAATGTGGTCTTTACTGCATGACTAATGGGCACCATGAGAGGTGACCCCAGGCACCAAGCTCAGGATGGAGAAGGTGGCTTTAAGTCAATGGAAAAAGAGAAACCCTAAGGAGGATATTCCACGGTTAGGGCAAAAGCGGTAGAGAATGTCACATTGAAAGCATATATTGGCTTGTTAATTAACTTGATTGTGATATTTAGATTGTTAGCTATATTTCTGAAATTTTAGTTTTCCCCCATACTGGCATATTCATTTATGCTGACTGACATTTTGTTTGTCGGTGTTTTAGGTACAAATTGAAAATTACAAACAATAAAGTGGCATATTATGAAATTAAGAAATAAAGTGCAAGGAGGATTAGTTAGAATAGAGTCTAGATGTGGATAAAAGTTAGAAATCCAAGTTTTTGAAAAAGGTATGCAAAGTTTTATTTTATTCCAGCTTTCAATATAATTTTGGTAGAATTTAATAATTATTACTAATTATTTGTCAAACCTTTGATCTAGGAAATTGGGATAATGACTCTGACCTCTTGGTCTCCCTTAATTGGGGGTTACCGGGAGGCGGGGTCATTACATTTGATATCAGAGTATTGGTTCCTCATTTAATCTTTAGTAATTATTAAATTTTACAAATTTCATAGAATCGAGGGAGTTATTAGAGGATTTTCCAAAAGACAGAGGTGTCTAGAAAAGGATCACGTCCAAGGGCTGGCAATATTTTCCTCCACACCGCTAGTTGGAATATGAGGACTCCCGAATCTATGTGATTTCCTGGCTAATGTCTTAGGATCTGACTTGAAATAAGATACCTTTAGGACTCTCTCATCTATTTTCATCCCTTCTCAAACCTAATTTTGTTAGTATTACAAGGTTTATGGTTTTATCTCTCTTCCTCACCCTCTTGAGGATAGGGTATGCATGATGAGGTTAAGGAATCCTCCACCAAAATTAATAAAAAACATGTAAATAAGATTTCATGGACATAAGCTTAATAATTTAAGCAGAAACTAAAGAATAGTTGCATGCTTAGGTTGTATGGCATATGTTGTCATGCCCTTAGGAGAGACTTGAGGCTAGACCTTCTTGTCAGGAGGATAAGTAGAGACAATTAGTCTTGGAGGTAGAGACCTCCATTATAGGTAGAGACCTGGTACATCCTCTGAGGATGATGCTAACCCGAACCCTAAGTGGTGGTTAGAGAGGGATGACACGATGAGTTAGATGTCATGGTAGACCATGTGTGTGGGTGGACATGTTTTTGGATGCCCATGACGATATGAGCCATGTGAGGTTGGATGACATAGTACCTTTGACGACCCAACCCTGGGAAGGGTCGTGCATGGTAGAGTGAAAGATATCTCCTTCATTGATGAGGTTAGTGATGACCATATAGAAACCCTTATACGCGTATATGAGTTAGGATGAGGCATGTGCCTACGTGAGATGACACGAAAGTAGTGCTGGCAGTAGGTTGAGCCTTGTCCAGGAGAGTATGTTTGATAGCTTATGAGATAAGCATAAAGAGTTAT
Organism: Alisma plantago-aquatica; assembly: GCA_963693085.1. Classification (NCBI taxonomy): domain Eukaryota; kingdom Viridiplantae; phylum Streptophyta; class Magnoliopsida; order Alismatales; family Alismataceae; genus Alisma; species Alisma plantago-aquatica. Next base: position 520,698,665 of record OY856412.1, read on the forward strand.
AGATAATCTGTAGCAAACATAGGTTTCACCCATGTAGGTGTATGCTGGTAAGCTTGATCCACCTTTGAGAGAGGACCTCTAGTAGTAAGGTTGTTGTAGGGTTAGCTCTAGAGAGAGAGAGAGCAGGACCCAAGAAAGAAGGTTGGAAGCTTAGACTCTGAGATATGAGGAATAGTGGGGAGTTGAGAATGATGCGACCTAAGTGGATGGTTGCGGTTGCCTCAGGCATGATCCCTGGAGGCTGATGGTATCTTGGTTGCCTTTAGAGGAACCAAACCCTGGAGAGAGGATGAGACTGCTGGTACCTATGTGCCTATGGTATAAGTGTTTACCTTTTAGGGATAGGAGGAAGAGTTCCTTAGACCATGAAGAGGTTTAATAACAAGTTGTGAGGCCTTATACCTAGTTGGTTGTCCTTGAGGAGGACTCCACCTTGAGGTGTTATTCAAGTGGAATGATAATAGGAAGTGCATGTTGTACCTTGTACATGCTTGGTATGTGGTTACAAGGTTGGGCATGTAGTTGGACATCAGAAAGATGAACCTAGGGTCCTAGACTTAAGAGGGGAAGTAGTAGTGCTTGGTGTACCTGATGCTCATGATGAGATTTGAGTTTCCATAGATCTGAACATGACACTCCTCATGTTTAGAGGAATGGGAAAGCCCTTGGATTAAGGTGTATCTTTGATGAACCTCTCATAGGTTGGTGACATATGATGTTGGTCCAATGTCGAGGAATTAGAACCAGTATGACTTATCAGGGAGACCTAGCATGGTTTAGTAGGTGGTCTTTTATTAGACACGAGCCTTAGTATCTTTCTAGGGTTAAGCATTCTCATGTGAAGGTAAACCCTGGACATAAGGACATTTGTGACCTTTGTTATCAAGATGTAGTTTCCTCCCATCTTGGGAGAGGGACCCTTTTGTAGGGTGTATACCAGTTTTTGTTGGTTTTGAGGTAATCTAAAGAGGTCTCATAGGATCTTGAAAAGCTAAGTGAAAATTACATAGTATGAGAATGAACCTGTAGACCCATAGTTAATCATCTCTGAGTGAATGGGGATGGGGCCTAACAGAGGCAGGTAGGTCGCCATGATCCCTCTAAAAGGATGTAAGTCAAACCACGAATGGTGAGAGAGATGATGGAAACTTGGATAAGGTTTCAAGTTGGATATGTCCTATGTTTGAATCCTAAGTCTATCCTAGGGTCAGGTAGGGATAAGACCGATGGAAGTAGGAGTTTCCTAATTCCCTAGTTGCACATGACCATAGGGTCGGGAGGTAACAACTGTCATTGTCTGAGGGCCATGGGTTAGGAGATTGATCAACTTCAGGAACTCATGGGATCCAAAGGGCAAATAAAGAGGGCACTCTATGATGCATAAGGGAAGAGGGATGACCCCAAAAGTTCCGGCACCCTATAGACCTAGAGGAGATGAGTAAGGATTGTATGATGACCCAAGTGGGTTCGAGACCAATTTTTCATGGAAGTAACCTGGATATTGAGATGTTCATGATGTAGAGGCATGTGATGCATGTTTCGGTTAGATTGTAGGTGTACTGGAAATGTGGGATGTACCATCTCTACTCTTGGAATGGGAAGAACTCTGTATTTGGACTGCAACCAAATACTTATTTCCTACATATCTGAGTCATAATATCCAATTTTAACAAATTTTCCCTTATAAAAACTTGATAGAGAATGTTTGACCGTATTGTCAAAAAAAATCTATATCAGTTTGATATATGGTAAAGATGCAAAATTTTTTGCATGTAAGAATACTTTAAAGTTTGGTCTTGTTGAGAGCTATGGTTTAGTAGTTATACAATTTTGACAATAACAAGATATTTGAATGTAGTTGTCAATTTAGGATATAGGCATTTTTATTCATTATTAATGTGACAAACGATGCACTATCCAACTTTACTCTTTAGGTGAAGCCATTTGATTTAGTAATCCCCATAGTCTTCCCTCAGATAGACATCCAACGACCTTCTAGATGCCTTTTACCACCAATCTTTTTGGGAAAAGGGAGGAGAAACTAAAAAGAGAATTTTCCTTTCTGATCAATACTTAATCATGAAAATCACATAAGATCAATCAAGATAAATCACTTGTGAAGAGAAGGGCAATAGATTGGTCCCAAAAACATTAGCAATGATGTTTTATTTAGGGAGACCAACCATTTCATACATGCTCTATTTCCATAAACAAAGAGTAATAGTTTTTCAAAAGTAATAAGAGGTGGGAAAGGATGATATGTCACAGAGGCCTAAAATCTTAACGAAAAATATTTAATGCCCCAACAATCCTCCCCTCTATCTAATATCCAACTAGTACACCTTCAATTAGGTTCTTAACACACCTCCTTCAGCCACATAATCCAAGATTAATCCCAAGCTAACACGTGTTATTGCCTCAAAGTATGTTTCTAGTTCAAGCACAATATGAACCATCTCTATACCCTCTAGTTGCACTATTGTGGGTGGCACACAAATATGTGAAATCAGAGGCCACCAAAAGGAAGCCTAGATCCACTCCAATGGCTTTAGAAGAAATCTTTATGATTAGTATAGCAATTCATTGTTTATTCCTTGCCTAAGAGTTTGTGTCTAATGACACTTATTTGCATAATGGAAAAGCCTCTTAGAAGAACATGACTTTGATCATCAGCAATGGGATGGAGTGGGTAGTCTTAGGCCAATAGATTAGGCGGCTCTTCCTTTCTATGGAAATGAGTCATTCTCCACTAATGGGAACCACATGGCATTCATATGGCTTCTCACTCTGAGATTCAATGTTCCAACTAAATCATCCAATTGGTATTTACCCTCCACTCTATTACAAAATCAAGTACAAACCAACAACTTAGAATAATTTTTATAAAGAAACCCCTTAGCCAAAATGATAAAATATAAGCAATTCAATAAACTAACTTTAAAGGCTAATTATTTTTACAAATTTTCCTTGAATCTTGACTTACATTCTTACTAAATATTTACAATTAATGTCCAAATATTTTTCAATAATTCTTAAACATCATATATCTTATCACGATCAATAACTTTGATGAATCTTGCAACCCGATATCAGAACTTGTTAACTTGAGATTAAAAAAATGATAACTTGAGATATATTGTGATGATTATTTGGAACTTAGGCTGATTTCATAATATTGATCAATTATTATAATTATTACATCCCTTCCTTAGATCGCATTTACTTTAGTACTTGAAATATTTCTTAAAATTCGTATCTTGATCATGATAAAACTTGATAAGGTTAATGGTGGTCTTGAATAATGATGTTTAAAAGATGTTAGGGTTAGTTTTCTAATATGGATATGGGTGAAACATTCACTCGATATAGATGTTGATGGTTATAATGTTACTTGATCTTTTTTTTGGTAAGTCATGAGGCTCTTTTATTTGTTCTACCCTCCTCATGTAGATGTAAACGACTTAGTACAAGTACTACCCATGTCTCCTACGACCATGGAAGAACTCATAGTATTTCTATTTTCTCTATCGAACTCTAATAGAATCAAAATACCTTCAAGATATCTACCATAGGTTTGATGTCCTTTGTGGGATTTTAGATGAGAGTTTGCTAAGTTATCAGCCACTTGGTTGACATTCCTTTTTCTAAACCTAAATATGATGGTGTCCACCTTGTCTGTATAGCTTCATATACTAGAAAAGGTATTTATATGAGAAGGGGGAACTTTTGCCTCTGAGGAATTCCACTAAATATCCTTTCTTATATCACTCTCAACAATGAGATTGTCGACATTCAGCCTACAAGCAATCATAAAGGCTATCTCTATTGCCTCCAATTTCACTGGAACCATAAACTTAAGATTCACACTTTTGTTATTTCCCAGTATTTGCTAACCATAATCATTTCTAGAAATGATGGATACTCGCATACCCCCTCTCCTGATTGTTGCATCCATGTTAATCTTAACCTTTCTAGTTGGCAGGGTTGATCAAGTTTCCTTGTCAGACTTGAATGTTTTCTCTCTTCCTCCATCCCATACACACTTACTGTTGGTGATTTCATTGAAAATATAATTTCTTTGTTGTGCCTCTGATCTCATCTTATCCTTGTAGACCTTTTGAATCTTGTTGTTCCAAATGTGAAGAGTTGTAGTCTAGCAACAATCCTACTTTCTCCATGAGCTTCAAGATCCTTCTCATTCAAGCCTAAAGGTTTTGAATGAAGGAATATGGACACATATCCTATATTCTTAACAAGCTCTGGATCACCACAACCCTAGGGATATCTCACAAGGAATGCATGGTACATTTCTCCTCTATTTTAAAACTCAAGAACAAGTCGTTGCCAGTCATATGTCTATCAAATCATCTCTTGTTCATGACAATGCCTCCTCAATAGGCAAGCCAGTAGAGCACCTTCACTTTCTCTAGTACCCTAGTAGCTGAAATCATTCCCCGACATCCTTCTCTACTCATATGCTTCCCTTTATGAAGAAAATAGTAGGATTATGAAATAGAGAAATAACTATCTTCAATGTGCAATCAATCCCAGATATCCTCTCAGTCATTCTTTTCTTAGGGGCATCAAAACTCACAAATCTCACTCACAACTTCTATCTGTAGGTACCCTAGGAGAAAATTCTCATCCAATTTTCATCCCCATTAACCAAGATCCCTACTTTAAAATCCTTAGACTCCTCTAGGACTTGTTGGTTAGCAAGAGTTGTGAAGAAGTTATTGGAATGGACCCACGATTCTGATCAAAAGGTTGTATTCTTTTGATCGTAAATATGTTTGATACAATTTCCATCCACCAACTCCCTCCCCTAGTGGATACCTCTTCATAATGGCGTAGTAGGTTTTCCAACCCAATCACAAAAGTTCTTGTACTTGTGATATAATCCTTCAAACAGGGAACAAAGTGGTCACACTTCACCTCCCACTCACTTCTATCTAGGAAAGCATGGTTTGAATATGGCACAGACTTCACTCTCAAACCAACATCCTTATTATCATCAATGACTGACTCCCATTCCATGAATGATATAGACTGAATTTAGTTCCCACCCACCCTAAATAAACTTCCTCATTACCCTATATACTCAATCATACAGTCTAGCTGGAATTTTATCTATCTATGTAATGTATGTGGGGATGGCCACTAGAATTGTTTTTGCTAGAAAATTCCTCCCTGTCAAAGAATAGGTGAGAGCCGTCTAGGAATTCATTGTTTTCTCCACTCAGTCGAGGGTAGAAGAATAAGTTCTTCTAGATAGTTTAATGTGGAGAATTGGAACCCCCATATGTCTTCCAAGGTCTTCAACTTTTTGATATCATTGATGTTTTATATATCATGTTGAAATTTAGTGGGTGGTGTTATACCCTCATTTTTGGTAAAATTGAATGATATAGATTTGATAAATAATTCCTTAATGGTATTATTCATGGAATAATAAAATAACCTTTGTGGCTCAAGTTAAAGAAATAAAAGGGATTTTGTGAGTTTTGTGGTTTGCTATAATCCAATAATGTTTTTGAGAATGAGTGAAGAATCCAATAATAAATAAATTTCTAAAAGTAATGGACAATTGATAGTTTAAATATGGAATTAAGTAGAATACTTTAGAAAATAGAGTCTTTGTGCCTAAATAATGACAATGGCACTATGGTGTGATATGTAACTGAAATATGAGATAATAAGCAAGCTTCCAAAAGATAATAACATTTATGGTGTTGATAATAAAGGATAATTATCCAGCCAAGATTGGCTATACCATTTTTGAGGCATCAAACTAGAATATTTCAGTTTATTTTTTGTAGACATGAAAATCACAAGGAAAAGAAGAGATTTCTAGAAATTGGGAGAAAAAGGATATTCCATGAGACAATAATGGAAATTGATTCAATAAAATGTTAAAAGAGAAAGTTTTATTATCCCAATGAAACCCAACAATTAGATATAAGTTGGGAAATATATTTATGAGCTCCTATATTTGATTGGAAGAATATATCAAAGAAAGAAATAGATGAATAATCTAGAAAAGTGCCATGTTTTGATGTGCCTTCCTTTATATCTTTTGGGTTAGCAAAATCCAAGAGACTATAATGAAAAGAAGTCATTATATCCTTTTGTAGCTTGTATTAAGAAAAGGATCATGACTTTTGGAAGGAAGGATGTTGGAGTCGATGGTTAGAGTGTCATAATATCCCTCCACATTAATTCATATTGACCCCCAATTGTCTCACTTGTGTATGTGCATGAGAAAGGAAACTGGTCTCATAATCTCCCCTCCCTTCCTTCAAATTTGTATCCATTAGGCTTTCCTGATATGTGTACATACAGGACCAAGATTCCTTGTCTGGGTGGTAAACTAAGCCTCCATGGGCTGAGAAATGATGACATCAGAAAGTAGTCTACTACCCATCAGTGGCCTTATGCTCTCCATCCTTCCCTTCTTCTTATAGCCATGACTAGGGTTGTGGTTGGGCATCATCGTGAGAGCCTGGTGCAGAGACAATGGCCGCAACAGCCAGGGCAATCACTACAGTGGTGTTGCATCACCAAGGAGCTAGGGAGATCAGTCCCCAGTGAAGGAGGAAAAAGGCGCGAGGAGGCGATGCTTGCATCTTATATATAGGGGGTGGAAGTCGGTAGCCCTTTAAGAGAGGAGGCAAGTTGTCTAATATGGAATTGAGAAGAACTTCCCTCTGCATGAGAATGGGGATTGGAGTCACCCTACATAAGGAAGGAGGTCTGCCAAGATCTAGTTATCTATGGGCACACTTGCCTTGTCCCTCTTCAAAACCAACACTACCCTTTTTTAGGGTCTGATCCCATCCTATGCGTAGGATTGACCTAGCAGTGTTCTACTCCTCTGAAGGAAAGTAGCCACAAGGGCCCTATCTTCCCTTCTAACTATAGAGCCTGTAGGGAACAGTCAGTGTTTGGGGGGAGGATGGAGCTTGGGGTTGTGAACAAGATGTCATGGTGGTGACCATGGGAGATGGAATCAACCAGACAGTGGGGTGTGTGAGGTTGTTTCCCCTCCAGTCATGGTTATCAGACCAATGTGACCTGCATGAGGGAGAAGAGCCAACACAATATGCGGATACGTGAGGAAGGAGAAGAAGAATGGACTATAGACAACTGGTGGTTCAAACAAACAAACTAGTTAATGTTCGATTCAGGACAAAATCCCCAGCCCTGAACCACTATGAAGTGCGCCTCCCCACACTTAACCAGTGTGGCAGTGGGAGGAGCAATAGGGAGATGCCAAATGGAGTTATGATCAAGGTATATATGGTTATTTTGATTAAATTATAGAAATAGCAAGGAATATCTGAATATTGTGAAATTGTATATCAAAATGATAAAAACAAACAAGACCAAGACAAATATAATATATTAGAAACCTAATTATGCTACTTACTCCAAAGTAGGGTAATCAATGATAATTAAGTGGGTTAGAGCATAAAAACCCTAGATTTGGGTATTAACATGTTGAACATGGTAAAAGCCTCTCTTTTATGCTATTAATAGATATTGTAGACTATAATTGTAATGTAACGTGGTTATGATCATAATGATGAGAAACAAGGTTTTCTAGAGTGGATGGTCCTTAACATGTGTAATTAAGATATTGAGCATCAATGATGTAACTTGTTATACCTTAGTGTGACTAATTTGACATAAGTGTTCATGATGTTGTAACCTTAATGTAAGATTATAGATTTGATAATCATGGATCTATTCAATATATGTGGGTTCTTAAGTGATTAAATCAATGAATATGGGAATTGGTGTATCAAACATAATCCTAATGATAACTTGATGCTAAGGAAACCTAAACCTTAGATTAGGACTGAGTAGGATTTTATCTAATTAATGTGATGGTGACACTTTAGGATTTACATACATGTTTATTAAAGTAGATTTCTTTATTTGCTTTCTTGATTGGATAATATGCTCAATGACGACATAATAATCATGGCACAACATTGAGGTACATGGATACACCTATGACTACCTGTATTATTTTGTTGATATTTTCTGAGTGTTTCTCAAAGATTGAACAACTAAACTGTTCGATCTTTATTTACATTATGTTCAATTATAATTCCACTATGAGTATCACATAAAGAAATATTATTTTTAGATTTTAGTTCTTATTTGTAAGTATTTGATGGAATATATGTTGTTATTTTACTTGTACATTTTGCATGCACCCCACGTACATAGTATATTTTGATATGTTGATTTGGTCTTTTGGTTTCACAACATTTTAGGTACATGCTAGATAAGATGTTATCAAGTTATGATGAACAAATGAAACTACTTGCATATATTAAAGTTAATTTATAAGGAGGATTACATAAATACTTCTTCTCATATATTTTGCATATCTACAATTTAGATGATGGAAGGTTATGTGACTTTAGATGAACATTTTGTAAGCGTTATATTTGAATTAATGGAATTTTTTTATTGTTATTTATTATATGTTACAATAAGGATCCTTGGGAAAATTTGAGATAACGGCTCTCATCTTTTTGGCCTTCCTTAATTGGGGTTTGCTGAAAAGTGAGGTTGTTACATTTGGTATTAGAGCACTATAGTTTTCAAATAATATTTGATAGTTTATAATTTCAAATAATATGTAGAAATATGAGGGAATTATTATGGCATTTTCTAAATAAAATGGTATCTAGAAGGGACCACAACCCAGGGGATTAAAAAAGTTTCCTCCGCACCGCTAGTCGTCTTATGAGGACTCAAAGGCATGTGCATCCTTCCTGGCCAAAGTCAAAAGGTTTTGCCCAAAGTAAAATACCGTTAGGGTTTCCCCTCATATTGATTCATCCACTTCCCATCCTCTTTGCTAAATAAACCCTAAAAGTAACTTTCCTCCTCATCTCAAGTTAGGGTTTTTGAGAAGAATTAGGATTAAGGCATCCTCCACCAAATAATGTACATCTAAATGTGGATATAATAATGTACATGTGATGTAGAAATAATGATAAAAAAAGAAAAAATGTTTTATGGGTTTTCCCTTATGAGGGTAACCCTGGGTAGAACTATGGTTTGTTTGGGAAAATCCTAGTGGGTCAAGGGCATAGAAACCATAAGAGGTAGTTTGAGTCTCTAACCCGAACCCAAACCCTAATTATGGGGAATGAGAGCAGTGTGGTGATATAGAACACTAACCATATGAGCCTTCAAAAAGAATAAGAAAAAAATATATAAGTAAATGAGTTAGGTGACTCAATCTTCCATGCATATGTGCCAGTGGAATAAGGAATTAATGAGAAAATTTTTAAGAAACCTAAGAAACTTATGAATAATTCATTTATGGATGTAACCTGCTCAAACCCTATATCGGTCTTTGATGAGTTTAAGAGCATGGGGTGAATGAAGTCATCATGGGGATGACTGCTGATCAAGTCTGGAATGGAAGGTCACCTCAGCCCAAGCCCAGATCAGAAGGCATATGTTATGAAATGTCAATTACATTGACCAAACACTTAGAGAGGGTTCCCCATAAAGAGGCATCCCTTAGATAGGGCACACCATTTAGGAAAGAGGCTAAGGGTGGTGAGGCTAAAACAAGAAATTCTTATTTAGGTTACATAAAAAAAATACAAATATAACTTGCTTGACCCCCCATTCTATCTCTAGAAGTTTGAATATGGAAAGAAAGACATTGAGATGACTAAGATCAAGCCCCTGGAGGGGAATACTGACATAGTACCAAGCCCCTGGAGGGGAATCTTGAGAAACATCAAACCCATGGATGGGAAGGCCGACTTGGCACCAAGCCCTAGAGAGGGATGGTGGCCCGAGTTCATTGTGTAGATGACCCAAACCCTAGATAGGGAAGGTCACAAAAGGTCAAGCCTCAAATTGGCAAGGAAAGTGAGGCACCAAGTCCACTGTAGGGAAAAAAAATCATGTGAGAGGTTATCATAGAGATTGAGCACATAAGGGTTGAGAAGTTATAATGAAAACAATGCATAAAGATGAAGATATGAAACTTTTAGGGTTGGTGTCCCAACCTGGGATGGGTCAACCCAAGAGTGGGAAAAGAACCTATGGGGAGGTAAAACCCTAAGACCTTGGGTTTAGGTTCTGGCTAGAGAGCCTAACCACCTCCTATGAGCCATGAAGGCACCCTAGGTTAGGACCTTACCTAGAAGGGTGAGATGATAAATCAATTAAAGATTGAGGTAGCCATCAATGTCCATCAATATAAAATATGAAAGCACATATATTGAGTATGATTCTTGATCCCAAGTATTCCATCTCTGTGGGACATGAGGAAAAGTCACTATGGAAGTGGAAGAAAGTATGAGACCAAGCCAGAAAGATATATGTTGCCATGAGCCTGTTGAGGGGACATAAAGTGAATAATGAGAATCATAAGAGATGGAGGAAATTTGGTTTAAAGAACTACATATGAAAATAGTGTGCTCTCAATAAGCCCTTGGGATGAATAGAACCCTAAGTAAATCCTCAGGCCAAGTGAGGAGTACTAAAGGTACATGGGACCAATGGGATAGGGAGTTGATTGTTCCCTGAATGCATAAGACCATCTAGTCGGGAGATAACAACTATGTTTTCCTAAAGCCCATGCCTTAGAAGATTGGCCACCTTCATGAGTTCATGAGGCCCAATGGGTGAATGTGAGAGGCACTCCCTAGATGCATAAGGATGTGATCACTCCAAAAGTACATGTAACCCTAGAGATCTTAGGGAAGTGGCTAAGGATCATAATACATGAGGTGTAAATATAAAAGATACAAGAAGTCATCTAACTAATGAAAGGAGCTGTGTACATACTCAAGAGTAAAAAAGGCTTTTGACTTCATGAAATATGAGAATGATGTGGAATCTATGTATGAATAAAGGTGATTATAGGTAAACTAGGTAGGGTTGCTAACCCTAAGTTTTGAAATTAAGTTGAGTTATTATTCATCTAATCTTACTAGGTGTGATTTTTTTTGGGGGGGGGATTCCTTTTAAGGAGCGGTGAACGTAATATCCTCAGTTTTGGTAAAACTGAATGATATAAATATAAATCATGATTGGATAAATAATTCCTTAATGGTATTATTCATGGAATAATAAAACAATCAGTGTGGCCCAAGTTAAAGAAATAAAAGGAATTTCATGTGCTTTGTGATTTGCAATAATCTAATATTGTTTTTGAGAAAGAGTGAAGAATCCAATAAATAAAGAGATTTCTAAAAGTAATGGACAATTGGTATTTTAAATATGGAATTAACTGGAATACTATAGAAAAGAAAGTTTTCGTGCCTAAATAATGGATAATGGATTTATGGTGTAATATGTAACTGAAAGATGAGATAGTAATCAAGTTTCCAAAAGAAAATAAGATTTATGGTGTTTTAGATTACTAAAAAATAATTATCTAGCCAAGATTGGCAACACCATGTTTGAGGCATCAAACAAGAATAATTCAATATATCTTTTGTGTACTGGAAAATCATAATTGAAAAGAATAAATTTCTAAAATTGGGAGAAAAAGGATATTCCATGAGATAATGGAAATTGATTTAAATGTTAAAAAGAGCAAGTTTTGTTATCCCATTGAAACCCCACAATTAGATATTAGTTGGGAAATATCTATAGGAATTTTCATATTTGATTGGAAGAATATATCAAAGAGAGAAATAGATGAGTAATCTAGATAAGTGTCGTGTTTTGATGTGCCTTCCTTTATGGATTTGGGGTTAGAAAAATCCAAGAGATTATACTGCAAAGAAGTGATTATGTCCTTTTGTAGCTTGTATTAGGAAAAGAATTGTGACTTTTGGAAAGAAGGATGTTGGGGTCGGTGGTTAGAGTGTCATAATCTCCCTCCATATTAATGAATATTGACCCTCAATTGTCTCATCCGTGTATGTACATGAGAAAGGGAATTGGCCTCGTACTCTCCCCTTGCTGACAATGGCAAGAAGTCTACTACCCACCAATGGTCTTATACTATTTGCCCTTCCCTTCTTCTTATGAACATTACTAGGGCTTTGGTTGGGCACCGTCGTGAGAGCCTAGAGTGTAGATGGTGGCCGCAACAACCAGAGCAGTCACTGTAGTGGTGTTGCAGCACCAAGGATCTAAGGAGATTAGTCCCAAGTGAAGGAGGGAAAAGGAGTGAGGAGGTGATGGTTGCACCTTATAGATAGGGGGTGAGAGTTAGTAGCATTGCAAGAGAGGAGGTGAGTGGCTAGAGACAGCAATGAGTGGAAATTCCGTAGATACAAGAATGGGGCTTGGAGTCACCCTATGTAAGGAAGGAGTTCTGTCAGAATATAGTTCGTCGTGGGCGCATATGCCTTGTCCCTCATTAAAACCAGCACCACCCTTTCCAAGGGTCTGAGGTATGTCAAGATCTAGTTTTGTCATGGGTGCATATGCCTTGTCCCTCATCAAACCCAGCACTACCCTTTCAGAGGGTCTAACCTTGTCCTATGTGTACGATTTGACCCAACGACACTCTGCTCCTATGAAGGCAAGTGACCACAACATCCTACTCTCCAATTCTAACTGCAAAGCTTATAGGGCACATTCAATGTTTGTGGGGGAGGATGGAGCCATGTGCTATGAACGAGATGTCATGGCGGTGACCATGGGTGATGGAATCAACTGGATGGTCAGGTGGGTGAGGTTGTTTACCCTCTAGTCGTGGTTATCAGACCAACATGACATGCATGTGGGAAAAGAGTCAACGTGGTTTGTGGATACATGGGGAAGGAGATGAAGACCAGTTTGCAGGAAACTGGTGGTTCAACTAAGAAAACTGGTTAATGTACAATCTTGGAGAAAAACCCCAACCCTGAATAACTATGAACCACGCCTCCCCACACTTAACTAGTGTGGCAGTGGCGGACCAATTGGGCGATGCCACATGGCATTATGATCAAGGTTTATATGGTTATTTTGATTAAATCATAGAAATAACTAGGAATATTCGAATATAGTGAAATTATATATCAAAATTAAGAGCAACACAAATAAAATATATTTTAGACCAAATTATGCTTATCATTCCAAAAGTAGGGTAATCAATTAATATTAAGTGGGTTAAAGTATAAAAACCCTGGATTTGAGTATTACCATGTTCAATATGGTAAAAACCTCTCCTTTATGCCATTATATGGTATTGTGGACTATAATGGTAATGTAGCATGGTTATGATCATACTGATGAGAAACCATATTTTCTAGAGTGGATGATCCTTAACATGTATAATTAAGATCTTGAATATCAATGATGTAACTAGCCTAAACCACATATGAATAATCTGATATAAGTGCTCATGATGTTGTAACCTTAATGTAACATGATAGATTTGATAATCATGGCTACATTTAATATTTTAGGGTTCTTAAGTCATTATATCGATGAATATGGGAGTTGGAGTATCAAACATAACCTAATGATAAATTGATACCAAGGAAACATAAACCTTAGATTAGGACCAAGTAGGGTTTAATCAAATTGATGTGATGGTGACGCTTTATAATTGACATACATGTAAATTAAAGTAGACTTTTTATTTTCTTACTTGATTGGATAATATTCTCAAAGATTGCATAATCTGCATGCTTCACCGTCAAGGTACATGTTTACACCTATGAATACCCACATTAGTTTGTCAGTGTCCTCTGAGTGTTTCTCAAAAATCGAATAACTAAATTGTTGGATGTTTGTTTACACTTTTTCCAATTGTAATTCCACTATGGATACACATAAAGAAAATTATGTAAAAATTCTAGTTCTTACTTGGAATTATTTGATGGGAATATATGTTGTTATTTTACTTGCACACTTTTGCATGCATGTCATGTACACAATATATTTCAATATGTTGATTTGTGCTTTTGGTTTCATGGTGTTTTAGTACATGTTAGATAAGATGTTATCAAGATATGGTGGATAGAAGAAACTATTTGCAGACATTAAAATTAACTTATAAGGAGGATTAGATAGGTACTTCTTCTCATATAGTTCTCAAATTTACAGTTCTGATGATGGAAAGTTTTTTTAAGTTCTAGAGGGACATCTTGTAAATGATATATTTTAATTAATGGAAATTATTTATTGTTATTTATTATTTGTTAAAATTTGGATCATTGGGAAATTTTAGGTAATGGCTCTCATCGTTTTGGTCATCCTTAATTGTGGTTTGCTGTGAAGTGAGGTCATCACAGGTACACTTCTAGTAAAAAGATGTTAGATTTCTTGAGGGTGATTTCATGCCCCGAGACTTCCCTAAAATCTATGATACCATTCATAAGGTTTTAACATGATCAGTTGAAGCACGAGTACAAAAGATGATTTCATCTACAAAATCCATGTAAAGAAATGCTTGGTCCTCTACATGACATGTTAACTTGATTTCAGTTCGTCTTAGCAACCATCCGGTCTATCGCTTGGCTCAGCCTCTCCATACACAGAATAAATAAGTAAGGCAAGAGAGTATCTTCCTATTAGAGTCACACACTCACTTTTGAACATCGGCTGGTTCTTCTTAATCCCATATCAACAAGATGTCACCTTGAGAGATTAAATTCATTGTGTACCTAATGGTACCGTGTGTCCAATTGGCTTTGTTAACATGATATCTAAAGAGCATACAACTTATCTAGTCACACTTGTTAGAAAAATTGATTTTTAATAGGAATAGTTGGTGTTGCACCCCTATTACTCATGTTGTGCATGAGTTCTTAAACCAACACTATGTTATCATATATACACCTCCTACAACAAAGTTTATCAGTATGGGAGCTATCCAATTGCCTCATATTCTCTTTCAAATGTGCTATAGAGGTTTTGGAGATAAGATTCAAGACGATATTATTCAAAGAAATTGGTTAGAGATGACTATAAGACTATGGGGTGGTTGTCTTAGGGATATGGACAAGGAAGGCATCACACACCTTACTGGGAAGGTGCACATCGGAGATGGATCTAGTCACGGTCTACACAATAGAGAAGAAATGTTGTTCCAATTTTCCTTAAGAAAAATGTTGTCTACCCCATCAGGTCCCATTTCCTTATAATAATTGACCCCTTCGCGGATATGTCTCATATCCATCTTAGTGGGTGGATCTACTATACATTAGAGCTACTGAGGGATAAGATACTTGAAGATCCCACAATGGCTATTTATTCTCTCACTACTGGGGAATATTGAAGTACTAAACTCTTTTTGTAAGAAAAACTAGAGCGTAAATCTCTCTGTTTTCTTCCACCCACTCCCCCTTCCAATTTTTCAGCATTGTAATTTTGTTCCTTCTAACTCTTTGATTAATAAAATCTTGATAAAAAAATTGTATTAAGATCACCATTTCTCAGCCAATTATGATGGCTTTTTTCCCAATATGTCTCCTCTTTTTCAATATTATGCTCGATCTCACCATCTAAATGTATATGATACATATGAAGCTCTTCATGATATTTGTTAAACATCTCCTGCAGGACAATTTTTTTCATTAGAATGGATTTCTACTTTCTTTGTTTACACGACTTTAGTCTACCCCACATAGCAATGTTGACTGAAGCTTCTTCTCATGCTAGCCTAAAATCTTATGAGGGATCCCAAAATCTCCTAAGAATGTTAGCAAATTCTCCATTCAATGTCTAGGATGTCTTAGTCTTCAAGAAAGTATTTATCTTCTCCCGATTCATAGATTTTATCAAAATCAAGAAGTGATATGATAAAATCCATGGGGTTGCTCCATGTGTAGATGTTTAAATCTATTGAGGCATTCGAGATTAACAGAAGCTAAATATAGGCACTCTTGCATCCTTTCATGTTGATACATAAATGGTAGACCCTCATAACCAAGATCATGTAACCTGCCTCCAACAAGGTATTAGAAAATGTCATCACCTCACCATGATTGAAATTGTGAGTACCAATCTTCTCAATTGGATTAAGATTTGCATTGAAATCCCTAGATAGTATCCATGGATTTTTGACGTGGTTGCCCAACTAGATCAATCTCTCCCACAACATCTTCTTGATGGAGATGTGGGGTTTAGCATTTATTGAATTTAAGAGCAAACATTTATTCACCTTGCAGTGCATGGCTAAGTAGGATGTCCACAGTGTACAAAAAAGAGTTCTAGAGGATCCAAATCCCCCTAAAAATTTATTGGACATCCATGCAATGGTAGCTATCAAAGCCCAATGTCTTGATAACCTTGTTTATAGTGTTCCCACTAATTTTTAGTTCTGAAATACCCACTATATTAACCTTCTCCTGAAAGACATATTCCTTGAGAACATTAATAGTGTTCTCATTCCCAATTCCACCCACATCCCACACCAGCTTGTTCATTATAAATGAAAGTGTTAAGGTGGACAGATTAGAACAACATATAAATTAAGAGATCCACCTCCCAGTATCCCTATCTAGTGGAGCACTCTTGTCCATCACGATCTTCCTGGCCTAACTTCTGGTGAAGTGGATTTTGGGTGATGGTAAAGTGGTTGTTGAATGATTTGAGTTTTTGTGGTACTAGATGAGGTTGTGGAAGTAGCCATGATAGCATCTTCCTACACCTCTATAGGTTCCACTTTTGGTTCAACCACCTCCCGAAAACTCCCTATTATAACTTTTATAAACTTTAGGTTCCACCACCTTCTTGGTAGTGGAACTTACTCATGGGGGAGTAAATTTCTTTTGATTGTTGGTTTTATCCACAAGCCCCTTCCAGCTTCTCTCATCTACTAGAGATGCTTTTGTTTTCTTCCATGTCTTTTTCGATCTAGAACCCACTAATTTCTCTAAGCTAGATACTATTAATTACTGAACCTCCAACCCCTCCTCCTTCTCATGTTCTGTCTCAAGGCCCTATAACATGTTGTCATTCTTCTTGTTACTTTTTGCCTAATTTGACATTTCCTTATTTGGTGTTTCCATGTTGTGTGGATAGACTTCCCATAAACATTCTACTACTTTCCTTCTTCGTCACTTCTGTTCACCCTATCACTTCCCTCACTAATCCTGCCTCCTTATGTTAAGGTCTCTTAGACTCCACCTTGCAAAAATTGCTAGCACGTCCAAAAATCCCACAAGTAAGGAAGAGGTGGGGTAGAACCTCATACTTGAGATTTTAATTGATTCCATTGATGATGAATTTTGGCAATATCATCTATGAAATTTTCACCTCCAGAACAATTCTAACATACTTTCTCATGTTCCTAGACATGGTGTAGTCATCCACCTTGACTAGATGTCCTAGGGAATCTCTGATTTTGTCAAAGAATACCTTTTCATACAAGTGAAAGGTTAGGTTCATTATCCTAACCTAGGTCACTATATAGTCTAGCAGGAGGTCACTTGGTTGGAAATTGGCGTCCTAACTCCACACCATCAAACAGTTGCCAAATATAGACCGTGGACCCCTCACCATATCAATTTTGTTATCCTTTTTGTTAGAGAACTAGAATACATAGTTAAACTAGTCGAGCTCATACATCTTGGTTCTCCCTATACACTTGAATAATAGTTTCAGTCTGTCTTCCATCATCATGAAATTGATGTTGTTACCTATTATCTTTATGATGATTGAAAACTTCCATTGGGCTTTGAATTCCTTCTCCACCTTTTATCTATGCAAATCCTAGAAATCCCTTGGTTGAAAACTAGTTCAATATCGTCTGGATATAGGAAAAATGTTTTGCTTTCATTGATGTAGTTCTTCTTTGGACTAACAAAATCACCACACACTTACCTTTTGTAGACTTTCACAGTGTTCAGCCGGCCATCACTAGTGTCGTGGTTTTTTGACACCACTTGGATAGCTTCAGTCTCCATTTTTGTGTCACTTTATGGATATAGGGTTTCATCAACATCTTATTGGTTCGTCTATCTCATTTCATCATAGATCAAGTTAAATCACAACTCTTGCACTAACACTTTCATCCCCTTAGATAAAGCAAGCTTCAACTATCCCCATCATCCCCATACCCAAGATGTCCACCCTCCTTAAAGCACCACTCAGATCAAGAGATCGTCCGCCACCACCCTTTTGTTGTTTACCGTGGTTGACTTCCCCTTGTTGTCCATGGGGAAATTAGATATTTCTTGTAGCTATCGAATCACCTTGAAGAAGGTAGAAAGTACAATGTTACAAATCTTGAATACATGGACATTTACTGAGGGACTAGATTGTGTCTGATCCGTTAGGGTCTGTCTCTTTGAAATGCTTAGGTGTTGGTGGTACCTTCTTGGTATCGATGGATGGAATGGAGACCTTTTCGGCCCCCTATTTTGTGATGTTGGTAGAGACTCCTATGTAAGTAGTCACCTTCTGTTTGCTATTGTTGAGGGGCAGTGGTACCTCTGGTAAGGCTGAGCATTGATACCCCTTTGTTGTGACAAGTGGAGTTGTTACGACTTATATCACAAGTGTAGGGTGAGAATTAGGAGGAAATATTTCTTTTGGGACCCAAAATTTCTACACATTTGGCTTTGGCTCACCATAGTTATGTTGATCGGTAGTGCCTTCTACCCTTGGTGGGGCCCTAGTATGATGACTAGTTGTACTTTGTGCCCCTGGTGGGTACTTGGTATGCTAATATACTTGTTGGGTTGACCATAATCACTAACTTCTATTCCCAGATTGAGGTGACAATTCGAGCACTTCTGGACCAAGATTTGACTGCTTGCTCAAGTGGAAGAACAAGTTCACAAGGTGATTCACGTAGTGATGAAATCACATTCACTATGATGGAGGATGAAGGTGCCTCTTCTAAAGTGATTATTTGGACTTCTCCAACATCTATGTGATCTTGCAAGGTGTGTTTGAGTGTGATGCAAGAACCTATCTTGTCACCACCTGCTCTGTGTTAGTCACAAAAGGTGTTGGCATTGTAGCTTTTTTGGTAAGGAATTTGGTGGATACAAGTCACTGGCTTCTGTTCCCAAATTGAGGCGACAATCTGAGCACTTCTAGACCAAGATTTGAATGCTTGCTCAAGTGGAAGAAACAGTTCACAAGGTGATTCATGTAGTGATGAAATCACATTCACAATGTTGGAGGATGAAGGTGCCTCTTCTGAAGCGATTGTTTGGACTTCTCCGACATCTATGTGATCTTACAAGGCATGTTTGAGTGTGATGCAAGAATCTATATTTTCACTACTTGCTCTGTATTAGTCATAAAAGGTGCTGACATTGTAGCTTTTTTGGTAAGGAATTTGGTGGATAGCTTATGGATGGAAACTTGAGTAGATGCTTGATGTCCGAAAGTATTTTGTTGAGGGATTATCCCAAAGGTATGAACTTCCTCTTTGGTTAGGAAGGCTCCTCGGCTGATGGAGCAGTAGTTGTTGGCTCAACATGGGATACAAATTACTAGTTGCATGCTTGCAGTTGTCTACTACATTGTCAGTTGGAAAGGAGGTGGTGTGTACCCATAGTAGTTGTTTGGAGGACATGCATACTATAGGGGCATTTACTGGGGTTGATAACTAGATGGCATCACATGAGTGTATTGCAATTGATAGGTACTACGACATGAGTAGTTTGTGTTGTTGATATGTAGGCTGACGAGACTTCTATAGTTGGTTATTGTCACTTTCCCATCCTAACGGGGATGAGTATGACTCCCATCATATCATGTGTCGTATTTTCCTTTTCCCAATTGGATTTTTGATTAGTAGTTGAGGGGTGTATGATTGTAAAAAAGTGTGGCCTATGTTTTGATAGGCCCCTCTCTTGATTGAATTCTCGATCCGTACACCCTCTTATATGAGCTCTCGGAAGGTGTTGTACCTTTATTAGGATAAGAGGGCAGTGAGTGATGGCGTGTGATGAATGCATATGCATCCTAGTTTTAGTTGCATTTTTATCCTAGTTTTGCATTCATCTCCATCATTTTAGCTTCAAACTTGCTTGCATTTATGTTTTCTTTATTTATGATAATTTATAAGGTTTGAATCACATTCCTAGTTTTCATGGAAGGTTTGAACTTTATTACACGAGTGGAGTGTAGAAGGAGGTGGTACCTCTAGTCGCTTTTTATCTCCTTCAGAAGAAGCTCAATTAGCATAGGCCATCTATCCTATGCCATTATCCACCCCGCAAACTCTTCAAATTCTAAAATGATGGTGTTGATGAACAAGAAAGAACACCCTTTTATGTTCATGGTGGATGATTAGGGACTTCAATCTTCCTTCCTTGCGGATTGGATCTATTGATTTCTAGAGGAAGTAGCCGATTGACATAGATGTAGTGTGTCAAACAATAGAACAGGTGTAGTAGAACAATATTCTATCAAGGTATGTACCTTGGAACCTAGGTGTCGGTGAAGGTGGAATCCCTTCTATTGGTGTTTGCAAATGATGGATGAAGGTTGAAGGTGCTAGAGTTCAAAGGTTTAGAGTGGTGTGGTAGCCTTGTTGCGTCAATGGAGGATCCCCTTTTTTTAGGTCTTCCCCTTCTATTTATACCATTTCTGCGGGTCTCCCCCTTCTATTTATAGGTGTATGGTACGGTTTGGAACCCTCCCAATTGCCATGAAGGTGAATAGGAGGTGGTGGTGTGGGGAAGATGATGGGTTGTCAACCTTTAGTAACTCCATTGGTTGATGAGGAGTATTACATCATTCACTGCAACCTTTGATAAATGAATGGTTATAGGATAACCGTCGGAAGGTGGTCCAACTCATCCATCAATGAAGTTGAACTAACTTCAGAAGGTGGACACATGTCAACCATTTGAAGGTATAGACTTACTGGCCATCGGAAGATAGTGCATGACTTCCATCAAGTGTGGGGGTGTAGATCATCGGTCGAAAGGTGAAGCAGGTGAACCATTGGAAGAGGTCTATAGGACATCCATTAAAAGGCGGGCTCGGGGGTTCCTTCGGTTGTAGATGTGGACTAGTCATCATAAGGCATAAATGTTGGCGGCCATCATAAGTCACAAGTGGGGTCTCCTTCGGTTGTAAATTGAAAGAAGGGTAGAATGAGCAAAGTGGATGGACTGTCAAAATGATGGAAACACACCTGGGGGTTAGTGGCATAGGTTCGATGGTATGTGCCAATGGAGATTCTTCCAAAGGAGACAAAAATCGATGGAAGGGATGACTAATGAAAAATGATGGCTCAACATGTGTATGGAAAATCAATGGAACTTCATCAACCAATGGAGGATCAGATCATTTAAATATGGTCCATTTCATTAAAAATTTCTAGGAATCATGACTCGGTTAGCGGGACCACTACCTCCTACACTCATGTAATGAAGTTCAAACCTACCATGAAAACTAGGAATTTGATTAAAAACCTTATAAATTATCATAAAATACAGTAACCTAAATGCAAGCTAGTTCTAAGCTAAAATGATGGTGATGATTGCAAAACTAGGCTGAAAATGCAACTAAAACTAGGATGTATATGCATTTATCAAACAACCCTAAACTCAAACATTGTTTGTTCCCAAGTAACATAAAATATAAAATAATCACCAAATGAATACTTTCTGACCATGAGATTGTCTTACCTTCGCATCACGCTCATTTTCCTACCACCTGATATGGCTAAGCAACCCAACTTCCTAAGACCATGGAACACATCTATCCATGTCTTCGTTTCCAACTTTGCTACCCTAAACACTTTCTGGCCATTATTCCCAATACGAGGTACATATAAGAGTTTTCATAAGCATTCAGAGAATCATGCAGACCAATAAGTATGCAAATGATCAGACATTCAGGTGTGTGAAAAGGATATCAAAATGAGATGTTCATTGTGTCTCTAAGTAGAAAATGGAGGAAGGGGTTGCAGAAGGAAGATGAAAATCTCTCCTCTATTCGACTCGAGATTGCTTTTATTTCTACAAATAAATATTTTGCAACAAAAAAATTCTTTTTGTCTTGTGCATATTGGCACCTTTTCTTTTTGATGGTACGCCCCTATCACATAGAGAGGGCTACGGAAGAAGCAAATAGAGTTGGGAAGGGGTGTGCCACCCCAAACTTGGGGTTTGGAACTTTTGATGGATTTTTATTTTCTTTTTGATGGATGGAAGGTAAGAAAATGGAAGAAAGGTGTAGAAGAGGGGTTAGATCAACATGCAACTTGATTTACAATTCAATGCACTGGGTTGTTCTCCTAGTCCCACTATGCTCAAATAGTGACATGATAAGAGAAAAGGTGATGATTCCATGAATTTGTTTCACTAGTCAGTTGAAGAATAATGTGTTTGATCCCTCTCAGTTCCTCAAAAACTTTCCATCTTTTCTAGGGAAACATGATGTTTGGGTTCCTAGGCTACATAGGGTGATTTCTAGCCATTGGTTGTTTCAAGCAATTGGTCATTCTGAGGTTTTGGTTTGAGTAAGTGGTGTTATTGATGAAACATGAATGTATGGAAATAGAAAATTGGAATCTTAGATGGTTAGGTAATGGATTTGTTTAATCCAAAGAAAGAACTTTGTAAAAACTTTAAGCTAGATTGAATACATGAGGTATGCGATGATAAGATCATAAGTTCAAATAGATAGGTGTGGGTAGAGAGTAGAATATGTGCCATTCACCCTCCTCCATGAACTTAGACATTTTTTCATCCCTGGGAAAACACAATATTCAATATGGAGGGGAAGAACTATGTCAGTTGGACCACGTGTTGTGATTGTTCTCCCTTCAGCAACAATCATTCACCTAAAACTAAAATTGTTAGAACTAGAGATCTTGTCATGAAATGCACTAAATAAATAAATGCAATATGAACTAAGATGTGAAAACAACTAGAAATAAAAGTAACGCTTGGGCTACCTCCTGAGAAGTGCCTTTGTTTAACGTCGAAGGATCGACACCTATAAAATTAGTCATGATATGCTGGAGGGATAAGTGAGAGAGGTTGACTAGCCTGCATATCAACATTTGTGAAATAGTGTTTGAGACTTTGGCCATTGATTGTGAATTCACCAGTCTTCTCGCTCCAAATGATAACATCTCGAGAGGGAAGATGTGCTTGATACGGATGGACCTGACCATCGAGTCTTGAGCTTTCCTAGAAAGAGGCAGAGATGAGCATTGTATAGTAATACTTGGTCTCTGACTTGCATATATTTCCTCTTCAGGTGGCCATCATGGCACATATTTTTACACTCATTATAGATTCTTGCATTTTCATACACAGTCAATTATAACTCTTCAAGCTCTTTCATTTGAAGTAGTTGGTTATCTTTTGCTACACGAAGATCAAAGTTGAGTTTCTTGATGGCCATTGAGCTTTGTGCTCAATCTCCGTTGGTAGAGGACAACACTTCCCATAGATAAGGAAGTAAGGTGTAGTGTCGAGGGGAGTCTCGTAGGCAGTTATATATGCCTAGAGTACATCATGTAGCTTGTTGGCCCAATCTTATCGTGTCATGTTGGTCGTCTTCTCTAGAATAACTTTGATCTAATGGTCAAAAGCCTCTACTCCGTAACTCATATGACGGTGATATGGTGTGGACACACAATGATACACCATACATGTGGAGAACAGCTTCAAAGAGGCATTTTGAAAAATGTGATCCCCCATTAGAACTGACAGTGTGTGGACTCCAAAGTGTTGGAAGATAATATCCTTGAACATTTTGATCACTGTCTTGGAGTCACTGGAATTTGTAGGGTTGGCTTCAATCCATTTTGAAACATAATAAACAACTACCAAGATGTATGAGAATCCATAATATGAGGGGAATGGGTCCATGAGTCCACACCCTGAATGTCATAAATCTTCACTTTTTGCCAAAGATTGAGGGGTGATATTGTCTGATCTGACATTGATCACAAGACTTGATGAAGCAGTGAGCATTGTTGAATATAGAGGGCCAGAAGAAGCCATATTGGAGGAGTTTGAATGTTGTTTCTTAGAGATCATGTGGTCCCCAGTTGAGCCATAGTGACATTGGTCCAGGATAAGAGGAGCTTCTTCTTCATACATGCATCATTAGTAAAGGTCATCTAAGCACAATCGAAAAAGGTAGGGCTCTTCCTAATAGTAATGGTGAATGTCAGACATGAACTTCTTCTTATCATTTCATGTGCAGTGTATATGGAGGACTCTTGCTTCTAGATAGTTGACAAGATCTGCATATCATGGCATGGATGTGGATATTTTCAGCAAGTTGTCATCAGGTAATGAGTCATTGATAGGGGTCGTGTCAGTATCTTAGATATGCAGTCTGCTATTATGATCAACGACAACACTATAAGTCCCCTTCTTTTACTTGATTTTAATATCAAACTCATGTAGCATTAAGATCCATCTGATCATCTTGGGCTTCTCATTTTTATTTGACATTAGGTACTTGATGGAAGCATTGTTAGTGTAAACAACCACTTGCAATCCAATCAGGTAGGAGTGAAACCTATCAAAAGCATACACAATAGCAAGAAGATCCTTCTCAATTGTTGCATAGTTCTATGCGTAATCAAGTGTCTTGCTAGCATAGTATATAATCTCATGTTTCTTGTCGACACACTACCCTTGAACTATCCCTACAACATAGTATGACATCAGGCATGATCTCAAAAGGAAGAGACCAATCTAGGGCTTGAAGGATGGGAGTAGAGATAATAGCTTCCTTCCAAGTGTTGAAGCTCTTCATGCATTCAAAATCAAAGATAAAGTCCACATCCTTCTGGAGAAGGTTCGTTAGAAGCTTAGTGATCTTGCTAAAATAACATATGAATCTCCTATAGAATTTGACATGTCCTAGTAATGTCTAAAATTCTTTAACAGTGGTCAGTGGAGATAGCTTAGTGATCACTTATATCTTCTCATTGTTGACCTATATACTTATAGAGCTAATACGATGTCCTAGAACAATGCCTTCTTTCACCATCAGTGGCATTTTTTCCAATTCAGCACCAGATGTGCTTATTCACAACGTTCCAAGATAAGGGAAAAGTGTTGCAAACATGATTCAGAAGAATTTCCAAAGACTAAAAAATTGTCCATGAAGATTTCCATTATGTTTTCATTGAGGCCAGAAAAGATGGCAGACATGCATTGCTGGAAAGTGGTATGTACATTGCATAATATGAATGGTATCCCATGAAAAGCATGTGTGCCAAAGGGACATGTGAAAGTAGTCTTCTTTTTATCACTGGGATGAATGGGAATCTGGTAAAATCTAGAGTACCCATCTAGGTATCAAAATAACTCATGATGTGCAAGTCATTCCAGGACTTGACCGAGGAAGGGAAGGAGTAAGTGGTCCTTCTAGGTTGCATTTTTGAGCTTGTAATAGTCTATGCACATACACCACATGGTAAAAGTTTGGGTGGGAATAAGCTCATTCTTCTCATTCTAAACAATTGTAGTGCCTCCCTTCTTTTACACAACTTTCATGGGACTCATGCACAGTGAATCAATCATGTGATAGATGATCCCATAAGTCAATAGCTTAATCACCTCCTTTGTCGCAACCTCCTTTAGAATTGGATTCAGCTTGTATTGAGACTCACTGAGGTATTGTAGTTGTCAATCATGGTAATTCTTTGCATGCAAAGGTATTGTCTCACTCCAGTTAGATCACTCATTTTGTAGCCTAATTCCTTCTGCCTCTTCCTCAGTTCTATCAACAACTTGTGTTCATGCTCAGACGTGAGATCTGAATTGACTATGATTGGGCAGATTTTCTTCTCGTCTAAGAAGAAATAGTTGATTCCCTTAGGTAGAGGCTTCATATATGGTGCAATAGGTTCCTTTTATTGTTTTAAGACGATGATGGGAGGCTTTATATATTCAAACTCAGCTTCAGGGTCTTCCTTAGTAGAGTTTAATAGGAGAAATGTTTCCACCTGTTCATCATTCAACTCATGAGAATTGGCATTGATGAGTGCAGTCTCTAGAGGGTCTTTAAAAGTATGTTACACTTGTTGCAGTTGTGCGCTTTTGTCAATGTAGTCAATCAGACAACATTATTCCTAGAAGTATGGTCCCTTGAGACTCTCAAAAACCTTGAAGTCAATTGTGTCTATTCCTAGTCTGAGTGTCAGGATCCCATCTTCAACATCAATTAAAGCTCTAGTGGTTTCTAGGAATGGACAGGAAAAGATGAGAGGGTATCTCAGGTCCTCCTTGATGTCCATGATGACAAAGTCACATGGACGATATGATTTAGGACCCACTCTCATGTAGAGGTCTTCTAGAATCCCTATTGGGGTAGTTATGGATGAATCAACAAGTTGAATCACTATGCCAGTTGGGAGAATGTCAGAGGTGAAGCCTTGACTTTTGCACAAGATGTAGGGCATGATTGAAATAGTTGCCCCAAGATTAGGTTGGCCTTTTCTACAAGTGGTGTACCCAAAGAAACTAGTGATGCCAAAAGATCTAGGATCTTTTATTTTCTTGGGCATCTTACCTTGGACAATGTATGATGTTGTTTGTGCTGATTTCACAGTTTTGACTTCCTTAGCTAAGTACTTGCAAGTGAGGAGAGTCTTGAAGAAATTGGTCCAAGAAGGCATTTTTGCAAGAGAGTCAAGGAACAAAAGATCTACATGTAGCTTCTTCATCGCTTCCTTGGACTTCATGAACCCCAAGTCTAGCTGCATTTGAGCTAGGCATCTCTGGTATGGAACACATGGCTTGTAGATGGGAACCACATGTACAGAAGAGTGAATTGGAGTAGTTCTTGCACATTCTGGGGATTGGGCATATTGTCTGCCACTGGATATTCAACCACTGGTTCTACTAGTATGGCTACTGGTTTAACCACTGGAGTGATTTCCTCATTGTCACCATCCCTAAGAATAAGCTTGTTCCTAGTGATGATAGGAACTGGAGGTTTTGGTAGCACATGTCCAGAGTGTGTGCTCACTGCCTTTATGTGTTCCTCCTGTTGCTTGGGGTTGCCTTCAAGTTGAACCACGAATGAACCTGCTGGAGGACGGATAGAAGAAGCAATTTTAGCATGTTGAGCCTCCATGGATTTGTTATATGCTTGTTGGCTGGCCAATATCTTCTTGATGGTGTCCAACCAACTCTATTCATTAGAGGAAGGTATGTTTTGTTGACTGACTTGTGCCAAGAGTAGTTGTATACTTGTTGTTTGTAGGGTTGATGCCCTTGGTTGAAGTTGTTACAATATTTTCCAAAGTTTTAGTTGTTTTGTCGATACTTTTATTGTTGTTGGAAACTAGGAGGACCCTAAACTTGATTTTAGCTGGGTCCTTGCTAGAGTTGGAGATCATTTTCTTCTTTATCTAGGTTTCCATATTGGAACCCTAGATGGTTTCTTATCCTGTTAGGGTTGTAGTACCCATGTCTTGGAACGAAGTTGATAGCATTGACTTCTTCAATGACCGAGGTGTTGTGAAATTGAGGCTAGTGCATGTTCAAAGTGGCCTGGTAGAGATGGTTACATTATAAACTCGTGTGGCCCTCTACACTACAAACCCGGTAGACTTCTTGGGTTGCCATTTTTTTTTTTGGAAAAGAGGATTGTCTTCTCTTCCAACTCTTCAAGAGAGTTGACTCTAGGTTATCTTGTTTAAGGGTGAGCATATTTAGAGATTTTGTGATCACCTTTAGCTCAGATTTATCTTCCGTAATTGCCACCATGAGAATGCCTCCTTTGTGCGATGAGCCCCAACTTTCTTGGTTCTCAACTCCCTTGCTTACAACTTTCCATGCATCATCAAATCTTTACCACATTAAGTCTCCATTAGAAAAGGTGTCGAGGAACTGTTTAAAATCATCATCAACTCCTATAGAATCGCTCAATAAGTTAGGATAGGGGAATGTCATGATGATGGAATTTGTGCAACAACTCTTTGAGTCATTCCTAGGATTCAAAGATAGTTTCAAAAGGATCTTTCTTGAACAAGGTGATCTCCCCTCTGAGTTGATAAGTGAGCAAGGGTGGAAAGAACTTCTTGAGGAACTAGTTCTGAAGTTCCTGCCAAGTTTTGATGTTGCGAACATCTAGGGAGACCCTAGCTTTATCAGTGAGGGAGTAATAGAATTAGCCTCAACCATGGACTCCTCTGACATGCCGACTTGCTTACTCAGTCCACATAGGTCTATGAACTTTTACAAATGATCATGGGTGTTCTCACTGGCATGTCTTGCAAAATTGTTGTTTTGCATCATTGTCACCAATTTGTCTTTATTTTGAAGTTTTTGAGATTTGATGGCTGGTTGGACAATGGGGTTGCAAATATCAGCAACTTTTTGTATAAATAATTGTTGTACTTCCCTTTGTCTTTCAGCTTCTTTGGCTGCTCGTAGTTTGTCTTGTAAAACAACTCTAGCTTCGGCAAAGAGCCTAGCTCGTTGTGTTGTAAGTGCTGCTTCAACCCTATGGTTGATTTCCTCTTCAACCATCTTGGCTTGGTGTGCATGAAGGAGCCTATGGTAGGATTTTTTGATCTCATGATCTAAATCTAGTCTTGGACTGACGCTTGAAGATATTCATATGAACTAGAAATGATTCTTGAGGAAGGAAGACTACCATGGGACAGATGACTGAGGTGGATTTGAGTTCAAGAAAAAATGCAATTGTATCAATTGGAAAATAAAAACCCTAACTAATCCAAGTTAGTTAAAATGATTAGAAAATTTCGTCATCCCTGGAAACGATGCCAAAATTTTATGTGGATGTTATCGCATCGACAAAATCACTAGGGGTGAAATCCCTAGCATGTTACGGTTGAGGTACTGGGGCATGAGAAGTTTGTGTTGTTGCTATCAATGCTGAAAAGACTTGTATAGTTGGTGATTGTCACTTTCCCATCCCAATAGAGATGAGTAAGAATCCCATCATAGCATGTGATGTCTTTTCCTTTTCCCACTTGGACTTCTATTTAGTTTCTAGGGGTGGATGATGGTTGGAAGGTGAAACCTATGTTTTGATAGACCCCTATATTGATAGAATTCTCAATTTGTACACCTTCTTATATGAGATTTAGGAAGGGCATGTACCTTTGTAAGGATAAGAGAGAAGTGAGAATTGGCATGGTGGCTCGAATCCCCATGTCTAAAGCCTCATCGTCTATAGTCCTGAATTCTAGCTGAATGGAAAGCTCCCTCCACTGCCTGACAAACTTAGAGAAACTTTCCGTCCATATTTCTTTGTAGTGGTTCCATTGTTCCTTGGTTAGGACATGCTCTAGGTTCTAAGAATACTGATTGATAAACATCTCAACCATCTTGGGACATATGGTAATGGTTTCTTACTTGTTGTACTAGGCCAACATTGGATCAGTTAAGGTTTGTGTGAAACAATGTATTAGTTCTTTGTTGTCATTCTAGACTTTAACGATATCTGAGTAATAAGCCCTGGCGTGGGATATGGGATCCCCCTTTCAAAAGTACTCATGGAATTTCAGCATACTAAAGTTGTCGGACAGCTTCATGTCTAGAAAGTGGTAGAAATCGATATCCTTCTTCCCCTCTAGCAGTTTGAGATTTTGCATGATCTTGAGCAATAGGGCATCTGTGGCAGTGGGTTCCTGTGCGACAACTTCTTGACGTGTGGCTACAACAGGTATAACTGGCGGTGTAATTGTCATTAGCAGTGCCATATATAAAGGTGGTGGAAATATGTACCCTCCTCCTATGTACATGTTGTACCACGAGTGGGGTGGTGGATACACAGATAAGGATTGGTAACTAGTCCTCAACCATTCAGATATTGCACTTGAACCTTTGCACCAATGTTGGCTTGCTAGATCGATTGTGCTTCTTCCTGTGTAGTTGTAGCTTCACTTTCTTTCTTCCTTCCTTCATCTTCTCCCTTGGGATTTAAGAAGGTCATTTTTGCCTCCCTAGGGATCGAGATAGACCAAATTTTCACAAACATTGAGCCCTTATAGATCCCTATATGGAATGCGTCTGGTTGAGGTGGGTAGGAACCCCAAAAGTCGTATGAGAAGAACAAAGTGGATGACTCGACAAGCATATATCCTTGTCCTACGAACCATGGGTAGTGCCACCCTCATGCATACATTTAGCTTGATGGAGGAAGAAAAGGCATGTTAGAGAGTTTCTCAAGGGGATGTTCTTCTTGAGAGGCTATGGCTCTAGACAAAAATAGTGGTTCCTTAGATTTCTACACCTCTTCTATCTTATCTTTCTTGTTGTGGACAACGTCCCTTGGAAGAACCATCAAATTGTTGGTTTGCCTACTGCTCCTAGCCATCCAGATTGATTGTTGGATAGATCAGGTGAGCTATGACCTCCTTTCTACTCCTGTGATGCCTTGCAATGAACAGTAGTGGGATTCAAATTAGGATGTAACATCATGAGAAAATATTGTATGCTTAGGTATGGATCCCTCTACACATGTTATGTTAGACAAGAAATTGAAAAGGCATCCTCCCTAGTGCGGGAAGTGTAGGTAAGGATGCTCTCAGATTTCTTGTGTTCTTCTTACGATGAAAGGAACAAGTAGTTTTTTTTGTTATATTTCATGGTGGTTTTTCCTACGCCTAGCTTGGGATTATGAGGGAACCTATCCACTTTTATACGAGATGCATTTGTTAATGACATGGAAGAAAGGAAAAGATAGTGGGCATGATGTTCCTTTGATAAATGCTCCAAAGGAATCATTCAAAGTAGGATGGAAGGTGAGGTTTTTAGTGGTTGGTCAATATTAAGGTGACCTTCACTAAGCCACTTATTGTGCTTAATCAACTACTTTTCTATCCAAGGCATCCTAGTCCAGCGGGGTTACTAAACTAAAACCCTTGGAAGCATCCATGACACTCTAATTTCCTCCTAGATCAAGGGGTTTCTCTAGAGATTTCTTGTGAGGAACGTTTGGTAAGGATGAAGGCTCGTCTTGGCCTTTCTTTTTCATGGTTTCAGTGAAAGGTTATGCTAGTTTTAGGTTGTATTCTAGGACCTTGTTTAGGAAGATGAAGTTCATGATTGAGCTAGTACTAGGTTGTGATCTAGGACCCAAAAGGTTTTGAAAGTTGAAGTGGGATTCATTTAAGGTCATAATCCAAGACACAGTCAGGCACACCTTACACGATGTGTAGGGACCCCCCTATTCACGTGAGTTTTGGGAACATGCCCTCATTTTGCGTTTGTTAACCAAGATTGTTTGAGTTGTTAATAATTAAAAAATAGTTTTTGGAAATCTGAATTTGAGATTTGTTAATCTTTGAAAATGATAGTTTTGAAATCTAAATTTGAGATTGTTAATCTATATAAAAAATTGTTTTGAAATCTGAGTTTGAGATTATTAATCTTTGGAAAACAATTGTTTTAAAATCTGAGTTTGAGATTGTTAATATTTAAAAACGATTGTTTCAAAATATGATTTCGAGATTGTTAATCTTTGAAAAATAAAGTTTTGAAATCTGAGTTTGATATTGTCAATCTATGAATAAGATTGTTTTGAAATTTGAGTTTGATATTGTTCATCTTTAAAAAAGAGTTGTTTTGACATTACACTGGAAAAGGGTTAGCAACAATCTCAACAATATTTTAATAGTGAAGACATGCCATATGCACAGGTAGTCGACTTCCCCCTTTTATATCATGGGTTTAGATCTACATAACATCATGTCCCGAACATTACATGTATATGAGGTGTGGATCCTTATCTTCTGTATGGGTAGATGGCACTCATCGAGGGGAATCTCGGGTTTAATAGATAAAGGTATCGCTCCCAATATACCTTGTGACTATGGAGGCCATAATCAATTGTGACTTTTGGATAATGGGATGTTTTCAAGGCCTTTGAACGTCCATCTTAACATTGTGTCGGTACATTTACTAGCATCTTGCACCATTTCCAGGGATCCAACGTGGGATTAGCACTCATTCCATGACATGTGCATTTGTATGAGTGTGAAGTGCATGTTATAGGTTTTAGAAATTTTGAAAGCAAGACCATGATCCATGATAGTCATAGATATGCAAATAAAGAAATAACATCATCATGTTTTTATAAAAGATCATATTTTGTTCCTAACATAAACATGTTATTCCTCCTTTATTTTTTGTTTCTTTTGTTGTTTCTTTTCTTAAATGAGGGATGCAAAACAAAACTCTTGAAGGGAAGCACGACCAACACCCTTATCAGTAGGGGACAGAGGTGTTCAAAATGGTAAAATAGGTTCAGGATCAAGTAATCCTAAAATACAAAAAAGAAAAATAGAGGGGTGAGGGATGGATGATTGCCTCAATTTGTGTGCCTAGAGTGTAGGATCAAGGTGATCCTCCACTCTATTCCCAATCTGAAAGGAAAAGCAAGGAGTTAGGTACTTCGGATTGCCTCGATCCGCAAGTCTATGTGGGGTGGATCAGGGTGATCCCCCTCCCCATTTCCAGCCAAATAGGAAAGAAGTGGTAGGAAAAATAAGAACCAATCCCAAAGATGTTTAATACTCAAAATGGAATAGTGGTAGTTTGAATCAAATTGACGTGGCTTTCCTCCCTAGTAGAGAGGCCAGTTTGTCACACTCTGTCAAAAAAGGGATGAAAAATAGAGACATTTGGGAATAAAGCTCTACCCTTTTCAGTGGTGAAAAGACACATAATAAAAAAGAAGTATCAGAGTTGTCACCTCATTTTGTACAAGAAACAAGAAAAAAATATAGATCATGAGAGTCACAGTTTAAATAGAGTGATTATCCATGTTGGATAACAAAATAGAAAATAAAAGAAAATTCCAAGATAAGATCCAACGATCTAGTTACCATTGGGGAAGGATTAGCACCCCCATATCACCGATTAAATGGTATCAAAACACTATTAGGTTGAAAGAAAATTGAGTGATTCAGAATGGTTAAGTTAATAAAAACATGAAAACAATATAGAAAAAGTGATTTTTATTGTGGGCGGGCTTTTCGGCTAAAGATATTTGTATCTTTCCTGTCATTGCCCTAAAAATCCTAATTTTTAGGTGTGTTGTGGTCATGATCACCTCAGAACCACCCATGGGGAGATCCGTCATTGGTGACCAGAACCGATGTTTAGTATGTTAGAGATTACTAGCAGAGGTGAGCTTAGAGAACTAGATTTGATTTTTCAGAGGTAGTAGTAAACGAAATATATAAGAGTGAATGGGCAGTTATAGGAGATAATATATCAGACGAAGTAGTAGATTGGGTCAGGTGTAGCAGTTATAGATCAGATAGAAACATATAGCAAATTCAACAGTTATGTGCATCAGTTAGAGAAGTTTATCGCTATACAAATTTAGCAAAGCAGGTGGTGTCAAAAGAAGGATTTTCTTATCATAGACAACACGAAAAAGTAAAGAGAGAGGTAGTCGTCAATATGGCTTCAAGAGAGATGAGAGGGCCCTGGAATACATTGGGTATGAGGGTTTATTTATAGTCTGGGTTTATGGTTCAAGATTCTTGGCAAAACCTTTGAGAAGAGGTGGTGGATCGTGTTGATGCACCACACATGGCATGTGGATCAAGGTGATCTGCACGTGGAACATGAAAAATGGATCTAATCCTCCTAGTGTCTTGGATGAAAAATAAGGAAATCTAATTTCCCAATAATGTTAGGAATATTCTGGTGAAAATTGATGAAAACTTGCACAAAAAGATAAGTCGGGGTTATCTCTCAGATTTTTCTGGAGAAGCAGTTGAAAAGAGGAAATATTTTATTTCAGATAATCCAATTGGGTAATTTTTAAAACATATCCTACTTAAGGTAGAATTGAAGAAAAATTGCACTTTCAATATGAAGAAGGTTTCTTTGTAGAAGAGCCCAAATTGAGTGAAAGTGGGCAAAATGAGGTGATTTAAATATGTAGAAAATATGGGAAGTTATGGAAAAAAGGTATATGTGGAAATTGGGTAGGATGTGGAACGAACTTCATCATTATCTTTGTTGAGTGAGAAAAATGGGTTGTCAATAATAATCTTTTCTCATAAATGGCCTAGTTGATTTATCTTGAATAAAATATATCCTACTTTTCCTCTAAATATTCAATTTCCTTCTTCCTAACAAAAATACATACCTTTAGATAAATATGAAGGACAGTTCTAAATTGATGTCTCTTCTCCTTCTTTCATTATTTTATTGAATTTTATGCAGCATCTACATTTCCACTGATTCAATTTGATTTTATCCACAATGTTCCTAGTATATCCCAAAATCAGATGTTAGGCATTATCATGCTCGGGTCAGTCAGTGGATTAGAGTCATCTTCTATGTGACATGTGGCAGGTTGCCTTAATCTAGCATCAAGCTACATAGTGCATTGTCAATTTTTGTCGCCTCTTACAAAGTCTTCTATTCAGAGTCACAAATGCTAAATATATACTATAGATACCCCTATATATAATGTATTTGGCCCCCTTTGATCATCTTGAAGATAGAGGATCAACTATCCCCCCCCTTATTTTTGACATTGATCATAATAAGAGTATCCTTCCTCTAACTTCACCTGCATTGAGAGTGTAGTAAGATTGTACAATCATAGTTTTGTCTATCTAAACTATTATCCCTAACTACTCTTATCTCCTTTCTTAAATTTGTGATCAACCTTAACTATTCATAAGGACATATTCAATTGTATACATGAATCATGCCAAATCTTGCTTTTGGCCTATGCCATTTCTCACTGTCCTTGAATTTTTTCTACGCATTGGTCCTAACCGCTCGGGAAGGATCTTCTTCATGAGAAGTCCTAAGGTGGTTAGGACCCCAACACCAAACAATTAGGACCTTTAGGGATATAATGTAAAAGTCACAGATATCTCCAGCCTCAAACGTCCTTAAACAATAAAACATCTTTTTAATCATTTTCCTCATTTTCCCCTTTTTAACCAAACCTAAAATGGATTCATTTTTTAGAATGCTACGAAATAGGTTTTGTTTCAATTTACTAGGTGAAATGGGGGTGATAGTCCTTCCTAACTCATAACAAGATTGCCATATTTGATTTTCTCCATTTTCTTATCTATCTGACATCTAGATGCTAGAGTTGATCGATTCTCTACTATGATCCCAAATCATTTACCTTGTTGTTCTGTGGTTTACAAATAAAATATGGTTCGGCTCCAATCTCATATTGTTCTATTATTTTTCAATGTGACCACCGATTTAAGGTTCATCACCAATGATATGTACATGATATATATAGGGCAAAATTTGATAGAAATTTTTTCCTATTCAAATCAGATGATTTAATTTTGGTGCAAAGGTGATTTGAAAGTTAGTTTGGGAACATATCCCATCTTATAAAATGGTTGTACTCATGTTTCACAAATGGATTCATGTTGGATTGTGATGTGGTAATTTATTTTTATTTACATTATATTATGATTGACATCTAAAACTTGATCCTTTCATAGTATTTTTATGGATATCATTTAGGAACACACCTTAATTTACTCAATAGGAAGTGGTTGAATCGCGGTAGTTTTCTCATGACATTACTTCTGGTAGATACTGTGATCATGGTTGGAAATAAACCGATGTGAAAATGTATTAAAAAAACTCTCTATATGCATTTTTTTGTTTGTCCCAATTACATGTTTTAGCACATACTATGAACGACTCAATATGCTTTGGTGTTTCATACACATGCATCTCATGCACATTTATAATATATTTCTTTGGCATTTTTGTGGCCATATTTTAGAAAAAAAGCTCTCTATATGGATTTTTTTGTTTGTCCCAATCACCTATTTTAGCACATACTATGCACGACTCAATATGCTTTGGTGTTTCATACACATGCATCTCAGACACATTTATAATATATTTCTTTGGCATTTTTGTGGCCATATTTTATTGTATAATCATGTATTCAACCATTTCAACTAATTTGAGGACTTACCATGCATAACCCAATATGCAATTTTAAGTTCATTGGGTGTTCACTTAAATATGTTTATTTTCTTATACATTAATGTGCATCAATGGGATAATTATTGATGTTATGTTTCCATATATTTATGTTGTTCAAACCACTAGTTTGGTGTATGGATGGGTATCACACACCTCAATATGCAGTGATAGGTTCACCGAGGGTTATGGTGACTCATTAGTTGTAACATTTAGGCCCACTACTCAAGGCTCAAGTTGAGTTTTTGAAATGATGATTGGTCCTACAAACCAACATTGACGTCAATCGTGTGCTTTGTCCTCACTCACGCATAGCCTAGGAATGACTTCCACATAGGTCACCCATCCTAGTACTGCTCAGGAATTCTTAGTGACGGACTACCTGAAATGAGGTTTACCTTGATGATATGGGTAGTCTAATCATTCATTTCAAGATCATTTTATCTAAGGACTCAAATCCTGAATTGTTACATTAGTCCTAGAATTTAGTATGTTCGTGGGATGAGGTCTGGTTTTTCTAAAAAGTACTCATAAATCTGAATTGATGTACAATATTATGACTAAAGGGACATAGTGATTGTTTAGCATACACACTAGACTTAGGTATTATTAAAGCCCTACAACGTCCACAATAATAAATGTCTAGGGACTTAACAAGTATGAATATTCTAAGTACATATATGTTTAAGTCTTCCCCACAACCATATGTCTTCAAGTCAAATCTTTCTTAGGACATTATCATATTTATTAATTTTATAAATATTAAAACCATAATAATTGGAATTTCTTTTCCTTAATAACCAAATCTTATAAAATGTATACATATGATAATCATCATATGATGACTCTTAGGACATACAACAAACATTCTCCCACTTGTACTAAATTTAACCCTCATGAATTGAATTTTAAGTGATTTAACATGATCAATATGCTTATTCCGTGATGATACTTTTGCCAAGGGAGCAGAAATATTACTTTCAGTTCATACTCTACAATTTTTTACATCTCGTCAATGTATAATCTCTTGTATGAGATGATATTACCATAGTGTATGCTTAGAGCAATGACGTGAGCCCTAGTTACTGAAGATTAAAAACCAAAATCTTCAGAAAAATTAACAGATATATGTTGTGTTTCTTTGTCTTCTTACTTTGTTTTTCTTTAACCAAACCAAATCATAAGTTTTAATGAACTCGTGAATACTAAAATGAATTGGTTTTTCTGGCGACGTGAAGGTGTCTAACACCTTACCTAGACGTAAAAGAATTTCGATGATAATCTTTTGGCCACACTATCTAGGTTTCAGCCGTCTTTAGGTGGAGTCATTCTTTTGACTTTTGTGTACTCTGTTGACTTAAACTTTATTTCACAGCTTTCTTTATTTTTCTTATTAAATAAATGGTGACTCCGATTTTTATCATTTTCATTTTACATGTAGCAGTCTAGATTGACTTTTTGTAAGATTTTTCTCCACGTGTAAAATAGTATTGCACCTGAAACCAACGTGGTTAGGTGTAAAGTGGCATGTTCTTTTTGTGTTAGCTTGCATATGTGTGATTCTAAATATGCTTCGTTGCCAACCAAATCAAACCATGCATGTTCTAACAATTTTATCATATGCAGGGACGAACCTAGGTGGGGTCTAGGCTGAACCCACCCCTAAAAATTACAATATTACTGCTATGTCATATGGCAAATATATAATTTTATAAGTAAATCTTACTAGACCATATATTCACCGATTGTCCGCCTCTTTCTTTTCACCACTCATCATATCCTTCCATTTGTGTATAGCTTGGAAGTTGAAATATGATACAAGATCTCTTAATCCTTTAAAAATTAAGAAATTATCATTTCGTCACATGGATACCATTTAGACTGCGTTTGGTATACAGCTGTTGTGAGTTTAATTGACGTGATTAAGTTATCCAATGATATGTAAACCTCATACTAGATAAATGTTGTTTGAAACAATAACAAATAACATTATGGTAAGATGTCCGTCATAAGTAATCTTAATTTATTTGGACAAAGTCTGTTATGTCATGCACGATGCATGTGTGAAGAAATCAGTTAAAAGGGTTACGTAGTAAATAGATATCCACGGCAAATAAACCCCCATCTCTACCGCGAATGCGAAGATTTCGAACATGTTATCTGAATTTTTTTCGATTAACTAATATGTGTGACATCTTATTTGTTTCTAAACGGAACAAAAAATAAAAATTAATTTCACCTTACAAAACTACTTGTCGTGCCGTGATTTGGACGCCAAAACAAGCACAGCCTTAATACCATTATAGCGTACATTTGTAACCATGATGGTTCCACCTCCAAATCGTCCTGTTAGAATTAGCTTAATGTGATGTTTATTTGTGTCATGTCCACAATCGCAAATACGATATACGACATAGGTTCCCCCAAGTCAAAGTTTTCACAATTTATAAATTACAAGAAAATATAGGATGAAGTACAATCCAGCTCAATCAAATATTTGGAAAAAAAAGTGTGTATAAAGTCCAAAGATATACTTATGTACATACATATTTACACACACACTAAATAATTAATTCTTGACATATAACAACATTAGTATAAATATATCTAAGATGCGCTCGTGTGCAACATTGACACTATATGTACCTCAATAAAATTTAGAGTCTAAATTGTATAAAACAGGGGGACATGTGCATATGTAAAATAGGAGTAAATTGTTAATAATACATAATAAAATATATCATTCAGTATACCGGAGTTATTCGTCCCTCACAAAGGACTAGGAGAAATTGTGTTCGAAAGGTGACCATTTCAAAGATTCATTAAATATTATGACAGTGTTCATGACTTTTACAACTCAATCCTACGAATCGTTTTTTAGATCTGGTAATGGTTATATGTACGTACTTTTAATTCATCTCAATCAAGTTGTTACTTTTATGGTCATATCTTGCAGCTCAACTACATCCAACTGAATTAGCTCATACATTGACCATATTTTATCTGAGATCATTGTAAGTTAGAATTCTGTGTATGAGAGGATCAGTGTTACAACCTCAATTTTGCATATGTTTTCATAATTGAATTGTAAAGATTTTGTGAATATAGACTTAATTGAAAAGGTTGTATGCTTTGCTTCAAAAGATGGATTTCTTTGCAAATCTCCCTTTTGATAAGAATTTCATAATTTTTATTATCAGATGAATCCATTAATGGATAAGAAAGAGAAGAAAAGAAGAAAAGTCCAAATATTAGAATAAGATACAAGATAATGGATATTAAGCAAAATATTTAGGAGAAATACATGGAAATCTCTAGAAGGTGGAATTAATGGCCACAATTGAGTAAATTTTACTTATATGTGATTTCTAATGAAAGAAATAGGAAAAGGGGGAAAGGAAATAAAAGATACAGAGAAATCCTTGAAAAGAAATCTTTTAATAAAGAAATAAGTAAGAAAGGGATTAAGGATAAGAGAAAAAGCAAAGGAATATTTTCCCAAGATGGGATTTTGTGCCTTTAGGATTCCTTGAGGTCCAAGGAATCCAAGATGATAAGATCATGGCAAAAGACAAAGGAAATATCATTTAATTTGGTTTTATTAATAAATAACTTGCATATAAAGGAAACACCCTTTTCCTTTGGAATTTGGGTTTCAAATTTGGTACTCGAGTAGATAATACCAAGATAGAGTTTCCTCTAAAATTTGAGTGAAAAATATTAAACGAGGAGAGAGATATGATTTTCCCAAGTTTCCTTGTTAAATACCCTTTTTAATTCGTTTTTAAGAAAATAAAATTAGGGGAGCGATGTCATCCGTTGGATGCCCCGCGTTGTCCAGGGGATCACAGATCCAAGGGTGGCTTCTCATCGCCTACCCTGTTTCATAGAAGGAAAGAGAGAGGGTAAAGGAATATAAGTTTCTTGCACTCGATGCTTTAAATCGATGAACTGATGAGTCCATCACCTTCGGGAGTCTTTTTTGAAGTTTCTCGACCCAATTTATGGGTAGTTTCGTGGAGGATTGGAGAAGTCCCCAAATCCTCAAACACCTACAAGGAAGCCCTATGTAAGGGGAAGGGTCTGGGCTTCACGAGGGATTGCGTGAACCTTGCCCTCAAGTTGCAGTGCGACGAGTAGTCTCATGCCCTCAATTGGACCAGCAGTCTGTTCTTCCCCGTCGACTAACCGCCACCATCGTTGGAGCAGCGACCGCTTGCTGGTGGTGGAGGGGCAGAGCCAACCTGCAATTGAAGGGTCGAGCAGATTCACAAGGGGCAGGCGAAGCTCTTGGGCTGATCATCTTAATCACAGATGCACAGACGCCCGGAGTCAACCCCTGAGTTGACTCGGCTGGGCTGCTCGCGAGCCAGCCTGAGGTTGAAGAAGACGAGGGGTAAAAGACCCCTTTGCCCTCGCACTTGTTTTATTCAGGTAAGGGCATTCTCGCCCAATCCTTTAGTTTAATCGTAAGAGAAGCGAGCGAATCATGGGCCATTGGATTTCGCGTGGTCCAGTGGACCACGGATCGGACGACTGACAATTTTCTAAAAAAAATAATAGATAATTCAGAAAAGTGATTTTCTTTACAAAAATCATAACTATTACTAGGAAGCTCTGATGAATAAAGATAATATATGAATTTTGATCAGAAAAATGTGAGGAATGCAATAAAAATATAATTGAAGCCTAATTCCTCTTGCAATTCAAAAAGTAGTTAAAGTTGTCAACTTTAATGCATTAATGTTTAAGAAACCCTAATATTGATGTTAATAAGATTGAGAAAGGTATTATGGGTGTTTTTAATCAATAGTAACATGTTTATTATAAAAAGGACACATTAGATCTAAAAAGATGATCTTGATACGTAGTTTAATTTATTTAGGGTACCATATACATGAATATGTTTTAATGGGTCTTGAAACCCTAATTTTGGTAATTATGATTCTTAATGGTTTTAATTGTGCAAATCTATAAATAAGACAGAGATATGTTATGCCAAAGCCATTTTGAGTATAAACATTTCTAATTGTGGATAAATACCCTTAATTTGGTAGTTAGGGTTTCCTAATAGACTAATGTGATATGAGTGATAAATAGAGTTCATATGTGAATTAGACCATAATGAAATGTGAGTTGTCAATTAGAAAGAAACCAAAGATGATAATTGGGCCTAATGATATTGATATGACTTAAAAGGATAAAATATGGTAGTTTTAGTGTAAAAGAGACATATTAGATTTAATTAACATTCAATTGTGCCTATGATGTTGAAATTATGGTTTGTGAACTAAAAGGGCATTAAAAGTGATAAAAGCTTTACGGAGGCTAAAACCCTAAAGTTGGCCTAGAAATCCTAAGGTGGAATCCAAGTCGATCTTGAGAATGTTTTGGATTAAACAATGACCCTTGGTTGTTATGCATTAATTTCAGGATATTGTTGATTGCTTGTTTGATCATTCTTGAATATTATTGCTTGGATATCAAGTTGCTCTGGATCAGGTATGTGGTTACACTTATGAATATCTCGAACTAGTTTTCTGAGGATTTCTGAAGTTTCCATCAGTGGCTTGAATTAAACTGTTGGATGAATTTAATTCATGCAAACTATAATGTGGATATGACTATCACCTAAGGTATATGCCTACTAGCTCAGATCCTAGTCCCCTCTGTAGCTTGAAAGGTTGACCTAGTACATGGCTACCTATGGGGTAGGTCCATCAGGTCATTGGATGGCTTAGTACATGGCTACCTATGAGGTAGGTCCATCAAGTCACCATGAGTCAGAGATTGGGTTATCTTTGGGTAGGGCCATGCGACTCTACAACCCTAGGTAATGGCTACCTATGAGGTAAGACCATGGGGGTAAGGATCTACCATATGAGAGAGGTAGTATCCAAGTCCACTGTTGGGACAACATAGAGATAAGGGGATAGGTATGGATTGAGTAGTATTGCTTAAAATGTAACCTTGATTGTTAGAAGATATTTGGTTTCTTACATTTTTACCATAGTTGCACGATTATTATTTCCCCCACATACCGACATATTCATTTACGCTGACCGACATTTTGTTTTTTGGCGTTTTAGGTACAATTGAAAAGGACAAATAGTAAAGTGGCATACTATGAAATTAAGAAATAAAGTGTAAGGAGGATTAGTTAGAATAGAGTCCAGATGTTGATAGATGTTAGATATCCAAGTTTTGAAAAAGGTATGCAGAGTTTTATTTTATTCCAGTTTTCAGTATAGTCATGGTAGAATTTAATAATTATTACTGATTATTTGCCGAACCTTTGATCCGGGAAATTGGGATAACGACTCTGACCTCTTGGTCTCCCTTAATTGGGGGTTACCGGGAGGCGAGGTTGTTACATTTGGTATCAGAGCACTGGTTCCTCATCTAATATTTAGTAATTATTAAATTTTACAAACTCTGTAGAACCCAAGGGAGTTATTTGAGGATTTTCCAAAAGACAGAGGTGTCTGAAAAAGGATCACGTCCGGGGGCTGGTAATATTTTCCTCCACACCGCTAGTCAGAATATGAGGACTCCCGAATTTGTGTGACTGCCTGACCAATGTCTCCAGATTTGACTCGAAATAAGATACCTTTAGGACTCTCTCATCTTGTTCATTCCTTCTCAACTCAAATGTTGTTACAGATTTTAAGGATTAGGGTTTTCTCTCTCTTCCTCACCCTCTTGAGGATAGGGTATACACAATAAGGTTAAGGAATCCTCCACCAAAATTAATAAAAAGCATGTAAATAAGATGTTATGGACATAAGCTTAATAGTTTAAGCGTAAACTAAAGAATAGTTGCATGCTTAGGTCGTATGACATGTGTTGTCATGAGAGACGTGAGGTTAGACCCTCTGGTCAGGAGGACGAGTAGAGAGTTGGTTTTGGAGGCATAGATCTCCATTATAAGTAGAGATCTGGCACATCCTCTGAGGATGATGCTAACCCTAACCCTAAGTGAAGGTTAGATGACACGATGAGCTAGATGTCATAATAGACCATGTGTGTGAGTGGACATGCTTTTAGTTTGGATACCCATGATGATATGAGCCATGTAAGGTTGGATGACCTAGTACCTTGGTGATCCAACCCTTTGAAGGGTCATGCACGTTTGGATGACGGATAACTCCTTCATTGATGAGGTTAGAGAAGAACCTATAGAAATCCTATGAGCTTATATTAGCATGACAAAGTTGCACCCAAAGTACGTTAGTAGGGCTGACAGTAGGCTAAAATCCTGGCCAGGAGAGTATGTTGGATAGCTTATGAGATAATCATGAAGAGTTTTAGATAATCTTGGGCAAACATAGGTTTCTCTCATGTAGGTGTACGCTTGTGAGCTTGATCCACCTTAGAGAGAGGACCTCCAGTAGTAAGGTTGTTGTAGGGTAAGCTCTAGAGAGACTCGAGCAAGAAGGTTGGAAGCTTAGACTCAGGGATAAGAGGAACCCTGAGAAGTTGGGTATGATGCAACCTAAGTGGATGGTTGTGGTTGCCTAGTACATGATCCCTGGAGGCTTATGGTATCTTGGTTGCCTTTAGAGGAACCAAACCCTAGAAGAAAGATGAGGCTGTTGGTACCTATGTCCAGATGATATAGGTGCTTACCTGCTAGGGATAGGAAGAAGAGTTCCTTAGACCTTGAAAAGATATGAGTTGTGAGGCCTTATACCTAGTTGGTTGTCCTTGAGGAGGACTCCACTCTTAGGTGTTATTCAAGTGTAATGATGATAGGACGTGCATGTTATACCTCGTACATGTTTGGTACGTGGTTAAAAGGTTGAGCATGCAGTTGGATAGTTGTCGCATAAAGAGGTGAACCTAGGGTCCCTAGACCTAAGAGGGGAAGTAGTAGTGCCTGGTGCACCTGATGCTCATGATGAGATATGAGTTTTTATAGATTTGAGCATGGCACTCCTCATGTTTAGAGGAATGGGAAACCCCTTGGATTAAGGTGTATGTTTGATGAACCTCTCATAGGTTGGTGACATGGGTAGGTATGATCTTGGTCCAATATTGAGGAATGAGAACAAGTATGACTTATCAAGGAGACCTAGCATGGTTTAGTAAGTGGTCTGCCTGTTGGCTACGTGCTTTAGTAGATTAATAGGACTAAGTAAGATCATGTGGATGTAAACCCAAGACATAAGGATGTTTTTTATCTTTGTTATCAAGATGTAGTTTCCTCCCATCCTGGGAGAGGGACCCTTTGGTAGGGTATGGATCAGCTTTTGTTGGGTTGAGGTAACCTAAAGAGGTCTCATAGGATTTTGAGAAGCTAAGTGGAGAGTACATAGTAAGAGAATGAACCTACAGACCCATAGATAATCATCTCTAAGTGCATGGGGATGGGGCCTGACCAAGGTAGGTAGGTCTCCATGATCCCTATGAAAGGATGGAAATCAAACCACAAATGTCGTGAGAGATGATGGAGACTTGGGTAAGGTTTCAAGTTGGATATGTACCATGTTAGAATCCTAAGTATATCCTAGGGTCAGGTAGGGATAAGACTGATGAAAGTAGGAGTTGCCTAATTCCCTAGTTGCACATGACCAAAGGGTCGGGAGGTAACAACTATCATTGTCTGAGGGCCATGGGTTAGGAGATTGATCACCTTTATGAACTCATGGGACCCAAAGGGCAG
Organism: Alisma plantago-aquatica; assembly: GCA_963693085.1. Classification (NCBI taxonomy): domain Eukaryota; kingdom Viridiplantae; phylum Streptophyta; class Magnoliopsida; order Alismatales; family Alismataceae; genus Alisma; species Alisma plantago-aquatica. The sequence goes on from OY856412.1 coordinate 520,743,146, forward strand.
ATGAGGAGGGCACTCTTAGATGCATGAGGGAAGAGGGTTGACCCTAAAAGTGTCGACACCCTATAGACCTAGAGGAGATGACCAAGGATTGTGTATGGACCCAAGTGGGTTCGAAACTAGTTTTCCATGGAAGTAACTTTGATATCAAGATGATCGTGATGTAGAGACATATGTTACACGTTTCAACTTAGATTTGAAGGTGTACTGACAATGTGGGATGTACCATCTCTACTCTTGGAACAAGAAGAACTTTGTGTTTGGACGACCGCCAAATGCTTATTTCCTCTTGTTATGGGAGTGAGAGATAGGACAGTATGCATGCCATACACCAAGGATAAATATAATGTGAGTGGAAATGTTACTATGAGGTATGAGGATAGAGATAATAATGTACCCTTGTGGAGTGTATGATGTTTGGATGTTGTACAAACACCAAGAGAACTAAGGTAGTCATCTTAGGAGGATGTTTTTATCATGAGCTATGTGGAACTTATGAACTATACCAGGTATAGTTCGATAACTAAGAGAATGAGCTCTGAGTTCCCTTGATGAAGATAGGCTTAGAGTCCGAGATGAGATGATAAGTGGAATATAGGGACGTGTATGTCTTTACTATTACCTAGCACCTAAAGATGAAAGGTAGTAATGGGTGCTCTGGTTGAGATGCAGCTGCCTAGTTTAGCTAGAGGCTAGAAGAGGATGTTAGGTCAACCCTAAGTTTGGAAAAGGAGATATGTTTGGCTAACACTCATATGTAACGAGATCTGTTGATCAAGTTAGTGGTTGTTTGGTTAGCCATCCTAGGCCTTGATGCGATAAAAGGATGGTTGTAGAACCTCAGATGCACTTCTCTGGAAAAGAAGGTGATGAAACCCTGACTAGAGTGTTTTAGGTTTTCTGAGGAATTAACCTTAAAGAGTCATGACGTATAGGAGATCATGATTGTAAGTCACCATACACCATGGTACTACCAAGATGGTAAGTTTCAGTAGTACTTTGGATGCCTAAGATGAAGTTGCATGTGGCTTGTCGCCATGCATGTCAGGAGGTAAAGGATGAACACCAGTAACCCAGTAAGTTGATACAAAGGATAAAAATTCCCTGAGAGGGAATGGGAGTTCATCACTATGGATGTCGTGGTAAGTCTCCCCTGGACCAAGGTAGGTCAAGATGCAATATGGGTTATGGTAGACGGCCTTACCTAGATGACATGATCTAAGAAAGAGAGAGTACTGTTAGGGGACATATCCGGTTGAACTACATATAAGAGAGAGAGAGAGAGAGATGGTTCAACTACACCATGATGCGAGTTCAAAGGTTCATGAGTCTGACCTAAAGATTCACTTCCATGTGGTGGAAGTAAGTACATGACGAACTCGGTGCTAGTACAACTTATCACCCCAATCTAATGGTTAGTATGATCCCGACAAGAGGGTCTGATGAGAGCATGTGTGCTCATTTAGGGTGATACATGGGGGGCCATTCTTACCCTATGAGAGATGTGATGATAACCACCATAGCCAGTATCGGGGTGTAAAGAAGCTTTGTAAGGGAGGTTGTGTTGGTCACCACTTCATTAAGATGATGTTGGTGAAGGGACCTCACGAAGGTCAGAAAAAGACCACAGTGTGTGCGGATGAAGTTGATTTGATCATGCGATGGCTGAAAGAGAGGCCAGGGGTGACATGAGTTGTGAGCTGATGCAAAGTAGACTGACATGCAGTTCACTATGGGAGAATATGTGATATAAAAAAATCCGACCCCTCTGAGCTATAGCTGAAAAAAAGATGAGTCCCCAATACATAGGTCCATCTGAGATGGACTGGTGGAGTTACTTATGTTTGACCTTACCCCTCAGGATAATGTGATGAGTGATAAGTTCCATGCGTCCAATTTAGAGCACTATGTGAGGTACCCGAGCCATGTGCTGACCAATGAACCTAGTGAGCCCCAAGGGAGGCTGAAATGTCCTGAGTCACCTGTGAGGATTATAGATGCCAAGGTGAAAGAACTCAGAGAAAAGACTATGTGATGATAAAGGTTCTTTGGAAGCGCCATGGATAGGGTAAAGCCACATAGGGGCCAATGATGGACATGGAAAAGTCTTCCTGATTTGTTTGTATGCTTGATGGAATTTTGAGGACAAAATTCCTATAAGAGGGGAAGGATGTTACAACCTTAATTTTGCATATGTTTTCATAATTGAATTGTAAAGATTTTGTGAATATGGACTTAATTAAAAAAGTTGTATGCTTTGCTTCAAAAGATGGATTTCTTTGCAAATCTCCCTTTTGATAAGAATTTCATAATTTCTATTATTAGATTAATCCATTAATAGATATAAAAGAGAAGAAAAGAATAAAAGTCCAAATATTAGAAAAAGATACAAGATAATGGATATTAAGCAAAATATTTAGGAGAAATACATGGAAATCTCTAGAAGGTGGCATTAATGGCCTCAATTGAGTAAATTTCATTTATATGTGATTTCTAATGAAAGAAATAGGAAAAGAGGGAAAGAAATTAAAAGATAAAGAGAAATCCTTGAAAAGAATTTTTTTAATAAAGTAATAAGTAAGAAAGGGATAAAGGATAAGAGAAAAAGTAAAGGAATATTTCCCCAAGATGGGATTTCGTGCCTTTAGGGTTCCTTGAGGTCCAAGGAATCCAAGATGATAAGATAATGGCAAAAGACAAAGGAAATGTCAATTAATTTAGTTTTATTAATAAATAACTTGCATATGAAGGAAACACCCTTTTCCTTTGGAATTTGGGTTTCAAATTTGGTACTCGAGTAGATAATGCCAAGATAGAGTTTCCTCTAAAATTTTAGTGAAAAATAATAAACGAGGAGAGAGATATGATTTTCCCAAGTTTCCTTGTTAAATACCCTTTTTAATTCATTTTTAAGAAAATAGAATTAGGGGAGCAATGTCAGCCGTTGGATGCCTCGCGTGGTCCAGGGGATCACAGATCCAAGGGTGGCTGCTCATCACCTACCCTGTTTCACAGAAGGAAAGGGAGAGGGTAAAGGAATATGAGTTTCTTGCACTCGATGCTTTAAATCGATGAACTGATGAGTCCATCACCTTCGGGAGTCTTTTACGAAGTTTCTCAACCCAATTTATGGGTAGTTTTGTGGAGGATTGGAGAAGTCCCCAAATCCTCGAACACTTACAAGGAAGTCCTATATAAGGGGAAGGGACTGGGCTTCACGAGGGATTGCGTGAACCTTGCCCTCGAGTTCGGAGCAGTGTGACAAGTAGTCTCGTTCCCTTGATTGGACCAACAGTCTGTTCTTCCCCCTCGACTAACTGTCGCCATCGTCGGAGCAGTGACTGCTTGCTGGCGGTGGAGGGACAAAGCCAACCTACAATTGAAGGGTCGAGCATATTCACAAGGGGCAGGCGAAGCTCTTGGGCTGACCATCTTGATCACAGATGCACAGACGCCCGAAGTCAACCCCTGAGTTGACTCGACTGAGCTGCTTGCGAGCCAGCCTGAGGTTGAAGAAGACGAGGGGCAAAAGACCCCTTTTCCCTCGCGCTTGTTTTAGCCAAGTAAGGACATTCTCGCCCAATCCTTTAGTTTAATCTTAAGAGAAGCGATCGAATCGTGGGCCATTGGATTTTACGTGGTCCAGTGGACCACGGATCGGACGACCGACAATTTTCTAAAAAAATAATAGATAATTCAGAAAAGTGATTTTCTTTACAAAAATCATAACTATTGCTAGGAAGCTCTGATGAATAAAGATAATATATGAATTTTGATTAGAAAAATGTGAGGAATGCAATAAAAATATAATTGAAGCCTAATTCCTCTTACAATTCGAAAAGTAGTTAAAGTTGTCAACTTTAATGCATTAATGATTAAGAAACCCTAATATTGATGTTAATAAGATTGAGAAAGGTATTATGGGTGTTTTTAGTCAATATTAACATGTTGATTATAAAAAGGACACATTAGATCTAAAAAGATGATCTTGATGCGTAGTTTAATTTATTTAGGGTACCATGTACATGAATATATTTTAATGGGCCTTGAAACCCTAATTTTGGTAATTATGACTATTAATTGTTTTAATTGTGAAAATCTATGAATAAGACAGAGATATGTTGTGCCAATGCCATTTTGAGTATAAACGTTTCTAATTGTGGATAAATACCCTTAATTTGGTAATTAAGATTTCCTAGTGGATTAATGTGATATGAGCAATAAATAGAGTTCATATGTGAATTAGACCATAATGAAATGTGAGTTGTCAATTCTAAAGAAACCAAAGATGATAATTGGGCCTAATGATCTTGATATGACTTAAAAGGATAAAAGATGGTAGTTTTAGTATAAAAGAGACATATTAGATCTAATTGACATTCAATTGTGCCTATGATGTTGAAATTAGGGTTTGTGAACTAAAAGGGCATTAAAAGTGATAAAAGCTTTACGAAGGCTAAAACCCTAAAGTTGGCCTAGAAATCCTAAGGTGGAATCCAAATCGATCTTGAGAATGTTTTGGATTAAACAATGACCCTTGGTTGTTATGCATTAATTTCAGGATATTGTTGATTGCTTGTTTGATCATTCTTTAATATTATTGCTTGGACATCAAGTTGCTCTAGATCATGTATGTGGTTACGCTTATGAATATCTCAAACTAGTTTTTCGAGGATTTCCGAAGTTTCCATCGGTGGCTTGAATTAAACTGTTAGATGAATTTAATTCATGCAAACTATAATGTGAATATGACTATCACCTAAGGTATATGCCTACTAGCTCAAATCCTAGTCCCCTCTGTAGCTTGAAAGGTTGACCTAGTATATGGCTACCTATGGGGTAGGTCCATCAGGTCATTGGATGGCTTAGTACATGGTTACCTATGAGGTAGGTCCATCAAGTCACCATGAATCAGAGATTGAGCTACCTTTGGGTAGGGCCATGCGACTCCACAACCCTAGGTAATGGCTACATGTGAGGTAGGACCATGGGGGTATGGATCTACCATATGAGAGAGGTAGTATCGAAGTCCACTATAGAGACAACACAAAGATAAGGGGATAGGTATGTATTGAATAGTATTGTTTAAAACGTAACCTTGATTGTTAAAAGATATTTGGTTGCTTACATTGTTACCATTATTGCACAATTATTGTTTCTCCCACATATCAAAATATTTATTTATGCTGACCGACGTTTTGTTTGTCGGTGTTTTAGGTACAATTGAAAATGATAAATAATAAAGTGGCATAATGTGAAATTAAAAAATAAAGTGCAAAGAGGATTAGTTAGAATAGAGTCCAGATGTGGATATATGTTAGATATCTAAGTTTTAAAAAAGGTATGCAAAGTTTTATTTTATTTCAGTTTTTAGTATAGTCATGGTAGAATTTAATAATCATTACTAATTATTTATCAAACGAATTTAATAATCATTACTGATTATTTATCAAACCTTTGATTCGGGAAATTGAGATAACGGCTCTGACCTCTTGGTCTCCCTTAATTGGTGGTTACCGGAAGGCGGGGTCGTTACAATCAGACAGAAAAGTGTGAATATATGAACATGCCTATTACAACTACAACAAGTCAACCATTGGGTCTTGAACAATTGATTTTATGGCTGACAATTCTACACTGGGAGGAGATATATTTCACCTTAGATACACACAAAAAAACAATTGTTATAATAGACCACTAATTAGTATGAACGCAATGAGATAAAGGCAGACATGATGAACTATTGCTCAACCTCTGTCGCCCGTGACATGAACCCCCCCCCCCCCTCTTCTCTCTTCAAGGAAGGCAAATAAAATTGTGCTCCCTTGATCCCAAGACGACTTATCATCGGTGGCAATATGGTCTGTGCTGTCAAACTGAATGTGTGGGATGGGAGAGGGGATATTGGGATCATCTCCTTTGTAACTTATTTGCCAACCATTATAAATAAATGATTTCTGTTGAAAACAAATGACAACTGATTTTTGCGGTAGCTCGTAACATAACATTTGTTTGGTCTTCTTGCATAGTCGAATTTAGTTTATATTTGTTGGGTTGTAGTACTATGTGGAATCTAGAGAACGTCTTGTGGGCGGGGCAAAGGCTCAGTAGCAGCAATCGACGGCAGTTGATAGCCGGCAAGTCACCGCATCAAATTGACGCGATGAGAATTGAACGATTAGCCAACGCCTGGAATGAAAATTCTAATAGAAAATAACAGCAGTAACTGATCCGTGTTTTAATTCCAGCGTTTCATCTCTACTTGGGTCGACGGAACGCCTTTTACAGCTGCCCGGCGATTGTTTACCGCGCTGCCGAATGCAGCCAAAGTACGCCAACAGAAATGGTGGGCTGTAGGTCTTCCTGATATTTATGTCGAACAACCTAATGACTAAAACACATAAATTTCTAGATTAAAAAATTGTATTGAACAGCAGGACACGTGGTAATGTTGGGACACTTTCTTACTGTACAACTCTTATAGAATTGAAAGATTATTTTTTAAGGAAAATGCAACCCATGATCCCACTAGAACTTAATTTTGGACTTCGTTCTCACTCCCAAATAACATAAGTTAATGAGAATGTACCGTTTTCAAAGGTCTGCAGTAAGCAATAAAGAAAGGAGAAAGAAGAAATAGAAGTACAAAAAAAATTACTTCGCTTATAATTTTAACGACAATTAATTTTAACGAAATAAAAATTGTTGAATTTTTTAGAAAAAATATAATCCAACACGATCAATGTTGATATATATTTGAAAAAAAAATGAGTATTGATGTGTGTGTGTTTGTGTGTGTGGGTGTGTGTGTGTGTGTATATATATATATATATATATATATATATATATATATATATATATATATATATATATATATATATATATATATATATATATATATATATATATATATAACGGATAGCGAAGATATATATATATATATATATATATATATATATATATATATATATATATATATCTTCGCTACCCGTGCATCAGTTTTGTAATGGGAAGGTACGCATTTATAATGAGACAATCCAAATTTGTAATGAGACGACCGAAATTGTAATACAAAGACTCATTTTGTATTACAACGTTGTTACAGTAATAAATATATATTTATTACTGTAACAACGCTGTAATACAAAACGAGTTTTTGTATTACAATTTCGGTTGTCTCATTATAAATTTGGTTGTCTCATTACATTTATGTGTCATCTCATTACAAAATTGATGCACGGGTAGCGAATTCTAGTTACCCGCACGGGTAGCGAAGATATACCCATATATATATATATATATATATATATATATATATATATATATATATATATATATATATATATATATATAGAGAGAGAGAGAGAGAGAGAGAGAGAGAGAGAGAGAGAGAGAGAGTCAGGCTAGAATACACTCGAGTGTATCTGGAGCAGAATACACTCAAAGTAGTTTTTCATGATGTAATATTTTTTCTAAAATCTAATCTGTTGATCTTCTTAAACATCTCATGAACAACTCATACGCCAAATTTGAGCACATTTGAATATGTATAGCTCATGTTATGAAGACCACAAAAATTATGCATTTCAAATTAGTTTCGTGCGTCGATATTGTTGCCCTTGGATGAGTGACTTACACTCATCCAAATGGGTTCAAAATTTGTGTGTAGCCTAGTTATAGTATGACGGTGAAGATCAATGGTTTACATTTTGCAAAAAATAGTCTTGATACGCAAACACACTTGAGTGTATTCGTGTGATCCATACACTCGAGTGTATTCTAGCCTCTCTCTCTCTCTCTCTCTCTCTCTCTATATATATATATATATATATATATATATATATATACCTGCCATTAAAATAGCACTTGTGGAGTATGCTGATAAAATTCAACACTATAGAGTAGATGCGTTTAAAAAATCATAACCATATCTCATATAGATCACGAGATACAACAATATCTCTTTTAATAGTTTCTACAATTTTTGCAACTTACCATTAATTAGAAAATACATATTTTCTTTCGTTTATGATCTATAAATATTAGATTGTGGTGATTTTTTGTACATATCTTATCTAAAGGGTATATTTTACATCTATCAGGTTGGATTATTCAGTAGAATTTTATAATCATCATAGATGAAGGTGGGTACATACAAGCTACATGTACTCAGGTACACAATTCTTATATATATATATATATATATATATATATATATATATAGAGAGAGAGAGAGAGAGAGAGAGTCAGGCTAGAATACACTCGAGTGTACGGATCGCACGAACACACTCAAGTGTGTTTGCATATCAAGACTATTTTTTGCAAAATGTAAACCGTTTATCTTCACCGTCATACTATAACTAGGTTACATACAAATTTTGAGCCCATTTGGATGAGTGTAAGTCACTCATCCAAAGGCAACAAAATCGACGCGCGAAACTAATTTGAAATGCATAATTTTTGCGGTCTTCATAACATGAGCTATATATATCCAAATGTGCTCAAATTTTGCGTATGAGTTGTTCACGGGATGTTTAAGAAGATCAACAGATTAGATTTTCAAAAAAAATATTGCATCATGAAAAATAAGCATAAGGTTATGATTAAATACAACAACGGTTGTTACAGCAAGCCGCAACAGCAGATCTGAATCGGTCTGCTTCCTCCTCCTCAACCAATTTTGAACTAACCGGCCAAGATTATAGTCCTAGCACCTAACCAAAATTCCAGCAGGCGCAGTGCCACCATTTCTGTACAATGGTAGAATACACTCGAGTGTATCCGGAGCCGAATACACTCAAGTAGTTTTTCATGATGCAATATATTTTTTAAAAATCTAATCTCTTGATCTTCTTAAACATCTCGTGAACAACTCATACGTAAAATTTGAGCACATTTGGATATGTATAGCTCATGTTATGAAGACCGCAAAAACTATGCATTTCAAATTAGTTTCATGCGTCGATTTTGTTACCATTGGATGAGTGACTTACGCTTATCCAAATTGGCTCAAAATTTGTATGTAGACTAGTTATAGTATGACGGTGAAAATCAACGGTTTACATTTTGCAAAAAATAGTCTTGATATGCAAACACACTTGAGTGTATTTGTGCGATCCGTACACTCGAGTGTATTCTAGCCTGACTATATACATGTAAGCTACACGTACTTGGGTACACAATTCTTTTAGCCATATATATATATATATATATATATATATATATATATATATAGAGAGAGAGAGAGAGAGAGAGAGAGTATTATCCAAAAATATATATACAATACTTATTTTTGTATAAATGTTTTTTTTCTAAAAATGTGTACAATCTCATTTAAAATATTTTTTTTCTAAATCAATATTGCATTGGGAGATAGTACTTACTTTTTTTTCATATTTTATGTCATTATTTTTTAAAATTCATATTGTGTTTTATTTTATGAGTACAATATTTTTTTAAAATATTAAGAATTAAAAATCAATACTATCAAATATATTTTAGTACTCTTTCTAATACTTATTTTAAAATATAATGGTATTAGAAATAAGTAGCATACCAAAATGAGTACTATACAAAGAACAAGAATAACATACAACTTATTATGAATTCATGTGTTATTTTGAAAATGTGTACTACCTCGATATATAATACTCATTTTTATATTTTGTATTAGTTCGTCCAAAATATGTCAACATTAATCTTGTTAAATTACATTTTTTATAAAGGTTCTAATTATTATTTTTTTGTCAAAAAATAAAATATATTTTTCTATCATGTTTTTTCTTTTTTTTGGGTTTTTTTCTCCCTCTTGGTTTTCTTTCTCTTTTCTATTTTTCCTACCACATGGCACATCATCCCTATTTGTTGGAGATAGTAAACTATGAGTACACTTAGGTTTTGAAACTAAACATGTGTATCATTACTTTAATGACCTTCCGATAGCTTTATCCACTCGTGTGTTCTGCAACTCCTACTTTTATGATACTTTTATGATTTTCCTTCTGACATCAGCACGCGCAAAGAATACAACCCGACTCCAATATATCTGAATATCTGCCTATATAGTGTAACGTGATGTATTTACACAGATTTTGACGACTTCAAGAAAAGAAACAGAAAGAATAGCCCCGGAAATCCGCATACGGCTCAGGTCAACGGTCCTCCTAATGCCAGCAAGACAAGCATGACTGCTGGTAGAACTAGCAGCGAGAAGTTCGTCTCGCGGTCATTCCCGTGGGCCGTGCCTGCGCATTCAGCGCTCATCTGGGTTGACGCAGCCTCCTTAAGTTGACTCCAGCAGCACGGAGGGCCTCCTCGACGTGGTTAACGCGGTTCAGCATATCCTCCTCTTCGACATCAGCGGGGTCAACGCGGGCACCAGCGACGGCTGGAGGAAGGTATGGTGGAGCGGATGGGGCATACGGTGGCGGTGGCGGAGGTGCTGGGCGGGGCGAGCGTGGCGGCGAGTTCCGCCCACGGCCGTTCCTCCTATCCAGAGGTGGGGGTGGAGGCGACTGGTGATGGTGACGGCCATTCTGGAACACCAAGAAACGTAGTGTCAGCATCTTTTGTAATGTTTTTTTTAAAGATGAAAGGAAATTAAGGAAGAGGCAAAATGAAAAATGGACTGCGGATTGGAATTTTAAAGCTGGGCTGCGAGTAATCCGTCAAGGTGTTTTTTTTTTCTGTGAGAAAGTCATCAAGGTCGTATTAAATTCATAATCATCTACATTATTGTTCAGAGGGGCCTAACAGGATCCAGAGGAGATCCCTCCTTAATTATATTAAGTCATGGCTGGAAACTGTCATTTAATTCTAATAGAAAAGTACTGCGGATGTTACTTCATGATTAAGTAACTGAAGAGCATGTGTGGAACTCAGAAATAAGTGATTGACAGGTTAGGTAGTTGTTATCTTAACCACGAACCGATTCGTTATTGGGTTCATCAAACAAAGTTAGTTCAAGGGTTGGTATAGTTAAGACGAAAAGCCACAACACTTGCTAGAAGTCTCTGAGTTGGTGTACCATCGATGCCTGAGCCGTTTATGTATGTCTTACTAGGTGGATTTTGATTCCAAATTTTGGATCAGAACAGAAGACTAGTGGAGTGGGAAGAACCTATTTTTCAAGTAAGAATGATACCTGCTGAGGAGGAGGAGGCGGTGGGCGACTGCCAGCAGCGTTAGGCTTGTTGAGAACGTAGCTGAGGAGCTTGAAGGCATAGGACTGCCCCTGCTCCGTGAAGTTCTTAAAGTAGAACACCAGCAGGTCGATGCTCTTGTTCAACAACATGTGCAGTCGGGTCTCGATGTCACTCTCGTGCTCCGCCATGAAGGGGCGGAGGAAGCGGTTGTAGATGTCAGTGGTGCCCTGACAGCAGATCAAGATGGAGAAATAAGACAGCAAAACAGGAATCAATTAAGGGAGGACCAGATCATAGGATGGTTGTTAATCACACTACAGATCAAGATCTCCTAACAAGATGCTAAACTAGATGGAGGCCTTACCCTTGTCTTTGGGTGCCACAGATAGACTATAAACGCCAGTTTGGACTCGCCATAGAGAGGCAACCTGTTGAAGTTCATTGTTTGTAGGATACACAGCTTAGATCAATTATATTTCAGTTTTGAATGGAGCTGGATGTCAACTGGGTAATAAATGAATGATCGTACCATGAAATGAATATGTCCCCAAACCTCTCAATTGCCGTCAGTATAGCAATAATGACCCTGCAACAAGTTAATTAACTACTTAATTAATACAAACGTTAAAAGTATGCAGCAGCAATTAGAGAGTCAAAATTCAACTGCTCTACCGTTTGGGTATTCAGAAAGGAGCAATTCAAGATTCTCAAAAGGAAATATATACTAGTTTATGATTATAATAATACGTACAATAACATGTATCATTAGTATAATAAAAAGTGGTGTTTGGTGGTGGTTTCATCCGATGTTTGCAAGTAAAGAAGCTGCAAGTGAGCTACTCCACTAGCTGACGACGGGCAGATGTAAATTTTAAACCCAAATCCAATTGACTGCTGGCTACGAGTCTATGACCAGTAACCAATCAAATGTTTACCTAAAGGACGGGCCTGCAACAAGGTAATTAGATACTATCAACACAAATGCTATAAGTGGGACAGTAGCATTTACAGAATCAGAACTGCATTGCCCCGCCTTTTTGGTTAAGCAGAAAGGAGGAATTCAAGATTCTCAAGGGGAATTATATACCAAATAATAATTATAAATTTATTATGAGTACAATAAAATGTGGTGTTTGGTAGTAGTTTCATCAAACTTTCATCCGATGTTTACTAGTACAGACGCTGCAAATCCAGCTTCTCCAGTAGGTGATGATAGGCAGATGTAGATTTCAAAACCAAATCCAATTGATTCATGGATGTAAGTACTAACCAATCAATTGTTTAACTAAAGGCAACAAGTTAATTAATTAGTTCAATATAAAAAACAGATGTTGAAAACGACTTAAAAATCTCACTGCCCTGCCGATTGGGCAACCAGGAAGGAACGACTCGAAAATCCAAAAAGGGGACTGGTACCCAAGAAACGGTTAAATTTAATAATGACAATGATAACTATGTTGAGAATCAGCGGGCCTCGGGTGGTGTTTAGTGGTTGTTTCGTGGAACTTCCATATGTTTGCTAGTGCGGAAGCTGCAGGTCAGCTACCCCACTAGCAGAAGTAGGGCAGATGAGAGATTCAAATCCAAAACCAATCTGATTGATGGCCGTAACTATCAATCAATCAATTGTTTAAGTAAAGTATGGGCCTAATACTTAGAGAAGTTATAGTAAAATATGAAGAAGAAAGTGGTGACCAGCGGCGGTCGTAGTGATGCATTCATGACCGGCCAGTATTACCGCATGAGATTTGACTTAGTTATGGAGAGTTGGCCAGTCGTTGACTTGGAAGGTGCGTCCCCTCTCAAGTCAGATCGATTGCAAATACCCCGGTTTCTATTCGACGCCATGCAGCTCCGGGTTCTACTTGGACTAGTTGCGGGTCAAGTATGATTCTAATCTAAGGCCTCCGTGTTTATCCAAACACCTCTTGTTGAGATAAATTAACAACAAAGAAATTAGGAATAATAATCTAATCAAAAGGATGTTTCTTTCGCTCAGGATTGAACGTACAGCAATCTGGATATCCTGAATCAAACCCAATAAGGTATTTCTTAAGCAATACGCAACGACAGCCTAACAAAGGAGACACAATTATCACAAGCAGGCGATGCAAAGGGAGAAGGCCGCAGGGGTGATTATTACCAGTACTGGCACCAGAAGAGTAGATCACGCATGTCCGGCTGCCTCTGCTCGATCGCCTTGAAGCATTCTAGCGCCGGGTAGACGTACCCCAGAAGCAACCTGCAGAATCAGACAATTGCAGAACTTGAGGGAGGAGAAATGGAAAGAAACAAGAAGAAAAAAAAAATGAAAACAGATGTTTTCAAAACGGGTAATGCGTCATGATGCCCGTTGGGGCATTCGGAGAAACACGTAATCCGCGCACGCACGCGAATTGAATCTGGAAATGGAAATCAGTGGGAAAAGAAGAGGTTGAAAGAGAGTTACTTACACAAGGATCTTGATGATGAAATCGCCCAGCATCTCTGCTGACTGTGCGGGGATCAGATGCCGGAATCAATTCAACTCAGCAGCTGCTGCTGCGGCGGGAGCAGTAATATTCGCTGTCTTCCTCTCCAAAAAGAGGGGAATCTGCAGCTGCAAATCGGAAACGGCGCGAGCCGGTACCGTCAGAAAAATTGCCTCTTTTGCTTTTTTTTTCATGATTGAAAACAAGCATGGTAGTAAAATGGAAAGAATTAGATTGATCCAAATCTCGGGTGCCAGCAATTTGCGCCCCACTCATCATTCGTTCCCCAAATCCTCCGGTATTCAAACAGTTGACGAACAGGAGAAAGGGAACCCGAAGGCGCAAAGCAAAGACTAAAGAAATAGCAGACGGAGCCTATACCTTGCTTCTCCCCCTTCTCTTCCTCCTCGCAAGCAACCTTCTTCTTCTTCCTTCTCAGCAGCGAGCCTTACAGTTGGATGCGCTGGTAATTGGAAGTTTTGGTCTGGTACGCGACTTGTGGGAGGGTCGGCGGGCGGGTAAAGGAGAGTTGGACGAACGCAACGCAATGGAGGACCAGCTTGGCGGTAGTGGTGGTGGTGGCGATGGTGGTGGTTAGAGTTAAGGAACGGCTTACCCGCTACTAGTCAAGATTTATAATCTCGTTAGCTCGCCATGTGTCGAGGTCGTTTTCAAGTCGTTTCCTTGGACCCGATAACTAATGCCGCTGGTTTGTCGTCGACGACGACGTGGTGCGGAGGAAGGGGGAACGGGTCCAAGTTTTACGAAAGTCCGCTTCCACTTCGCAGAATGGCGACAGATGAGTTGGAAGATGAGAGAGGAGGGAGAGAAGGAAGCGGAGCGTGGATGGACTACCGTGACTTGGCGTGTATGACGGTGGTGGTTACGTTAGAGAGAGAGATAGAGATAGAGAGAGAGAGAAAGAGTCAGATGACGATGTGGCCCCGCGTTTATTTGCTTGCTCTGAAAGGATTAATGGATGTGGCTTCCGGGAGGGAGTAAACCCAAATTGCGAGGCACGCCGCCTCACGCGGCGGCGGGGTGGTGATGGGAGGTTTCTGCCTCTAGGACGCAGGTGTTGGAACCGGTCGTGTCGGCGGCGATCGACGACGGTTCCGGACTATCGAATGCCAATTATTTATGCAATCCCAGCCTCATCGTCGGACGTCGGGTACTGACTTTGTGTTTGACGGAATCATCCATGTCCATTTTCCATGAGGGTGCTCTTGTCATTTCTATCTCTCTTTGGAAGATGGCTGCCGAGGATTGTGCTTGGAGGATAACAGATTGGGCGCCAAGTTATGCCCAGTCGTTGGTTGAAAAGCTGGCATAAGTCAAGCAAGGCAGTTCACCGCCCCCTTCTCCCTTTGGGTGGCTGCCCACTAACTTTCATCATTTTACTTTTATATTCCCCAAAGCACCCCTATCCAATAATTTGCGCTTAAACTTTTTGCTTTTTAGTGTCTGAATATTTTAGTTATTCCTAACTTTTCATCCTTCTGTAGTCTCACACACTATGATTTGGCCCATACTTAGGTACAATTTTTTTTCTTCTTCTTCAGAATCCAAGCCTCATAAAATAGGATGCGTGAAGTATTACACCTGAAGCAACACCTTGCGTCCAAACGTTGGTGTTGCGTCCAAACGTTTTCTACTTTTGTAGACATGCTACAAATAAAAATGACGTCACCATACTAAGGTATCATGCATTAACCAAGGATAATCTAAAGTATAACTACAAAACTTGATTCTCGGCTTTAGACCAAGACTTACATAGGAACAAAGTAGTATCTATGTATTTGTAACATCAACTGTCTCACGTCTCAAATAAGCAACGCCTCAGGACTCTAAGACTCCGAACATGGGGAGGCATAAATTTGAAGTCTCTAAACACATATTGATGTTCTAGCTCTGCACTGTATTCTACCAGCTTAATGGCTAGTCTATTGGCTTTTCTATGTATAAACGTGGATAGACATATCCTAGCATGTATACGCTCTCTAATCCAATGTACATGCTTACTCATCCACTACGGAGGTGGGGATTTTACATCTAGGAGGCAGACCCAGCGTTGATCCTCAAATGAACAGTGAGGCCAAAGCCCAAACATGATCGCTTCTAAGAGGCACACCAAGTGGGAGGAACTTGCCCACAACGACGTCATCCTCAGACAATCTAATGATGCCTCCAAAAGCCCAACTATATCTTCCTAACATGCCTCTCTTTCATTTCAAATAGGCAAAATTGAGTTTAACAAATTTATTAAATGTGAGCCACCAAAAAGTGGGTCTAAGGACAAAATTTTGGATCCTAAGATGTGGAGAGAAACTTTTCTCTCTCTCTCTCTCTCTCTCTCTCTAAAACTCAGTGGTTCCATCGTCGATCCTGAAAGCATAGAGGTATTGTCATAGATAGATTTGTACAACATGCATACTCGACGTCAAATTCTTTTGCTATATCTCTTCCTCCCATCTAAGGTACTCACACCATCTATCCACCTAGATACATCAAAGGATAGTAAAGGGGAGGATGCGTAGGAGGAAGCCAAGTTATAAATTCCCACCCGAGAAGGACCAATAATGGTGAAGGGGCGGTCCAAACACCCTATAGCTGCTAAAGGAGCTAACACCTAAACATTATATCACCCTCTTCCCAAAGGTGATTTTCTATATCGCAAGATATAAAGATATGGCCCACCATTTCTATCTGCCCAAGATTGCAACATTCACATCTAGAACCAAGGGAATGTGGCAAGACCTGATTTTATCATAAGTAGGAACAACTAAACATGAATATTTCCATGCAGAGGTATTGATCTTTAAGGGGAGCGCTAGGTGTGAGACCCATCTAAGAACAATGGACCGCTTGGGGTTGAGATACGTCTGTCTCATCTATGGATGTCTAGTGTGGATTTTGCCATGAAGAGTCCATCCTCACATGGCATCTAAACGGGGTTGTCTTCCCCACTGTCGACCCTGCTTGAACGTTTAAGGACCTTTCTACATCATCTTGCTTGAGAACACCCTGAAGGGTAGCAAGGTTCTAAGTCCTACCTACGTGATCAGTGAAAAAATCCCCCACTCTAAGGTTAGCGTTAACATCCAACCTTCCTCTTTCCATCTGGCTAGTCTTTTATTATCCCAAACAAAACTCCAAAATAAAATGTTTCCCGTGACTAAGTCCCGCCTAGAGTTTTTCATGACCATTGGGATCCCATATTCTCCTCCAGTATAATGATGAGGTCATACCTTTTTTAAGATATCAAGGGTGGGTCAAGCCAAACTCCCACATGCCCTTATTGATTTTTTAGAAAAGAATCTTGCCCAAAGAGAGGGTCCCTGTAAGACATTCCATCTAACTTTCATAAGGTTTGCTCGATATCTATCTAGGAGTCTATGAATCCCTTACCCGTCATCAAGGGTTGGGGAGGCCACAAGGTCCCATCTAACCCAGTGATGCCTCCTGACTCCCTCTCTAAATTCTCATAGGAAACCCACTATGTTTTATCTTTGTCTCTTAGGATATATGTAGGGACTGTACAAAAATTCAAGTTATGGGTACATATGGCTGTAAGAATAGATCTGACTAAGGTAAGTCTACCAAAAAAGGAAAGAAGGTTACCCATCCATGTTTTATGAAAGTTTGCCTCCAGTTCATCAAATGGTGATAGAGGAGTAGGAATAGAGGAGGGGGAGAAGGAAGCAGAGTGGGTGGGGGGACTACCATGATTTAGCATGTATATATGACAATGGTCGTTACATTAGAGAGTGAGAGAGTTTGACTATGTGGCTCCGTGTTTATTTGCTTGCTTAAAAGGATTAATGGGTGTGGCTTGTGGGAAGGAGTAAACCAAATTGCTAGGCACACTGCATTGCGGTGGTGAGACCACGTCGTGGTGGAGGTGGTGGTAAGAGGCTTCCGCCTCATGGATGTGATGGTGTTGGAAACTTGGAAACGATCGTGTTGGAGGCAATCGACAACAATTCCAGACTATTTCGAGCAGAATGGGTCATTTTCAGTTAAAATAAAGTTCAATTTATAAATTCCAATCATTTGTCAAAATGGTAGGTGATTCCAGCCTCGAGGATGTTGACTTTTGGGTTTGACAAGGTGTGCATACATGATGATTCTCTATGAGGGTATTCTTATCATTTTGGTCAATCTTTTGAAGATAGCTACTAAGGCTTGTACTTGGAGGAATAAGGACTGGGTATCAAATTATACCCATTCTTTGGTTGAAAAGCCAGCATAAGTTGTTACAATCCAAATTTTCAACTTGAATGGTTTGAAATGCAATTTCTCCAATAAATGTATGATTATCAAAATTGTGTGATTTAGCTGTATTGAATGGATTTCCATTTCAATATTTCCTTGTGCATGTGATTTCGTGGACTATAATATGTTAATGAGTCCAATATGATTAAAAGAAAAACAAGAAATCAAATAATGCATTAATAAGAAGAAAATGTGAGATAATGATGGAAATATAAGAAATATGTGGAAAGATGGATGATCAAATCATCCATGGATGAGATTTCAAATCCACAAGGTTTATAATGGTACAATGAATCCAAATAAAGAGAATAAAAGAGTAAGAGAGAGAAAATATGTATAAAATATGCCTTAGTAAGTGATAACTTGCTTATGAAGAAAAGTCTCTCATATTTTGAGTCTGAGTCCCAAACTTGGCATACAAGCAGTCTAAGTCATTATGGACTTTCCTCTAAAATTTGGGATCAAACGAAAAAGTGGTTCAGGAGATATGGTTTTTGTAATATTTCCTAAAGTGAGGAGGACTATTGGGCCATGTATTATTTGTGACTAGGTAATATTAGGATTGGGATTTTGCATCACCTGAAGGCCGTGGATTATTGATCCAACAGTGAGGGGATCATCTCCTTCCCCCTCTGATCAGGAATAGAAGCCCCTAGTTTCCCTCAAAGATTCCTCTCTCCCTTGACTATCTTCTCCTCTTATTTCAGTTCCATCACACTCGGGATAGAATTCTGAGCCCAACCATCATTGGATGGTTCTGTTCTGAGAAGGATTAGGGTTTTTCCCAATATACGTGGAGGGATATCCTCCATCACCATCGGTATATGCCTATATAAGGGAGGGTACATCCTTTCGAGGGATGGGTTGTGTGCGAGAGGATGCATAGAGTCTTCTGAGAGGATTTTCTTACTACAATTTTGTTGGTAGAACACCCCTCCTATCCCCTTGACCTATGGTGCCCTGTCGCCGGAGTCTTTTCTAAAAGTCCCTCTTCTGGCCGATCTCTGACAAAATTGGGTAGGCCGATGACTTCGGCAGAGCCTGGAAAAGGCACGGCTAGCTTCGCCTACTGCCCAGCCAGTGGGGAGCGCAAAGTCAATCTGATGGTTGTGTTGGTAATTTACACTAACGAGTTTCAATCATAAAAATGATCTTTTACTCAACTAGCTATATCCCGCAAGTATACGAGAGTAGTTGTAGTCGAGGTCGAACACAAGGAGCGTTGGTTAGTTAGGCGCAAGAGTTGTGATTTTCAATAATCTAGATCATTGTACATAAGATGATTGGATTAGAACAACTAAATTATAGATTTAAAACAAAATAGTAAATTATCACTTAAGAAAGGTTAAGATTCAGATTTGGAAGGATCTTAGACTTGGGATTTCACTATCACATCATAGCTTGTATTAAAATATGAATTTAAACATGTTAATTAACTTGCAAAGGAGGTTTGTAGTCATCACTCACCTCCCGGTGAAGTGATGACGATTTTAACTCCATACATCACTCTCGTATATGTATTTCATTTCAAATCACAAACCTTGATCCTTAACATAATCCCAACCACTCTCGTGGTCAAGGACAAGTTGCCAAAAGAGTAACTCCATACTCTCAAACATATCTTCTCAGATTATGAAAGAAATCATAAAACATACAAGTATGATGGCCAATCACACAAACAAGCATTTCAGATCTGAAACAACTCTTGGAACATGTAAGAAACTAACATTTAGTACGAAATTCATATGTTCATACAAGCTATGACATGGGAGTTACTCTCCCATGCCCAAGAAAAATAGTCTACTCGTCCATAATGATGTACATCAGAAAATATGCAGAAATTTCAGAGTTTAACATAGTTTAGAGAAGGAAAAGCTAAGCAATCCCAAGGTGTAACTAAAGAAAGGTAGAATTCCAACTTGAGGATGAAATCCCACTTCTACAGCTGCTCCAAATCGGACAAACTTCCCTCCCGAGAAGCTTTGTAGAGTGAAGAAGCTCTGATGCACCTCCGGAGAAGAAAATGGAGAAGAAGAGAAGAAAAAATGGACTCCTTTGGAAAGAAACCACCTCTTTTCTCCTCCAAATCGCCCTCCTTTGCTCTAGGCTTGCTCTAGGATGAGGGAACTGACACAAAATGACCAAGCATAACCTCCCATTAAGTTCCCACTTCATTTTAAACAAGAACTCGTATTTTTCAAAATGTTGAAACTGCCAGGTGCACGTCGTGCACCCAAAATGCACGTCGTGTAACTTTCCAGAAACTTTCAGTTTGCTCCATAATGCACTGCGCATGGCGTGTGCTGAAGTAATGCACGTCATACAACTTTCCAAAAACTTTGGTCTGCTTGACGCTCCCAGGTGCACGACGTGCACCTGGCTGTTCTGGGTTGTTGTGTATTCTGCTCATAACTTTCAGTGTGTAGGTCCAATTTATATGTTGTAAAAAGTAGTATTTGTGTAGTTTCAAACCCCAAAATATGTATATACTTGAAGAGTGATCCAATAAGTGATAATATGATATATTCCTCATCCTTTCATTGCAAAATGTAGTACCTACAATCCAAACCATGAGACAAGTAAGAATAGCTAAAGATATAGAATCTAGCATGAATGAGAGTGATAATTGAGTCAAAACAACATGGATATGCAACCAAACATGATCTAAAAGATGATATAAATTGTGCACATCAAATCCCCCTAATCTTAAACCATTGCTTGTCCTCAAGCAAAAAAGAGCATAGAAACACAAATGAAGAATTGTCAAGTTCATGAATAGATCAAATGAAAAGAAAGATGTATAAGACCAAGCCAACCATGATCAACATGCTTATACTCATGGGCATCAATTAAACTTAAACACCCAAGAAATAGTTTTTTAGTTCAACAGGGGTGGTCATAATTAAATGAATCGATCAAATAAACAACACTAAGTAGAATTTGGATGTCCAAGCCAAGAAATTAGTGGATGTGCAACTCAAACTCTCAACTATTAAGGATACAAAAGATGAAATCTTAGTTAAAATTAACAATTTTAGTTGTACTCTCCTTCTTTCCAAAAATGATGTGACAATGGATTATGTGTTTCGGCACTCGGCTGCTAATGTAGGCTTATGCACACATGGAGTGTCGGTTGGGGTATTTTACCCTCTTTTAAGACATACCACCTAACCATCATGGCCAGATCGGACTTACACTAGGCTAGAATGATATGTGGGAAGTTTAGCCATCTTTTATGGGGTATAAAGATGAGATAAGTCAAAAGAAATTTTATTTTTTCTAAAACATAGGAGAGTCAACTAAATTGCAACATTAGCTAGATTTCATTCATTTGTTTTGAAAATTTTTCATTGAAAGAGTGGTTGAAAATGCACTAAGAGCTTGGCAAGGGCATCATGTATTCCAAATGATGTTGTAAAGTTGATTTACTCACAAAAATTGAAACCATTACATGTTTTAAGAAATCAAGGATGTGAAAGATGAATGTTCAGGCTAGAAGCATAAACCAAGGTTAAGCACATGTTGATGGCCAAAAGGTTTCATTTGATTAATGCATGTCTTTTACAATTTCTCTAAATGATATTTCTCACCAAAAAAGGACAATCAGTTAAGCATAGGAGTTATATCCACATATAAAAGATAAACCTCATATCATACTAGATTTTCCTCAAGAAGAGCAGAATTGAAAACAAAAGACTGAAATGTGAACACAAAACAAAAGCAAATGACAAGAAGCAAATAACATGAAAGGGAAAAGCTAAAAGAACTAGGTTACCATCTGATTTCTCCCCCCTAAGCTTGAAATATGCAGTGTCCTCACTGCATAAATCAAACTAAAAAGGTTGCAACCGGGTACCTCATCATGGTGGAAACATCGAAGTCCATGGAGGACCGGTGTTCTGATTTGCAGCTGGAAATTGTTGTGCTAAAGATTGATGCCTCCTTACAAATATGTCCTTGATTTGGGGAAAGTGAAAGCACCTATGAGATGCAGTAAGAATAGTCTTTTGTATACCAATATGATTTGTCTTTTCATTCCTCTTTGAAGCATCATCAAAATATGAGTTGGGAAGAGTGTTCTCATTATAAAGTAATGTGTCATCTAGAGTGTGGTGAGGAAGGACATGTGGCTTGCTTGAAGAATCAACATGTAGAGCATGTGTTGTAGCTTTCTCCCCTTTAGTTGCAACTTCATAATCATCATGGATATCAACATCATCATACTTTGAAGGATATACCTCTACAACAACACCATTCTTCAATGTCACCAACCTGAAATATGTAGGATTCATCTCCGGTGGACTAGGCAAGAAAGGTGAAAATGCTTCTTTACTAGAAAGAGCTTACTGGGCAATTTGTTTCTCCAAGATGTGTGCATGAGTGGCAATATCATCCACCTTAGAAGAGAGTTGGAAAATGGCACCCTTCATTGATTGTCTTTGTTGATGGAACTTCTCATTTTGATGTATTTGAGTTGAAATAAATGTTGCAAGCATGGACTCTAATATAAAAGTTACTTATAGTTGTTGTGGCTGAATGAAATTTGGGTTCACATTGTTGTAGAAGCTCGGTGGAGTGTAGCCCATTGGAGAATAAATAGAAGAAGCATAACATGTAGAAGATGAGTATCTAAGCAACCCACATGCATCACAAATAATATTGGCTTCTTGAAATAACTGTGTGCTTAGCTTCTCAAACCTTCGTGATAAAGTGTCTAGCTTTGCATAAATTATGTCTATAGCATCAACCATGTGACTCCCTACTTGTATCTCGGATGTAGTAGTTGAATAAGATGGCTGGTAGCTTGTATCCGAGCTCCATTGGTAATTATTTGTTGCCATATCTTCAATAATAGCATAGGATTCTCCATAAGATTTGTTCATTAAAGCTCCATTTGCAGCTGCATCAATAGACATCCTTGTATTGTCACACAATCCATTATAGAAAGATTGCAATAGAAGCCAATTGCTTAGAACGTGATGTGGACAAAGATGTTGAAGATCTTTGAACCTCTACCATGTATCATATAAGGTCTCTCCAAACCTTTGAGAATAATTGATGAGTTGAATCCTCAGCTACAAAGTTTTGCTAGGTGGAAAATATCTTGCCAAAAAGACCTTTAGAAGCTCCTCCCAAGTGTCGATTGACTTCTTTGGCAAAGTATAGAGCCATGCCTTGGCTATATCTTTAAGAGAGAATGGAAAAAGAATTAGGTGTATCTCATCAGTAGGAACACCATATATCCTTACAGTGCTTAGCAACTATAGAAATTCAGCAATGTGGAGGTTTGGATCCTCCATTGGTGTCCCTCCAAATGCATTCAGCTGTAGCAATTGTATGATGGATGGGCTGATAGAAAACTCCTCTGCCTCAAATTCTGAAATATTAATAGGTCCACTCATGTGCATTGTAGCTGTACCAAAATAATCCTTAAGAGGAAGGCCATCCTCCTTGACTAGTTCTTCATGTAGATCCAGAGGATTAGGTGGATGTGGCATAGATGGTGGTGGTGTATGTGGTTTGGATGAAGGTGGTGGATATGAGGGTGTGGAAGAATGTGGTATGGGTGTTGGTGGTGTATATGATGGTGGTGAATTATGTGTGAATGATGGTGGTGTGGATGAAGGATGTGTGGATGAGGGTGGTGCATATGATGGTGACATGGATGATGGTTGTGTGGGTTGTGATTCTTCCATACATGTTTGGGATTCACTCCTTCTTGCTCCATGAGGGCTGCAAATGATGTTTTCATTTTCTGAATGTAGAGATATGCACGGTTCAAGGATCTTTTTATGAACACCCCATATGCTCCTGCAAATAAACAAAGTGAGTGAGATACAAAAACAAACATGGAAGATACAACAAATTATGATGATCATGATGAATTATGATTTATGGATATGATGGTGGATATGAAGGTTGTGATCTAGTCTCATTTACTTATCAACAACTCTTACTCTAACAGGAATACTGATGCTCCCTGGAAACGGTGTCAAAAACTTGTTGGTAATTACACTACCGAGTTTCAATCATAAGAATGATCTTTTACTCAACTAGCTATATCCCGTAAGTATAAGAGAGTAGTTGTAGTTGAGGTCGAACACAAGGAGCATTGGTTAGTTAGGCGCAAGAGTTATGATTTTCAATAATCTAGATCGTTGTACATAAGATGATTGGATTAGAATAACTAAATTATAGATTTAAAACAAAATAGTAAATTATCACTTAAGAAATGTTAAGATTCATATTTGGAAGGATCTTAGACTTGGGATTTCACTATCGCATCATAGATTGTATTAAAATACGAATTTACATGTTAATTAACTTGCAAAGGAGGTTTGTAGTCATCACTCACCTCTCGGTGAAGTGATGACGATTTTAACTCCATACATCACTCTTGTGTATGTATTTCATTTCAAATCACAAACCTTGCTCCTCAACATAATCCCAACCACTCTCGCGATCAAGGAAAAGTTGCCAAAAGAGTAACTCCATACTCTTAAATATATCTTCTCAGATTATGAAAGAAAGCATAAAACATGCAAGTATGATGGCCAATCACACAAACAAGCATTTCAGATCTGAAACAACTCTTGGAAAATGCAAGAAACTAACATTTACTACGAAATTCATATGTTCATACAAGCTATGACATGGGAGTTACTCTCCAATGCCCAAGAAAAAGAGTCTACTCGTCCATAATGATGTACATCAGAAAATGTGCAAAAATTTCAGAGTTTAACATGGTTTAGAGAAGGAAAAGCTAAGCAATCCCAACGTGTAACCAAAGAAAGGTAGAATTCTGACTTGAGGACGAAATCCCACATCTACAGCTGCTCCAAACCGGACAAACTTCCCTCCCGAGAACTTTGTAGAGTGAAGAAGCTCTGCTGCACCTCCGGAGAAGAAAATGGAGAAGAAGAGAAGAAGAAATGGACTCCTTTGGCAAGAAACCACCTCTTTTCTCCTCCAAATTGCCCTCCTCTTCTCTAGGATTTCTTTGGGATGAGGGAACTGACACAAAATGACCGAGCATAACTTCCCATTAAGTTCCCACTTCGTTTAAAACAAAAACTCGTATTTTTCAAAATGCTGAAACTGCCAGGTGCATGTCGTGCACCCAAAGTGCACGCCGTGCAACTTTCCAGAAACTTTCAGTTTGCTCCAGAATGCACTGCGCAGGGCGTGCGTCGAAGTAATGCACGCCGTGCAACTTTTCGGAAACTTTGGTCTGCTTGACGCTCCCAGGTGCACGGCGTGCACCTGGCTATTCTGGGCTTTTGTGTATTCTGCTCATAACTTTCAGTGTGTAGGTCTGATTTACATGCTGTAAAAAGTGGTATTTGCGTAGTTTCGAACCCCAAAACATGTAGATACTTGAGGAGTGATCCAATAAGTGATAATATGATATATTCCTCATCCTTTCATTGCAAAATGTAGTACCTACAATCCAAACCATGAGACAAGTAAGAATAGCTAAAGATATAGAATCTAGCATGAATGAGAGTGATAATTGAGTCAAAACAACATGGATATGCAACCAAACATGATCTAAAAGATGATATGATTTGTGCACATCAAGTTGACTATAATTCACCGCAACGAGAAGTAAGTCTCGCAAGGCTCCAGTGAAGGAGATGAAGTTGGGAAAAAAGACGGCTCTACCCCCAGACACTTGAGGCACCAGATCCTTTGGTATAGGGGCAGAAACACCTTTGCCCGCCCTGATCAAGATGCCATCCAAGCGAGCCACATGCTGAGAGGGCCACACATGATTGGCTATAGAATACACATGTGGAAAAGGGCAAGGAAGCCGGATGGCTGACGTGGTGCGCCATCATTGGCCCAAAGGTGTTTATCTTGTGAAAATCCTAATTAATTATTGGTAGCTCGTATGAAATAATGTAATATATGATTTTTGATCATAAAAATACAAGGAACTCAATAAAAAAAATGTGAAGCCTAATTATGCTTGCAATTTGAGAATCACTTAAAGTTGTCACCTTTGATGCATTTATGAATAAAGAAATCCAATTTTGATATTAAAGAGATGCAGTAAAGTGATATGGATGATTTAAGATGATTTTAGCATGTTGTTGATAAAAAAGACGATTAAGGTCTAAAAAGAGGATTTTTGTGCTTAATTGGCTAATTTAGGATTTCATATGAATAATGTGCATTAATGGGCTTAGAAACCCTAATCTAGGTGTTGATGACTTTTAATGAGTTATATTTCGAGATCCTTTGTATAAAATGATATTAGGTTGATCCTAATTCAAATTGATGATAAAGAGGATTTAATATGAATAGTTGGATAATTAGGGTTTTGAATCTAGTATTACTCTTTTAGGATTTTGTTGACATAAAAAGGGAAAGTTGAGAAATAGATCTAAATAACCCTAAGGAAACCCTAATTTGGACTAGAAACCCTAATAAGTATTCCCAAGTAAATAAAGTAACTTCTTGATGAGTATGTAGTGAATAGGTTGTACATGCTTTTTAGGATTCTATTCTATTGTGTGATTGGCTTGATTGATTGCTTGGATTTCCCGACTGGATTGGATTGTGTTTATTTCTTGTGAGATCTCCATATCAGGTATGTGGTTATTAATGAGTACTCAATTTAGTTTCCTAACATTTCTCGATGTTTTATTGATTGATATGGAAATAAACTGTTTCATTGCTTTTTATTTATGCAATCTTTAAAAGTGAATATGATTATCACAATTTATGTATATATATATATATATATATATATATGACTTGCCCAAACCTACATACCATCTCTAGATGTAAGATAAGAGACCAAGCCTCGGAGGGAAGGTCAGAGGTGGTCAAGCCCCAGAGGGAAGACCATTGGGCACCCAGAGAGGTGACCCTTGGTACCAAGCTCAAGATGGAGAAGGCAACCTTAAGTCCCTTGCAAGGACCATACCCTAAGAGAGGGTATCCCAGAGTATGAGTAAAAACTGTTGGGAAGTCATATTGAAAAATATAATCTTACATTGTTAACAACTACTTGATGTAATTAGATTGTTAGAATATATGTGCAGTATTTTTGGTTGTCACCACATACCGGTATATTCACATATACTGATCGACGTTTTGTTTGTCGGTGTTTTAGGAATATCTAAAATTGGACAAACAATAAAGTGGAACTTGTGAAGAATAAAGTTAAATCATAAAGGAGGATTTAGTTAGATAGGACTCTATAGTGGGTAGAAGTTCCAGATTCCTATTTTTGAAAGGTATGTGAAAAGTAATTTTTTATCTTGTTTTAAGCTTAGTCTTTGGTAGAATTTATTAATTGTTTATTATTATTTGCAAAACCATTGATCCTATTTTGGGATAGCCTCTCTGACTTCTTGATCTTCCTTAATTGGGGTTTACTAGGAAGCGGGGTCGTTACAATTGGTATTAGAGCATAGTTTTCCATTGAATCTCTAATAATTAGTAAATTTTCCAATGATAGAGGTGTCTAGAAAAGGATCACGATCTGGGGGATGGCAAGATTTTCCTCCGCCCTGCTAGTTGGTCTATGAGGACTCCCGGATTTTGTGTGACTGCTTGGCCAAAATCGGAGGATTTGACTCGAAGTAAGATACCTCTAGGACTCTCTCATCTAACTTCTTCATTTCTCATTCCTAATTCTAGTATAACTCTAAGTGCTTAGGGTTTCTCTCTCTCTCTCCACCTCCCTCTTATGTTTGAGATAAAAGTAATAAGGATTAAGGAATCCTCCACCAAATAATGAATAACATGTAAACAAGATGTCATGGACATAAATTTTGATAAATAGAAACTCAGACTAAGTATATTTACATGCTTAGGTTGCATGACCTGTGTTGTTCTTCCCTCAGAAGAATGCTGAGCTTAGACCTTCTTGTAGGAAGATGAGGAGAGAGTTATCCTTAGAGGTAGAAGCCTCTAGGAAGAGGAAGAGACCTGACACATCCTCTGAGGACGATGCTCAACCCAAAACCTTAAGCAGTTGATTGCGAAGGAGGAGACATGATGAGTTAAATACCTCAATTGTCCATGCATGTGAGTACGTGGGTTGGACATGCATGCTTTACGTAAAGGTTTTGAGTACACATGAGAAGCATAGACCAGGTGTGGTTGTTTGGCTCCTAGTGCCTTTTGGTGACCTGGCCTTGGGTGGGTCATGCCTGCTAAGGGTGAGGGATAGCTACCTCATTAAGAAGGTTAGTGGTGATCATATAGGAACCCTAAAAGATATATGTGAGCATAAAAGAGGCATGTACCAACATAGAAGAGAGTGGCTTTAAGGCTGGCAGCAGGTTGAGACCTAGGCTAGAAGGGTTGTGCCTAATAGTTATAGATGAGCATGTAGATCTTTGGATGATCTTGGTCAGACACAAGTTTTGGATAATACGTTTCACCTAGATGAAGATAGATATGCATCCTTAAGAGCTTGACCCATCTTCTATGAGAAAATATCCAGTGGTAGGACCAGTTGTAGGGTTAGCTCTAGAGAGATAGAGAGCGAGACTAGATGAAGAAGGTTGGAGACCTTGACTCTGAGACATGAGGAATCATGAGAAGTTGGGTATGATGTGGCCTAGAATAGATGGCCCTGAGTGGATAGATGTGGTTGCCTCATGCATGATCCTTGGGGGCTTATCGTACCTTGAATGCCTTTAGAGGTACCAAACCCTATAAAAGAGAAAGAGGCTTCATGAATGAACGTACAGATGATATGAGTGCCTACCTTTTAGGTGAAGGAAGGAGAGTTCCATAGACCCTAAAAAGGTATGGTGACAAGTTGAGAGGTCTCGCACCTAGTTGGTTGTCCTGGTGTAGGATTCTAAAGGTTGTTCACATGGAAGGGTGTTAGGATGTATATGCCCTATCTGGTATAGGTTTGGTTCATGGTGGAACAGTTAAGCATGCTGTTAGATAGCTGATGTATAAGAGGTGAACCTGGTGTTCCTGGACCAAAGAGGGGAAGTAGCAGTACTGGTGCACATGATGCTCATGAGGTCAATTGAGTTCATAGGAAGTAAGCTTGGCACCCCTTCTCATGTATTAGAAGGAAACTCTGGTTGACCTGCTATATATATTTGTTGGCGACATATGCATGTATGATATTGGTCCAACTTTGAGGAATAAGGAACAAGTATGACATACCAAATAACTTAGCATGGTTTAGTAGGTTGTCTTCTTGCTAGATATGTGCATAACTATAATGTTAGGAGCTAAGCATATACATGATGATGTAAACCTTGGAGGTAAGAACGTTTTTTGACCTTTGTTACTATCAAGAGATAGTTTTCTCCCATCCTGGGAAGGAACCCTTTATGTAAGGTGAGCACCAACTCTTGTTTAGTTTTGCGGTAAACCTTACGAGGTCACTGATAAGAGCTTGTTGAGCTAAGTGGAGAGCACATCATATGAGCATGAACCTATAGTCCCATGTGTAACTATCTCTAAAGGGCATGAGGATTTGTTGCTATGGAGGTAACTGATAACCTCCCCATTTTGTGATGTTATCTCACTAGTTTTTCTCAATTTTCCATAATATTTCTTAGATAAATTAGATAGAATCCTTAACTTCCCACTTTATTGTAAATATACCAATAGACTAACATTTCTCCTTTTTCTTCTTATAGAAAAACCCAAAAAAATTGCAAAAATCCCCAAATGGTCCTAAGACCAAATGAAGTCCAAACGGTCTCAAGACCGTATGAACCCAAACGGTCCCAAGACTGAATGAAGGCCAAATGGTCCCAAGACCACATGAAGTCAAACGATCCCAAGACCATATAAAAGTCAAACGGTCCTAAGACCGTATGAAGGCCAAACGGTCCCAAGACCGTGTGAAGGACAAATGGTCCCAAGACCATATGAAGGCCAAACGGTCCCAAGACCAAATGGAAGCCAAACGGTCCCACAACCGTATGAACCTAAACGGTCCCAAGACCATATGAACCTAAACGGTCCCAAGACCGTATGGAACCCAAACAGTCCCAAGACCGAACGAAGGCCAAACGGTCTCCAAACTGTTTGAATCCAAATAACTCAAGACCGTTTAAGACCCCTTTGGAGCCTATAAATAGAACCCAAGGGGTCCTCATTATGGATCAAATTCTTGGACGTCCAGAGGCTGCCCCAATCACTCCAGAGTTGCTCATCCTTCATCCTTCGCCCCAAGGCTGCCGGTCCAAGATCCACATTCCATACTCAAGCTACTTCCTCTCTCATCGACATAGAAGGTGGGAAGTGAAGGATTCTTCATCAAGGCAACCACGTGGTGTGAAGATAATTGCTCTCTACTCCAAGGGGTTGACCTTCCTCCCTCCTACGTGGAGATGATGCTTTCTTTTTCTTTTCCTGCCTCCTTCTTTGTTCTTGCCATGAGCGAGTAGTCCCATACACTAGGGTGCGGGGAGTAGCCCCTCTACCCATGTTTTCATTTCATACATTATAATTCATGAGTTTGCAATAGAAAAATACTATCTTTTCAGTTCAATATCAATCGTTTAAGGAATGCTAGTTGCTTGATCACCAACTTGTGTTATCTATTATCTATTAGTGTGAATTGTCTATGTTTGTACTTCTAGATTCGAATATCGACTGGTTGTTGGTTCCAGATGTATGTAGTCACCATACATGTGGTTCGGTATCTAGGAGCGTTTCTCAAGGAGTGGAGTAAACTCACCTCCATTGTTG
Organism: Alisma plantago-aquatica; assembly: GCA_963693085.1. Lineage (NCBI taxonomy): Eukaryota > Viridiplantae > Streptophyta > Magnoliopsida > Alismatales > Alismataceae > Alisma > Alisma plantago-aquatica. Next base: position 520,773,726 of record OY856412.1, read on the forward strand.
TACTTTCATGCTATGAAATGGAATCAGTTGACTTATGAAAGTACAACCTCAACATGTCAAGGAACACACTTTGCGAGGGGAGTGATGCAAAGTAAGTGACCATTTGTTTGGGGGTGGCTGGCATTGCAACATTTCCACGTTTCTCATAGTTAATTATCTGAAAGGAAGCTAAGTCTACAAAGATACTAACTATTATGACTCTCTTCTTTGCAAGTCATGTTTTTATGATGTACATTTTGATCCATGTGTAGTGGTGGTAAAACTCGATCACATCCTAGTGGTTTCTAAAATATTGTTTTCAACCTTAAATTTACTTTCCTGCCATCTACTTTGCCTTGCACTTTAGTTTAATCATCAAATCAACTCTTCAATCTAAATATCAACTTTTAAGTAGATAAGTAGAATCATTACATTTTCCATCTTTTTAAACTCTTGATAAGACCGTTGTCTCATGGATTCAACCCTTAACTGTACTATGATAAGACTTTCACATATCTTAGCATACGTGGGTGGAGATCTTATTATAGCACACGAAAGGCTAAACTTAGAGACTTACTGTAATGACCCCACCTTCCAGTAACCCCCAATTAAGGGAGACCAGGAGGTCAGAGCTGTTATTCTAATTTCCAGATCAAGGTTCGACAAATAATAAAAAAACAATTATTAAATTCTACTAAACTAAACTGAAAAGTTGTAATAAATAAAATTTTGCATACCTTGGAAAAATCGGATTTCTAAACTTATATCCACATATGAATTCTACTCTAACTAATCCTCCTTGAACTTTAATTCACGTATTTCACAATATGACATTTTAATGTTTGTTCTTTTTTGTTTTTGTACCTAAAATGCCGACAAACAAAACGTCGGTCAGCACAAAGCTGGTATGTGGGGGAAAAGAATAAACGTGCAATTAATATCAACATATTGCAATCAATTATAGTTTGACAACCAAATTTATATTTTAAACATGACCACTCAATCCATACATACCCTAGCCTCTGCGTTGTCCCTGCAGTGGACATGGATACTACCATTCCTTATGGTAGATCCCCATTAAACCCCGCATGATCCTATCTGATAGGTAGATCAATATCTAGTGTTGAGTCACATGACACTACCCATAGGTAGCCCAATCCCTAACTCATGGGGTGCTAAAGAGTCACATGGCACTACCCATAGGTAGCCCAATCCCTGACTCAAGGTGACTTGATGGACCTACCCCATTGGTAGCCATATACTAAGTCATCCAATGACCTGGTGGACCTACCCCATAGGTAGCCATGTACTAGGTCAAACAATTAAGCTACAGAGGAGGACCAGGATCTGGGCCAGTCATGTACTCATACTTATGTGATAATCATAGTCACTTTATAGTTGCATGAAATAAAAGTCATACAATCAGTTATTTTCAGGCAATCGATAAAACGTTTGGGAATCACTGTGAAACTTAAGTGATTATTCATAAATGTAACCACATACATGTTCAGTAGATTTCTCAAGCTAGTATCAATTCCAACCAAGAAAGCAATCCAAGTAAGTAGTTCAACCACACAATCAAGAATCCTGAAAAACACATGTACTCTAATTACTACACACTTTATCAAGATTCTTATTATTCAACTTGAAATTTCTTTCTAAGGTTTTCGTATCCATTTTAGGGTTTCGTTTGCAATTAGGGTTTCACTTCATTTACTATTTTAAACCCTAATTCTATTAAATTACTTACAAACCCTAATTTCAGATTAAAGGCACACTTAAACATTAATTAAGCCCATTATGCCTCTTTTATATTAAAACTACCATATTTATCCTTTTAATCCATGGCACGATCATTATGCTCTTTTATCATCAATTCATAGTTCATTATGGTCTAATTCACAAATGAACTCTATATATCATTAAAACCACTTTTTTATTCACTAGAAAACTCTAATTTCATATTAAGGATATTTATACACAAATAAGAACTTCTATACTCGAAATAGGTTAAAATCATCATCCCTTAACTTTATTCACAATTTGAATAATTAAAGTCATTAAGAGTAGCATTTATCAATATTAGGGTTTCAAGGCCCATTAAAGCACATTCATGCACATGAAACTCTAAAATGGACTAATTACGTGTTAAGTTAGTCTTTTTCAATCTTAATGTAACTCTTTATGATTAATAGGTTAATATCAACTTTAATCATCTATTAAACCCTACTAATCACATTAATCATATCAAAATAGGGTTTCTTAATCATTATTACATTGAAGTTGATAAATTACACTACTTTTCGAATTGCAAGAGGTAATAGATTTTAAACACATTTTTATTGGATTCCTCTCATTATTCTAAGCATTTTTCATATTTTATGCGTATTCATCCGAGCTACGGTCAAATAGATATGAATTTCACAAAATTACTTACTTTGGGCCAATAGGGAAGCGCCACATAGCCTTTATCATGCAACGTTGCTTGACTTTCTCGGAACATTTTGAAATTACCAATCTACCCTTGGTTAAGTTACAGGTTGTTCAGCCTGTAGAGGGGCAAGATGGTCCAACCACTACTACAGAAATAGCATTCAGTGTCGTTTCTCTGGGCGTCGGTTCTTAAGGAAAACCGACGCCTAAAATATTAGACGTCGGTTATTTAGGCAAACCGACGTCTATATACGAAGACCAACCAGACACGGGTACCGCTTTGAATATAGCGTCGGTTGTTAATAACAAACCGACGCCTAAAGTCACCCGCGAAATCCAATTTTCGAGCAAAACAAATAGTGTCACTTTCAGCGTCGGTTATGTAGATAGAAACTGACGCCTATGCGCGATGAAAATTTGCGCGAAAAGTGTCACTTTTTGCGTCGGTTAACCTTCTATAACCGACGCTGAAAGTGGTTCCCGCCAAACATTTTCATGAAAATATCGTCCAATTGGACGTCGGTTGGTTCAAACAACCGACGCTAAAGCATAATAGGCGTCGGTTGTGTAGATAACCGACGTCGTTGATCAACTTAATAGACCCGATACCCGTCTCTTCCCCCTTTCTTCCTATTTCATCGCGACTTCTCTTCTGTGCTGCTGCTCGCCGCCGTTCTCCCAAAATCACCCATCGTCGGTTGCTGCTGCTCGCCGCCGCTGCTCTGGTTCTCTTCTGCTCACCGGCGCCACTGCCCGCCGCCCGCCGCTGCTGCTTCTTCTCCTGGTGCTTCTCCGGCCGGCGCCTGCTGCTTCTCCGACCGTCAGTTGCTTCTGCCCGCCGCCCGCCCCCGGTCGTTTGTTGCTGTCGCTTCCACTGCTTCTCTAGCTCCTCCACACGCTACTGCCGCTGGCGGTCCTCTCCACACTAGCTCCAGGTAGCGCTACCTCTCCTTCTCCCTAGCTATTTACTAACATGCAGCAAGCACGGCCGTGGCTTTGTTGGCCTACCACGGCCGTGCTGTCCAGCACGGCCGTGGTAGGCCAACACAGCCACGGCCGTGCTTGCTGTTGGTAAAGATATGAACAAATTTTCATGTAATGTTATGTAAATCCTAAGATATGAACAAATTTTTTGCTTGCATATATTTGTGCTTCTAATCCTAATGTTTGACTTAATTCAGTAAATTTTGATACATGTTGAAATAAGATTTAAACTTGTAAATTCTAGCATCCTAATTTTATTTGATTAAACCTAACATTGATGAAACCCTAACATCAATTGTGATGAAACCCTAACATTAATTGTGATGAAACTCTAACATGTACATATCTATTATTGTGTTTGTTGGCCTAGAAACCCATCCAAGATTGACTCATTAGGAGTAAATCTTGGATAGTCCCCGGTTTGGGACTGTTCTTGAACACCTAATCTCACTTAGGATGTAAGTGTATAATGTGTATTGGGTTTTCGAGAAAATTTCGGTAGCATTTCCCCGTTTGTTCTCTAAGTACATATGTACTTAGAGAACAGCGGGGAAATGCTGCTGAAATTTTCTTGAAAACCCAATACACATTATACACTTACTAGTGAGATTAGGTGTTCAAGGATGGGATAGGTGGTACACATTTATTATATATAAGAATGACATCAAATGTGTTTGTTGGCCTAGAAACCCATCCAAGATTGACTCATTAGGAGTAAATCTTGGATAGTCCCCAGTTTGGGACTGTTCTTGAACACCTAATCTCACTTAGGATGTAAGTGTATAATGTGTATTGGGTTTTCGAGAAAATTTCGGTAGCATTTCCCCGTTTGTTCTCTAAGTACATATGTACTTAGAGAACAACGGGGAAATGCTGTCGAAATTTTCTGGAAAACCCAATACACATTATACACTTACTAGTGAGATTAGGTGTTCAAGGATGGGATAGGTGGTACACATTTATTATATATAAGAATGACATCACATTATACACTTAGGATGTAAGTGTATACCCTAATCTTTTCCTAGTATATACTTGTTTCCTAATATATACTTGTTTTCTCTGATCATAGAATGGATAGATCATGGATGTCCATTCGTAATCGTTGCACCCCAGAGTTTATATCTGGTCTTGATCAGTTTATTAGATTTGCCGAGGAACATAGGAAAAAACCTACAGATAGGTTCTACTGTCCATGTAGGCATTGCGGTAACAACTTGAAAGTCAACACTGGTGAGGAAATCAAAACTCATGTCATGTGCAACGGGATTGTACAAGGCTATACAGAATGGCACTGGCATGGAGAGATTTCAAAATCGAAACCAGTAGATGTCGATAGCAGTGCTTGGGTGGAAGAAGAAATTGCCTCCGATGACGTAAATGTGAACGAACCAGTTCCAGCAGACATCGTTGATGCGATGCTGGATAGTTGTAGGGTAGAGCACACCGATCCACCTCCTATCTTTAGAAACATTGTGCATGATGCTGAGATACCATTATACACAGGCTGTGCTAAGTTTACGAAGCTTAGCGCTGTGTTGAGATTGTATAAGTTGAAAGCTAACAATAGATGGAGCGACAAAAGCTTCACTTCATTGTTGACTTTGTTGAAAGAAATGCTTCTTGAAGGAAACGAGCTGCCAATCTCAACATACCAGGTAAAGAAAATGTTGTGCCCAATGGGAATGGAGGCCAAGAAGATACACGCATGCCCGAATGATTGTGTATTATTTCAAAAGGACTATGTAGATTTGAAAGATTGTCCAAAATGTGGTGCGTCAAGGTATAAATTGACGACTTTGGGGGAGTCCAAAACTGGTTCTCCTGCCAAGGTGTTGTGGTATCTACCTATAATATCATGGTTTCAATGCTTGTTTGCAAATCCGAAAGATGTGAAGAATTTGAGGTGGCATGCAGATGTTAAGAAAAATAATGATGGGATCCTACGACATGCGTCTGATTCCCCACAGTGGAAGAAGATTGATCTATTGTACCCCAAATTTGGTGAAGAAGATAGGAATCTAAGACTTGGGCTTTGTATAGATGGGATGAATTTGTACGGGACATTGAGCAGCCAACATAGCACTTGGCCAGTCATGCTTGTTATATACAATCTTCCTCCCTGGATGTGTATGAAAAATAAGTACGTTATGTTGTCGTTGTTGATATCGGGCCCTAAACAACCCGGAAATGATATCGATGTTTATCTTGAACCTTTGATTGATGACTTAAAGAAACTTTGGGCTGAAGGTGTGATGACCTATGATGCTTCAGCAAGAGAGACATTTCGTTTGCACGCTATGTTGTTTTGCACTGTTAATGACTTTCCAGCATATGGGAATTTGTCTGGATATAGTGTCAAAGGAGCTAAAGCGTGTCCTATATGTGAAGAAAACACTGATTCAATAAGACTAAAACATGGCGGCAAGACTGTATATCTTGGTCATCAAAGGTTTCTTTCAAAATTCCATCTGTATCGTAGGAAGCGCAAAGCATTCAATGGATGGAATGATGAACGGAGTGCACCTAAACCTATACCAGGGGATGTTGTTTATGCAAGGGTAAAAGACATTGTCAATGAATTTGGTAAGAAATCACAATGTAGTATGGCCACACGGAGTGACAATTCTTCATTCAAGAAGAAGTCAATATTTTGGGATCTTCCTTATTGGAGTTCTTTGACAGTCAGGCATTGTATCGATGTAATGCACATTGAGAAAAATGTATGTGATAGCATCATTGGTACTCTATTAAATATACCAGGTAAGACTAAAGATGGGATAAAATCTAGACTGGACCTACGTGAAATGGGAATAAGGTCAGAATTAACAGAATTACGTGAAATGGGTAATAAAAGAACATACTTACCTCCCGCTTGTTACATGTTGTCTAGAAAGGAGAAGAAAACTTTTTGTGAATGCTTGGTAAATGTTAAGGTGCCATATGGTTACTCATCCAACATCCATAGATTGGTATCAATGAAAGATCTGAAGTTGATAGGTCTTAAATCTCATGATTGTCACACTCTAATTCAACAAATATTGCCCGTGGCAATTTGATCTATATTGCCGAAGCATGTAAGGTTTGCAATTACCAGACTTTGTTTCTTTTTCAACAGTCTATGCAGCAAAGTTATTGACCCTGATACTCTTGATAATTTGCAAAGAGAAGTGGTTGTTACCCTATGTCAGCTTGAGATGTATTTCCCTCCTTCATTCTTTGATATCATGGTACATCTTGTTGTCCACTTGACTAGGGAAGTGAAAATGTTGGGACCAGTTTTCTTGCATTGGATGTATCCCTTTGAACGATACATGAGCGTTTTTAAAGGTGATGTTCGAAACCGTTATCGGCCTGAAGGGAGTATTATTGAAGGTTATGTGGCGAGAGAGGTTATGGATTTTTGCAATGACTTTCTCAGTGGTAATGACACTCCTGATAATGACAAGAATATTGAGGAGGGTAAAGGAATTTTGGGATCACGGGTGAAAGTAATCAGCCGTGAGCAGTTGGAACAAGCTCACTTGTATATTTTACACAATATGGATGAAGTGAGTGTTTATATCGAGGAACATACCAATTTCATAAAGAGACAACATCCTCGAGCAAGTTCAATGTGTCTTGCTAGAGAGCATAATAAGACTTTTACTAAGTGGTTTGAAGATAAAGTCTTACATCAACTATCTCAAACACCAAATGATATTACAGAAACTATCAAATGCCTCACCTTTAAACCAAAACTGAATGTTATGTCTTATGAAGGGTTTGAAATTAATGGATTCACATATTACACAAAGAGCCAAGATGATAAGAGTGTCGTCCAAAATAGTGGGGTCACTCTTCAAGCGTCGACTATGTACTTTGCAAGTGCAAAGGATAAGAGTCCACGTGAAGCTAAAATGTCATATTACGGTGTCATTGAAGACATTTGGGAGTTTGACTACATAGATTTCAAAATTCCTCTCTTTAAATGTATTGGGTTGATAACACCAAAGGAGTTATAGTGGATGAATTGGGTTTCACTTTGGTGAACTTTGAAAAGATTGGCGAGAAGGGTGAACCATTCATATTGGCATCACAGGCGAAACAAATATTCTATATCGATGATCCTGCAAATGATAAATGGTCGGTTGTTCTTCATGGTAAAAGACAGCTCATTGAAGATCCTATAGATGAAGAAGAGTACTATGATAAGTATGATGACTCCAGTCCATTCTCAGTTGGGTTGCCAACTCCACAAAATATTGAAGCTAATGATGACTTATATGTGCGCGGAGATCACAATGAAGGATTGTTAATTGATAAAAGATCACAATTTTAGAGACATGTATGTTTATATAAATGCTAAATGTTTGCCTTTTTCTAGTTAATACAAATGCTAAATGTTTGCCTTTTTCTAGTTAATACAAATGCTAAATGTTTGCCTTTTTAATGACATTTTCAGATGGCTGACCATGATGAGCATGATGTCCATGATGAGCATGAAGTCCATGATGAGCATGCTGTCCATGATGAGCATGGCGAAGATACCAATGTAAGTTCTAAAAACATATCCTGTATTTATATAAAATTCATTATCTTCTAGTTATGTCATATATCTTATATTTCTATATTGGGCTAATTCAGTGTGTTTATTTTTGTCAAATTTTAGGTTGATGATGCACATGTACCCACTGAAGCACTGGAGCAACTTGATGCGCAGCACCAAACACTTAACAAAAAAAGGGGCATCACTGTGTTGAAGAAGTTAATAGCGCTTAGTGGCAGTGGATCCAAATTGGTTGTGGAGTTTGATAATGGAGGAAATGCAATTGGAGTGAACCACAATAATTTTGTAAACTATCTTGGGTGTACCACTCGGAGCCATTGTGGTGTTAAGTATGATAACTGGCATAAAGTTCCTTATGGGAAAAAAGACTTGATATGGAAGGATTTATGCGTGAGTTATTATTATTTGCAATTCTATTTTGTAGATTATAAATTCTATTATTTGCAATTCTATTTTGGATACTAGTTAATAACATTTCTATTTTACAGAATCTGTTTGCATTGGATGAGAAGTTGCATCGTAAAAGTGTGATGCAACGCGCTAGAAAGATGCTTAGGAATTATAGGACAAATCTGAACAGAGAATACATAAAAGAGGGTGATAAGAAAAAGAAGTCAGCCCTTGAACAATGGAACTTCTTGGACAAAGAAGATTGGGACAATTTTGTTGCTTCAAGAAAATCTGAAGAATTCAAGGTATTAGGTGTCACTCCCAGTTTAATTAATATACATTGTATTCACCTATTCAAGATTAACATTTAGTGATACTAACCAAATCATTAATGTGCATACTAACTATGCCCTCAGTGACGCACAAAAAGCAAGGCGTGCACTGAATGTGCATGACCACACTATGGGTCCAAAAGGCTATGCAAGCGTTCGCCAAAGACTACATGCGGAGTCTGCGGCTACTCAGGAGTCTGCTCCTACTCAGGAGTCTGCTCCTACTCAGGAGTCTGCCACACCCATGCCTCGCCATGATATCTGGATAGCTGGGAGGCAAAACAAGAAGGGTGAAATAAAGAAGCCTGTAACTGCTGAGGCGGCTGCGAAAATGGTAAAATACAACTCTTAGAGTAATCGTTTGAATATTGATTATTTGTGGTGTTAACTTACCAATTTCTATTGATGGTGATTAGCGGGAGCTGTACGAGCAGAGGAAACAAGGCACGTTCATCCCTCAGGGCACAAGGGATGAATTGACATTTGCTCTGGGTAACCCAGAGCATCCTGGATGTGTTAGGGGTGCAGGCGCTGGTGTGGGCATCAAAGCATTCTTTGGGCCATCCCAGCGCAAACCCAGAGCGGGACTTTCTCAAGAAGAGGTAACCTATTCTTTTTTTAGAATGTTACTGCAAAAGGAAATTCAATAATAAGAAGCTAATGTTTCTTTTATCCATGTATAGGAGAATAAGAGAGTCGAGGATATAGTTGCTAAGAAGGTCAACGATGTAGTTGCTGAGAAGGTCAAGGAAGAATTGATGCGGTGGCAGGCATCTCAGGCTTCCAATCAGCCTATGGCAACCCACTCTTCTCCTGATGCACAGACTGCGAGTAATCCTGGAAACCCATCGCCTAACACGTCTGTTGTAAGTATTGTTTATGACATTGTAGCTAGTCTTTTCAAGATGATATGTTTTCAAGATGATATGTATATATGTATAACATTCTTTACGTAAATTTGTAGGCATTGAAGCCATGCCGCTTAAGAATGCAAGACTATGTTGTTGCAGAGGCGCAGGCTTACCAGTCCCTTCCTGGGGCAACGTTTCATGGGACGCCAATGCCGCAGGGCTACATTCGTGTGAGCCCGATATGTGTATTACCAGATTGGAGGGAAGTTGCGTTGCCATATGCCCACCCAGATATTGATACACTTGGTGAGGCAGAAGGCGGGGTCATATTGTGGCCCAAAGTAGATGTCGTCTACACTACTGAAATTGTAAGATAAATTTACATTGATTTAGACTGTTAATGTGTATATATGAGGTCAACTGATCTGAAATTATATAAACAGGTTAAAAAGAAGACACCAGGAGCACCTAGGCCTCCACCTCCACTTCCCACATTACCAAGTTGGGTTCCAACTGACCTAACATACCCGTTAGGTCCTGCTTGTAGGGGAATGGCATGTTGGCTACAGGCACATAATATACATTGCCCTATAATTGTTTCTTTAGATGCAGATTATGCAGGTCAATCATACGATAGCTCTTTATTTATACAAGATATTATTGAGCTGTTTATGTATGCTTGGCTGAATACATCAATGATAGAGACATGGATAAGGTGAGATCTTGTTTATACATCTATATACCTTGTGTAAGATCCGGTGATCTGGTTTCTTATATATTAATGCATATGTAATACATATTTTGCAGCTACTTAGTCGAAGATCAATGCAAACAATTTGCATTTGATCATGTGGGATTTTTGATTGCATCATTGATTAATATGGTAGCTAAAGACCCCGATAGTGTTCAACAATACTGTATAGATGCTTTTACAATTTTTGGTCAGCAAAAGAAGACGATAATAATATCTCCATTCAATGTCAAATAAGTTTACTTTATTTATAATTTGGACTTAAGAAAATTCCATTTTTATTGTGCATTTTGAGTTATTAATTGTTAACTTTTTACCTCTAGCGGTAAACATTGGGAGTTACTAGTTATTGTCCCTGGGACGTTCACTGTTTATTATCTAGATCCCGCGGTAAGTACATTAAACACTAAAATTGGACATGTAATGAGAATGCCATTATTCTGGTGAGAAATATTTCATTTTTGTATCCGTTAACATCTGTTATTACATTACTATTTACTTATGCAATTTACTGTGTTATATTAACATGTAGGGGTTTAGATGCATTCAAAAAGGCTGGCGGAACGGTCACAAGGAAAAAGAACCAGCCAATAAATTGGCAGAACATACAAGTAAGTTCCCGACTCCAATGTATATATTATTGATGTGAATTGTGCTTAGTTGTATTATTTTGTATGTTTCAATTTATAGTGCGCTACACAAGACAACGGCTGGGCATGCGCATACTATGTGATGTGATTTATGCAGATGATTATCCGACATGCCGCATTGGGCATCGATAACATACATGAGGTATTATATATAGTCTCATTAGTTAGTATGAAAATCATCAATCTTATTTTTATATTATTACTTATATATATACATCATTCTCTTTGCAGGTGTTTAAAACTGACCACACTATAGGTAAACGCTTAAAAAATATACATGCTCCATATACGATGGAAGCATTAGATGAAATAAGAGAAGAATGGGCAAAAGCCATACAAGAAGTGGCAACTGTAAGATATAATTGGGATGTTGATAGCGATAATGAATGATACTTTGTAAATGAATATTTCTAAATGTTAATACATGTATTTGAATGTTTCTATATGTGTGAATGTGAGAATTGAATTGATGTCTGAATGTATCTACTTGTGTGAAATTTTCCTTGGGACTTTTGCAGGTTTGTGGCCTGTTTGTAGGCTGATATCAATGGATGTCGTAAACCTACAGTTCAGAAAACTGAACTGCAGGTTTTCATCCTGCTGACCAGCCACAGCAGGCCTGCAAACTGATATAAAAAAAATAGATATAGGCGTCGGTTATTTACAGAAAACCATCAGCAAAGACCTACATCGTCGGTTATTGGACAAAAACCGACGCCTAATAGTACAAACAACCCGACCGTGCAGGATAGCACAGCCGTGGTGGAAATGGCGTCGGTTATTCATATAAAACCGACGCCTATAGAACTAAACACGGCCGTGCAGGGAAGCACGGCTGTGTCGTCTTGAAGTATGGCGTCGGTTTTTTTAAAGAAAACTGACGCCAAAAGGGTTCGCGCCACAGAAAACAGCGTCATCTAGGACTCTTTTGGCGTCGGTTATCTACTAAAAGACCGACGCCTATATGGACTATTGGCGTCGGTTAAAAAACCGATGCCGAAGTGTTCGACCTTTAGCGGCGCCCACATAGGCGTCGGTCAGAAACCGACGCCAAAGGGGGTTAAACAACCGACGCCAAAGGCTGTTTCTGTAGTAGTGAACGATCTGAAGGTCGTCTTCCTCCTCGTGACAGTGCACCCTACCGCCCTAGCCGTGAATCTCGTGACCTCTCCTCCTTCCCTGGGACCTCGACGGCCATTGGGGACCGATCCCCTGCCTTCGTCGTACCCTTGCGCAGCCGAGGCTGCCTTGGGTACGGTCAGAATGGCCGGGAGCAAGCTCTGCAACTCGCAACACGCAGCCATGATGCAGTCGCACTGCAGGTGTGCCACAGGTAACCTCGTAAAGTTGGATGCTCGAGGGCATTATCCGATCATGCAAAGGTCTTCGAGGAACATCATGCCTTCCTCCAGATGGCTCCACACCTGCTCATTGCTCCAAAGAAAGCACCACTCGATGTTAGGGTTTTGAAAACAAGAACGACGAAGGAGAGAGAAAGGGTTCTTGGAATTAACTTACACTTGGCCAAGGCTCTACTCCTTATATAGCGGAGAGTAGCAATGCCCTAGGACGTTCATCCAAGAGAAATCAAGTTCTCTCCCATAAGGAATCCTATTTCTTCTATGAGAAGTAATCTTCTCGCTCCTACTTATTTCCTTGTTTATCCATATGCTTTGGTTATTAGGAAATTCAAGAATTATCTCTTTTAATATCCTTGATCTTGTCTTTTAATTCATTGGCCTCGAAATTACATATCTCCGTAAGTAGGAAGTACTTCCTTTTTATCAATATTACATAATCCATTAATTATGTATTCACATTATCTCCTTATTTTCTATTATTGGTATTTTTCTCTTTCTTTTTCTTAATTGGGACTCCTTGGATCCCAAGAAACTCAAATATTTCGAAATTCCTTCATAAGGATACTTATTATCCTTCTATATGCATCAATACTCATTATTTCACATTATCTTGTTTATTTCTTATTAAAATATCTCTTTTTGAGGATTTCTCTTTATTTCTCTTTTATTTTCCTCTTTGGTATTCCTTTTATCATTAGGAATACTTTTAATACAAAATTCCACTAAGGATAACTCAATTACACCTCTTTCCACTTATTTTCCACATTTTATCATTATTTTCAATTTCTTTCTTAAACAGAAATACTTAATTGATCTTTTCTTTTCTTATTGCATTTTCTATGAAACTTTGGATTCCTTGGGACCCAATGAATCCAAGAGGCACGAAATCTACCTTTGGATTACATTTTTTCCCTTCTAGAGGTTTCCACATCTCTCTTTTCTCAAAAACTCAATTATTCATTTATTAATTGAATTTCCTTGTTATTGGGCCCAATAGCCAATAAAGCCCACAACACAATCATCAAGGTTATTGTAAATGAAACCCATTTATTCAAAACAAATTGTATCATTATTTGTCCAAATATATTTAATATGAGAAATTACATTTCTCACCCAATGAACCCAAGAATTGGGGTTGTAACATCCTTCCCCTCTTATAGGAATTTTGTCCTCAAAATTCTATCAAGCAAGCAAACAATTCAGGATAAGACTTGTTCATGTCCATCATTGGCCCCTATGTGGCTTTGCCTTACCCATGGCACTTCCAAAGAACCTTTATCATCACATATTATTTTCTCTGAGTTCTTTCACTCTGGCATCTATAAACTGCACAGGTGACTTAGGTCATTTCAGCCTCCCTTGGGGCTCACTAGGTTCATTGCTCAGAACATGGTCTGGGTACCTCACATAGTGCTCTAAATTGGACACATAGAACTCATCAAACATTACTTTATCCTGAGGGGTAAGATCAAACTTAACCTTCTCCACCAAACCATGTCAAAAGAACCCATGCATCGGGGACTCAGCTCTCTTAGCTACAGCTTAGAGGGGTCGGATTTTCATGTCACATATTCTGCATGTCAGTCTACTTTGCATCCGCTCACGACTCCCTTTGTCTCTAGGCTCCTTTCAGCCATTGCACGATTAAAGCGACTTCATCTACACACACTATGGTCCTTTTCTAACTATCACGTGGTCCTTTCACCAACAACACCTTACTGAAGTGGTGACCGACACAACCTCCCTTACAGAGCTTCTTTAAATCCCAATACTGGCTATGGTGGTTATCATCACATATTTCATAGGACAAGAATTGTCTCTAGATATCACCCTGAATGAGCACACATGCTCTCATCAGTCCCTTTTTAGTCTGGATCATACTAACCATTAGTTAGGGGTGATAAACTGTACTATCATAGAGTTCTTCATGTTTCTACTTCCACCTCACGGAAGTAAACCTTTAGGTTATACTCAAGAACTTTTGCACTCTCCTCATGGTGTAGTTTAACCATCTCTCTCATATGTAGTTCAACCCGATCTGTCCCTTTACAGTACTCTTTCTTTCTCATGTCATCTAGGTAAGGTGATCTACCATAACCCGCATTGCATCTTGACCTTCCTTGGTCTAGGGGAGACTTATCACAATATCCATAGTGATGAACTCCCATTCCCTCTCGGGAACTCTTTACCCTCTATATCAATGCACTGGGTTACCGATGCTCATCCTTCACCTTCTGTCATGCATGGCAACATACCACATACAGCCTCATCTCCAACATCCATAGTACTGCTACCACTCATTATCTCAGTAGTATATCCTCCTCTCCACCAAGGAGTTGCAGAGAAAGCTTCGACCTTCTCCATGCCTATTTAAGGATAGGAAAATAACCCTTGACTCTCGTGCTTGTATCCTCCTCTCTTAATCAGCCCCTAACTGCCCCTGAATGTCGTGAGCTATTCCCTCTTCTTCTCTGGCAGCGGCTAACTCGCCCCGACCACAAATACCACCTCAGACCAATTACTTATGTGGTGAGTATTCCCGACACCTGGCGGTCCTTTTACCTTCCTTGTTTTTCCCCGTGAAAGCCCCCACCGCTCTATCCTATAACCTGGTTCCGACCTCCGCCACCACTGATAGGTCAGAGTTCTCTAGTTCTCCTCTGGCAGCGGAAGGACCTGCTTTGGACTTGCAATGCACTCGTAGTTGTTTTACCAGCCTTATTTGGCATTCATCTCTCAGTTTTTGGTGTTGTTGATTAGGTTTTCATCGCCCCTGTTCACCGACTATTTCTAGAGCTATATGGCGGTACAGAGATACTCGCCTTGTGGCGAATGCTCCTCAATACTCGCTAGAGCCCATCAGCCCCATTCGTGGTTCCAATTTGTCGAAAGGTGTCCAGACGTTGTGCAACGACCCTAGAGTCAAAGCAGGGTGTACAACCCTCGTGCCATGGCCAAGGTTGAAGAAGCCTGGTCGTGCAATGACGTCCGTGGTCATGCCACTACAAAAAATTGGCCTTTGTTGAAGAACATTTGTGAGGAACCATAGATTGTGAATAATGATGTCTATTTGTGAGGGCTCATCCTTCAAATATGGGACAAAATCCCTCAACCATGTTTTTAACATCCTTGGAAATACTAATCCCTCACAAATACATTACTCACTAATCATCCCATGAAAAATACCATGCCAAATGTTTCCCTCCATCTCATATCCCTTCCCTCCATTCTAAAATACAATATTTGGAAATCAAAATTAAAAAGGAAAAGAAAAACCCTCCCCACTCGTTCCTCTGTGCAAGAGGTCCTCCCCCTCTCCACAGCCGTTCTCCTCCTCATATTCTCCTTCCCACTCACTCACTTCCATACTCCGCACCGCCAGAACGTCCGAATCAGTCCCGTGTTCACTGATTCGCTCCCATTGTAGTCAACAGCAACCCGACGACGGCAATGTCGACGGCGCAAGACGATGATGTTCGTGTTCCGCGACGCCGTCAAGGATTACCTTGTCGATAAATCGCCCGAAAAGGGTGGTACCGGCAAGCCTGGCACTCAAGTGGATAATAAGTCAAAGAGTTCTTCCGAAATCGATGTGGAGAAATATTTCGGTCTGCGAATCAGGTTAGCACAGGAAGTCAAAGATTTCAGGAGGTACATGCTTTGTAAAGGGACTTAAATTGCTATTTTGTCTCGCGTTTAGGAAATTCTTGATCTCACCAACAAAGCTCCACGACTACTTCGGTGACATTCGCTTCGTCCAGCTGACGACAATAAAGTGTGTATAATTCTGAAAACCCCAACTTTTGATTTTTCTCTCGATCCAATAATTTAGTCTGAGTGTAACTGAATGCTCATTTTTGTATGTCTTAAAAACTGTGTGTTGTGGATCCTTCCCAGGAATTTTTTGATAGGTGACAACATTTTCGGTTGCTGGGCTACCGCGGGCGTTTTGGCTGAGAAAGGGAGCCCTAAACAGAGTTCTAATGGGACGACGTTTGCAGTATGGAAAATTTATGCTCTAGATGAAACCACCATTCCTATTTTCCTGTTTGGCGATGCGTATTCAAATAACAAGAACGAGACAGTGGGCACGGTATTTGCACTTATGAGTGCAACAATTAGAAAGGACAGTAGGGTATTGTATTTTAAACATGTTCGTCTATAAGAACATTTATGTATATATTCTGAATTTATTTTGTGAAACCCATCTTGTAGGGAAACGAATTTTCTCTTACTGTAAATACTGCTGGACAAATGCTTAAGATGGGGAAGTCAGTTGACTATGCCATATGCAAGGGCAAAAGAAAAGATGGCCAGCCTTGCACCATGGTTGTAAACAAGTAAATTCCTGATCCTGCACTTTTATCTGGTTGTTTTTGCAAAATATAGTTCTTATTCTAATCGGACAACAATTACAAAGAGCTACCAGCCCAGGTCAATTGTTCTAAAGACTGTCTTTAGTCATTGCACACCTTTTCTATATGTGGTGGGGTTATGCTTTAAGACATAGTCATATTACCTTCTCAATGCAATGCCTACATTCAGAAATCTGTATATTTCATAGGATTTGGTTTCTAATTTGTATACAGTAATGATTACATTATTATACCATAACATGTATTGTAGTACACTGGGAAGATGCTCTCCTACTGACCTCAAACTATGGGTATTTGTTAGTACATGTATGCTTGACTAAGATGGAATACATTTGCATTAGAGGATTCAATTATGAAAAATATAACGATGATAGGTTTAGCAGGGTACACATCCATCTAATTTCTTGATACAAATTCGTATTGACATTATATGTTTGTGATCCTATAATCACTATTATAAGTAATTGTTATATAATGGAATTATGATATGCACCTTAATTATTCGTGTATCATTTTTATCCAAACTGCATACAGTTAGGTGTTTTGTCCAAGTATATTATTAAGAAAGTTCCATTTTCATTATTACCTTTCTTCATTTTTAGATGGTGGGGGACATTAATGATTCTTTTTGTCTTATAATATGCGTGGTCGTATACTTGGAAGGTAACATTTGTAACACCTTCATCAAATATTCTTATATTTATCTTTAGTTCTTAAACCATCTTGTTCTTTGTTGTCCTATCTAGATTGCTGCAAAGTATAATGCCACTGCATATAAATACATTTTGTAGAAATCACAACTCTAACATGCAGTCCATAGCATCTAGTCCATCAAACCAATAGCAATGATACCAGTGTACCATTCAGTAACACAACTGTGACATTGCAGCCACAAGCCCACCTTCATCACAGGTTACCCCCAATTAAAAAATATTTCCTTAGTAGTATACCAATCCATTGCTGCCTAATTGTGTTGTATACTTGGAGCCACAATAGCCCTGCAACATGTTACCGACCACCTCTACACACCTCCTACATCCACACCAACAGTGATAGAATTCAACTTGCAAAAACTACTGCATCATCTCTTCCTAAGCAAGGCCATTATCTCAATCCACGATCCATCATCACCTTCTGCCACTACTACATTTTTTTGTTATAACCATGTTCTTTGTCCTGTTCTTAGCAACTGGGAGAACAACAAACTCTTGTTAAGGGCCCTATTTTTGGTGCACTTGATGTTGTTTCATATGACAAGGGTCTTGTTGAAAGTTATTTGTATTTCAAGAGAATTATACATTCTTGCTACATGATTATTTATAGGGTTGTTTTCTGTGCATACACTCCTCTTCCTCTCCATCATGTGAGAGGGTCCTTAGGCCTTTAGTTCCATCACCTCATGTGATTCTTTAACACATCTAGATAAGGTGGATTACCCATACTCCTTTCCCCACGTTTATCAGAATCCATACATCTTGAAACATCAATGGAATGAGCATCGAATGTTGTTTAAAATGTGTAGTCTTCACTATTGTTGTAGATACCATTACAATTATCGGCATGGAATGTGTGAAGGTATACACCCTCAATGAGTGCATAGGATAGTAAACAAGGCGTGCAAGAAAATTTAGATTTAAAGGCCTCTATAATCTGATGATCAGTCTAATATTTCTTAATAATGAAACTAAGATGATCAAACTAAAATAATCAAGTTGTTGTTCTTGGCTAATCTCCTAAAAAAGGGCAAACATATTCTATAAGAAATTTTGAAATCACATAGTTGTGAGTGATGAGGAAGACTACAAAGAGGTATACATGAAGCGGTACCATGTAACAAGTAGATAAAATAGTGCTAATGAATATGTAGTTATGCTCATGATCAATGGGATTATCAGGCAGTCATTGCTCTATCCATTGACCACCCACTTTTAGTATCATCACCAAATGGAGCCTGAAGAAAAGTACCTGCACCAACCTAGTAGTTAAAAGAAATTCAGAGATGATAAACAATTTAAATGAATTAAACATTGTCTTCAAAATCACTAATATACATATGACTTAGTACTCTTCATTGATATGCACAATTTTCTAGAAACTTCTTATGTTTTCCTTGTATGGAAACATGGTTGGACAATCTTGGCTGTGTTAGGGTACGAGTCATTAGTTTTCAGCCAATGATAACAACTATTTACATGACACTAGAGTGGGTCTAATTAATGGAGGAAAATTTCTTTTGGAATGATGATGACAAATGTGTAAACCATGTGATATGTCATAGATATGACATCACTATACTTCAACATAACTTTTTCATAATTTTTTCTCTTATCCTTATCTTTGTTTTCCACGAAGTTGAGGCAACATATCCAGCTAATAAGGGGTACTCAAGGATGTACGTCACATGCCACAGTGTGAAGCATGACTCCGACCACTCTAACACTGCAAGGCTTGAGTATAACATTTGAAGAGCATGTTACAAATCAATATCCAAACTAAGACAAAAAATGGTTCATGTTTCCCAATGATCAAGCAATGTTCAAAACTAAAGAAAAGCTAAATGGGTTGGAAAAGAAAAGTACCACAAGGATACATATCAAGGGAAATCAAAACTAGAGAAAAGATGTTCTCACATTTTAGATCAAATTCAAAGTATATTGTGGAAGTATGAATGATATATCTATATGTTAAGAAAACATTTAGATACTTATTGCAACACACATAAAAATGACTTATTATATCACATATTATAATAAATGTGTGTATCATGCAACTTTTGGGTTCATTGTATTCAAAACATCTGTAAATAAGAAACAAAATGATGACCTTTAAACTTTTAGATTAGTCCCATACATTGTATGGATGTATATATGTAAAAAACGAATGGAAGAACCACACATATCAACTTACATATAAGGTGTTATAGATCCACTCACTGTACATGCAAGGTGTCATAGAACCACACATATCAACTTACATATAAGGTGTTATATATGCCCTAAACACTGCACCAATAGCATTTGGTTAATAATCTATTTATTTGTTAGGATAATTATTTCGAAGAAGCTCTAAAAGTGAGGAATCTTCTTGAAGAATTTCATGCCCATCATGGTCTGCGCCCACCTACAATTTTAGGAGTGAGAGAACATGTTTTCATAGGAAGGTAGTTTTTCTATTGGTTGTTTAATCTCACATAGATGTCACTCTTTTTACATCATTCTTTTCATGCAATTGGTGCAGTGTTTCTTCTCTAGCATCTTTTATGTCCAATCAGGAAACTAGCTTTGTTACACTAGGACAACGTGTTTTGGCACAACCATTGAAGTAAGAGTTCTATATTCTGCGTTGCTTACTTTTTCTCAGACTGGTGTCCTATCCCTTTTTCTTTGTTGTAGTATTTTTGTCCAATAAATAATTGTGCAGTTATGAACTGATAATGGTCCTCAAATTATGCAGGGTTCGAATGCATTATGGTCATCCAGATGTTTTTGTTAGGGTTTTTCATATAACTAGAGGAGGCATCAGTAAGACATCACGTGTTATTAACATCAGTGAAGACATTTATGCTGGTAGTATATTCTTTCCAATTTTTATTTCACTGTCTCTGTGTTGTCATGTTGTTCTCATCTCACTTTTATCAGTTTAACTTGCCTTCTGTTTGCTTTTTTATCCTAAGAGGTGGAATTGCTTTGTCCTGAAATTAAAAAATGCATAGTATTCTCATGAAAATTTCCTAAATATCAGTAAACACACGTGGGTTCATAGCTTACCAATGAAACTTAATATACATCTTCAAACCTTAATATGAATTTGAATATCAAATATATCTTTCTTATTTACATGTGTTTCACTCGATAAATAATATGTAACCTTCATATATTTGACACTTTTATCAAAGTAGAATCTTTTTCTAGAGTAGGCACGAGTCCAGCTAAATTAGACTGGTAACTACCAAATTAGGAACATAACTCCAATGTTGTAGGTCTTTTTCCGGATTTTAAAAATGAGTAGCCATGGCTGTAGATCTTGAAGCCTCCATGGTAGATTATGATGTGCCAACAGGGAAAAGGATAACCATCCTTTCAAGTGCATTATGAGCATAATTGATAATAATGCAGCAAAGACAAGCTCCTGAAGACTTCATGATAACAAAAGAGCCTTTATGATAGTGTGAGTTTAAACACTCCTAAGTCAGAACATACAACTAGCAAACTTATCACACACCACTTGAGGCCCATTTCACAATATCCTTGAATGAGTGCAGGTCATTCGTCTCTCATTTTGTTGTTGTTTCTGTCATATAAGTATAATGACAATTTTTTGCTATTCCACTTCTTCCAGCCAGGTATAAGGCCCTCACAAAAACCAGGGTCTGTCGGAAATACCCTTAGATAATGTGATATCACTTAGTCTTTGAGAAATTTTTCTGATTCTTCTTTGACATTTTGTCTTTTGTGTAACTGCAGTTAAAAGACCTTCAAGTTTTTACTGTTGTGCGGGTGATTTTTCAACTTGCAGAAGAAATTCCTTGCATTTCTGTTGTAGTGGTTGCTCTTTTATCTAAGGTATGAATCTGAATTATTTTACAGGAAATTAAAATCATAATGTTATTCTTTGTGAAATCAACAATGTAAGCTAAGAAGAGAATTTAACGATGCGAAGTAGCATAGTTCACATATCAGTCTATGGATTTGTATGTTGACTATGTTAAAGCCTATGTTTCAATATTCTAATGATCTGATATACATTCTGTTTAATAGTGTTTCCACGATAGAGGCTACAGGAAATGGTCTAGATATAAGACGAAATGGGGAAACTAGGAGGGAATTGGTGTATGGAATAGATTGCAGGAATTGAAGCTTTGTTTGTATTTTGTGTTTGATTCTTTTGTCCCAGTTTAATATATTTTATTATTGATTAATTATAATACATCTATCTTAAATATTTACATCATATACTTATAACTATAGGTAAATAGTATACGAAATGAATAATATACACAAATATACTATAATATGAAATAAAAAGATGAAATAATAAAGGTCTGCAATTGCTCAATATGGCATACATGTCCAGTTGCCCATAAAATCTCTCTAATAATGGTTTCAACTGTAACTCTTCATGTTAATTGATGCATTCTTTTCTCTAATCATGACTGATATAATTGCAGACTGTGGCCATCTTGTTAATCTCTATGATTAATTTCACACCTGATGTATCACTTCTTTTAGCTGAAGATGGTATGCTAAATCAAATTTATTGTACTATTATATCATACTAAAACCTTTAGGGCATATTGATAACTAAGTGATGTTATGATTTGTGCCTAAGCTTCTTTTGTAATTAGAAATTTATTAGTACAATAAACTAGTCTTGGTTGCAACTTGCAACATAAAAGCTTGGATACAAATTACAGATGCTGAATTGGTAGTTGGCTGACAAAAAAATCACTCAGATACAAAATTCATGGGTCCTTGATTACATGATTGAGAAATTAGAGTGTCCTTTGTGCTGTAAACCGTCAGTGTAAGCCTTAAGTCTGACATAATCCAAAATGCAAAAATGAAAAACCAGGTAGTCGGTCCAGCAATGAAGAGAGCTTTGGTACAAAAAAACTTTTTCTGAATTCTGTGGATTTAGACAGTTTAACGAGCTAAAATAGATTTAGACAGTTTAACGAGCTAAAATAGAGTGAATGCAAAAATGATTAAAGCTCCTAGAAACTGTTTTTTTATTCTTCTAAAGTTCATGTATAACATCACTGTAATTGCCTTGATCGAAAGTGAATGAAAATCAGGCTTCCTAATCTCCTTTCTGGGTAATTTCTTCGATTTATTTGAGATCCTCGTTATAAGAATTTTTTATATATTTGTTGACGTTGCGTGCTGATCTTTGCATTGCAGAAAGTTTAATTGAGCTGTATATATTAATGCTCATTCTTGTTTCTGGGTTGAGTTTTTTGATTAAGTTTTGGTTGGGACTGGAATGGTGGTAAAAAATGGGCCTGTAGAGAGGGGTTTGTGACAGGACTCACTCGTGACAGGACTCACGAAATGATGGATTTCGATGGACAATGCACCTTGGAGTAGACCAAAACCGAAATATAAGGGTAAGTTGTTTGTTGTACTATGATTTATGTATTACCTTTAAATTCTATTAATATAATGATTTTTCATTTTTAGGAGAAGAATATTCAAGTACCTAACCGTATGAGGCCTGGCATTGATGAAGAGCACCACACCATTTGAAGGAATATGGAGACATTATAGATCTTATGAGTTTCTAGCATGATATGTTGATTGTCATCAATCTCAAATTTTAGAACCATATGTACTCTTTATTTATATCAACGTTGAGCACGCAATGTATGGATAACATTTTGCTTCAATAACAAAAATTGGTTTGAGGTGATTTACCATTTTTATGTGTCATTTTGGTGTTGAATCTTCTTATGATGTAATGTGAATTAGTATAAAAATATTGCTTGAGGTTATGTATACAAAGTTTTCATTTAAAATCTGATATTCACTATAGTAACAATTAATTAACATTTAATCAATCATTCAATAATCAATAACCAAATCATTTACAGTAGTCCCTCATTAATATATTGATGAAGGTCCAGATTGACCATCAAAATTGCATTGATGATGACCACATAGCCCCTCAAAAATAATATTAATGAACGCATTATCCCTTCAAAAATATATTCTCCAGGACCATCAAGTCCCTCAAAAATGTATTTATGAGAACTAAACATGCCCTCAAAAATGTATTTATGAAGGCTAAATATTCCCTCAAAAATGTATATATGAAGGCTAAATAGTCCCTCAATATAACATTCTTGAGGGTCAGTTGGTCTGTGACAATTGTATTCGTGAGGGCCACTGGTATTTGTCACGTGAGTTCTCTTCACGGACCATTTGTGAGGGCCAAACCCACAACCGTCCCTATTTGTGAGGGCCTGTAGAGAGGGGTTTGTGACAATACTCACTCGTGAATAATGGCCCAATTTTTACTAGTGTGCCCCTGTGATTGGGATGATTAATCATCCATGGGCATAATCGTAAATTCATCCCTTCCCTTGTTTCTCGCCAACGATGATGAATTGTTCAAATGACAGTACTGCCCTCGCAACTTAATTAATTCGATTTTACGAGAAAGGGTATTTTGGTCATTTCACCTACTATTTACATCGATTTATATTCATTGAAATTACTGTCACGCTATGGTTTTCTTGCATTCTGATTGGCTGATTTTACTTAATTCATAGTAAATCGATCCATGGTCAGAAAAATGCAAATAAATAGTCGTTGGAAAGGATTTTTCAAGTAGAATCTGAATTTCTAGTTTTTGAGTCATGTTTCTAAATTCTTTCTCGAATTTTATCTTAAATATCATGTTAATTACATTAAATGATCTAAAATGTGAGTGGAAGCAACTCTCTTCTTCGAAGGCGGATGGGTCGCGGACGGGGGGGGAAGGGGGCGAGGGCGTGGGCGATCTGCTGGTGGCAGAGGGGGTGGAAATCACGCTGCTAAATCGTCGATTCCTCTATCTTGCCAATCGAAGGCAGATGGGGATGGAGGCTCCTCCGCCCTGGACAAAGCCACAGCTCCGCCGCGCAAGGACACAGACCCTCAAGTGCCCGCTGCTACCTCCCCTTCCAGTACCCCGCCTTGTTCTTCCGGAAGGAGTTCATCCTCGATTCAACTTGCCGACTGGATGCAGTGTAGCAGATTTGGCCGCTGCGAGGTTCAGGTCGAGATGATGGACTTCATCGAGCCGATGGTTAAGGATGGGAAGAGGTGCACCTCCATCTCCAGCAAAGATAGCATCGTGCCCCATTGGGAGGATTGTATCTCTATCAGATTCGTTGGCAGGAAGCCATACGGTGGCCAGTTGCTAGGCTGGATCCAAAGGCAATGGAGGCCTAGTGGCCCTGTTGAGGTCAATTCTAAGGAGAGGGAGGGATTCATTGTGAAGATGCCATCCCGAAACGTAAGAGACATGGTCTTGGATGAAGCTCCGTGGTTTATGGATGGGTCACTGATTGTGGCTCATCCATGGAAATCGGGCGCTCCCCTTCAACCCCTCTCATTCACACAGGTTCCGATTTGGTTCAGGATAGAGAATCCTAGAATCCCTTGGACTCGCAGGCACATTTCCAGTGTTGCGAGCACCATTGGGAGACCTGTGGATTCTGATGATTTCTCGATTGCTGCTGGGTGCCTTGGTGATGCCCGTGTCTGCATCGAGATGAAGTGCTACTCCAAGCTGCCCAAGGAAACGATGGTGGAGGTCGACTCGCTACCCAAGACTCTGAAGGTTGATACTGTTGCAAAACCTGTGACATGTCCTAATTGCAAGAGATTTGGTCACAAGGCTCCTTCCTGCCCTCAGAAGACGAGGAAAGCTCCGCCAGAAAATGACCTTTAGGTCCGACTGGGGAAGTTGTTAGGTGCTCGAGACAATGCCAAGAAGAGTTCCAAGAAGCTTTCCATGGCAGGTCAAGAGAACAAAGATTCGAGTCAGGAAGAAATTCATGTTGAAAACCCAAATGCAGCAGATGATGCTCTCCAAGAATCTATTGCTCAACAGGTTGAAGACGTGGTTCTTTCTGGAGTCAGGAAGCACAAGCCTCACCTCCCTCTATGTGCTCTAGATCCTGATATGGCTGGGTCTCCGCCGGTGGTTTGCGCTGGGAGCCTCAATCTTGACTGGGAACTGGAGCTGAGTAGGAGAAGTAGAGGAGAGACGAGTTCATCCTCGTGGAAGATCAACAGGATTTGGGACAACAGTAACTTCTCCATGGATTTCCAATAGGAAAAGGAGAAGTTATTTGAAGATGATGAAGAGTCTAATACAGACTCGAATACTGAATTGGATTATGATCCTTTGGAGGCTGATTCGCTAGACT
The DNA here is from genome assembly GCA_963693085.1 of Alisma plantago-aquatica. Classification (NCBI taxonomy): domain Eukaryota; kingdom Viridiplantae; phylum Streptophyta; class Magnoliopsida; order Alismatales; family Alismataceae; genus Alisma; species Alisma plantago-aquatica. Next base: position 520,799,299 of record OY856412.1, read on the forward strand.
TTAGCAAGTTTAGGCCTAATAGGAGGAAAAAAAATTCCTAAGAAGAAAAAGGATGGCGGCTGACCCCCACCTTATCATGATGATTTTCTGGCTTCAAATTTGTTCAGTATCCACATCTGAGATTCTTAATCTGCTGGTTGATGTATGGGGGTTCAATCCTAGATCTTTCTCCCACACTTTCAGTTTGTGTTGTTAATGCCAGTTGGGGGGAGGCCTAGGCGTTGGTCCACTGGTATTTGATTCTGCCGATTCGAAGTTTTGAAGATGTGCGTTTCTTAACAGGCTGATGACAGGAGATAGTTCCAGCAACCATTTAATGTGGATGTTGATGGTGGTTAGACTTGCCAATACTTGAATATGTTCATATGCCTAGTACAGATGTTAGCTGACAGTCATCTTCCCATCAAAGCTGAGTCTACACATTTTGTGGGTAAGCGTAATGATAGTGGAGCTCCTCATCTGAGATGGCTGCTGGCAGGCCATTCTTCTGTCTGTATGTAGGATTTGGTGTATTTTTTGTTTGGTTTTTTCTTTCTGTTTGAGGTCTTCTGTGTAAGGCTTTGGGTTATTCTGTTTGTGCTTTCTTTGGTAATCCTTTTAGAGGATTAGGGGGTGCGTTCCTTTGTACCTAAAGTTTTTGGTATCATTTAATAGAAACAGAGTTTTGGCCGACCAAAAAAAAATGATCTAAAATGTGTATTTAATTCATTTTAACTCCAAATTGGGAAATAAAAGATGTTTTCTTAATCAGGGGAGTATGATTAATCGTTTGGACTAGGTTTTGAGCCTTAAATTGTGGTTTTGAAAATAAGTTCCAAAATTAGGGTTTTTTCTATACTTTATGCCTTAATATATACTAATACATGTGTAATGTTTATAACTAGGGAAAATGGAAGTGAAACAATATGATTGGTGAAAGTAATGGTAATGAATCTAGATCAGGTATGTGAAGCCTATTTCGTGTGTGATAATTATTTGTGTATGTGATTCCTATTATATGTGTGGAATGCATGAATGTGAAATCTATGTGCAAACAATCCTAATCCTTCAGTTGGGTCTTATCCAACCCTACAAACATTTTGTGCTTGCCTTGATATCCTCCTAAATGCCTTTATTTGGCTCTTTACTTATTTGATGCTTCTAATTCCATTGTGGCTCATTCATTTGAATTATGTGAATCTTGCTACCACTTATGTTGGCTCATTTACTTGGAAATATTGTATATTGTTGTTGCTTATGTTGGCTCCTTTATTTCATGGGTTTTATTCCCAAATGCTATGATGCAAATGTTACTTTTATATTTCTCACTACTACCAAGTAAACTATTAAGCATGATGTATTTTAGGCCAAATGACAATGTAGTGTACATGTGTACAAACCACCCATAGGGCACTGAGGTTTTAGTCCTCCTGCCGGGCACTAGGGTTTTAGTCCCCCTGCCATTTTATATTAGGCACTGGGGTTTTAGTCCCCATGCCACTTTATATAGGCACTGGGATTTTAGTCCCCCTGTCACTTGGTGAGGTCCGGTAGGTGCCTCACCCTACATTGAGATGACTTTGTATCTTAATATATTCATGATATGTGATTATTATTGTGGTGATTGATTATGGCAGTCTTCTCTCTCTTATTCATATACTTGCCTCATTCCTTTTAAAATCTCTTTGTGTAGAGAATCTTTTATATTACAATGCTTTAAATTATTTGTCCTATTTCTCTTGAATAACACATACTTTTATCTCTCTTTTGCTGGATGATCCCAACCATCCAGGCTTGGATCAGAGTGCGCAGTGGAGATTTGGTGAACCTGCCTAAGGCTAAGGAGATCTTGCACATATAGATAGCTTGGACTAGTTGCATAAACTTTTGTTATGTTTGCGGAGACAAGTTGTATTAGTTTAATTCTTCCTCAACCTAGATCCTATGCTTGTATAAAGTTGTAATCCCATTTGGGAAATTTTTATAATGTACTCTTTATACAATTTGAATAAAGTCAAGTTTTAAATCTTCCGCTGCCACACATTTGATGTATTTGTTTATCATGTTTTATAGTAGGGACTTGGTCTTTACAGCATGGTTTCAGAGCATCAAGGTAGTCAGATTCTTGACTAATTCAAATTGTCTCCTAGATAGAACCCTTACCATATATAGTTTCTTTAGTAAGGTTTTCACCTTAGAGTTGACCTATGATGAAAGTTTGATTTATGATCACAATAATTTCATAATTAGTAATAAAATTTGTCAACTTTGGGTGAATTTTCTATTGAGAAGCTACTAGAGCAATAAGTTGAAGTGATGGTGTCTAGAAAGGGTCAGAGCTTGGGGGCTGGCAATATTTTCCTCCGCCCCACTAGCTTGGTAACGAGGACTCATGAGCTCATATGACCTGGCCTGGCCTGTTCTGATACAGACAGCTTGAAATAGTCTATCTTTGGGCATGTTGCCTAATTGTTGAATACCTTAGGAAAACCATTAGTGATGATTTGATCTCTTACACAAAAATCATCCTTAAATACCTTATACTCCTATGTTTAGGGCTTAGTGTACCCTATGTTACACCTTGAAGCTTGGTTAGTAAATCCTTTTAGTGTAGAATTTTATGTACCCTTTTACCATTATCTTAGTTTGACTTAGTTGACCCTTTTAAGGGGTGGAGTGAGGGTAATGGTGTTAGTACCCTATTTGGTTTTGCAAATCTGATTTCGAGGATGAAATCCCTTTTTAGGGGGATGGAATCCTAATTAAAAGAAAAATCAATTACCTTTGGAGTTAGAAACCCTATCTATGTGGACATATGTACATAATAACTTATGTGAACAAGAATTTACCAAGCAGATTATACGTGTAATTCAACTTGTTTGTTTATACACACGTGAATGTGTAGTAAGTCATATAGAGATAGTTCATATGCTTGAACCTTCACATATTCTTGATGCACATAATAATGAGTTACTCATTACTAATTGTGAAAGTACATAACGTTGACTATGCCACCCTAAAGGTAAAATGGGTACGGATAATACACCCTAAGGATGCTTTAACATGTAATGATCATGCTGACCTAAACCCTAATATGTAATCATCTAGCTTTGACAACATATACATATATATATATATATATATCCATAATGCCTTTCATGATACATTAGTGACATTAGGTGTCATCATCACATAATATACCTTGATCCATATAAATGCATTATAGTCACAAAGTTATCAATATATGTAAATTATATCACCTTGTTCTCTAATGAACACCTCATCATAACTTGATATATGAATTAATTCATTAATATTTAACGTGTTACATCCTATTCACTAAAATGCATATAATGACTTAAACATGATAATGAATAATTGGATTCACATAAATATTCATAAATTCCTAATGTGAATTAAAATATGTATAATTTATAATATGAAGTGTGATGGATGAAAATGATTAATGATGTCATTTATATGGGTATGAAAGATGATATGACGATGTGCAATATGGACATTATTTGGAATTATTATAGGCTTAATAACTTGTTGGATAATAATAACTTTTTCTACAAAATAATTTGTGATAATTCTACATGATAGTTTTAAGAGGATAATGGAAAATGAATTCATGTTATTAAGGTTTTTGACCTAATACATTAATTAATGTTGAATGGCTTAGTAAAACCTAATTGTGCTTAAAACCCTTGATGAGGGAAATACTCATGATATAATGTTGAAATGTAATTGTTTTGAATAAAATGTGGCACAAGTGATGGTATAATATATATGATGCCTCTTCATGATGGATATTATGCTAATAAGACAAAAATGTTCATTATGTTGTGTCTGATAAGAGGTTATAGGTTTTGTGGAAACCTTAGTGAGACTTGGCTTATATGTAGAGCTTTTTGAAGTACCCACCTAGATTCTTAATGTTGGGATGTTACACACTCGCCCTCTCTTCCCTCTTGTTGTGATGTCGAGGACGAAATCCTCTTTAAGGGGTGGAGTGTTGTAACATACTGAAATATAGGGTCTTCCCTACAATTTACCCACTTTTGAGCTTTTCTTTGCCTTCTAGTCCATTTTGACCTTTTTCATAAATTTCCCATCCTTTCGGATCATTTTTGGACTCTATATGCAATTTGAGCATTAGTGATGGTGAAATTCCATTTTTACCCCCATTTATGATAATAAAGGGGTGTTTGCACAAATAACCCATTTAAGGAAACAATTAAGGTCTAATAATGCAAAATGGAGTTTTATGAGAGAGAATAAGTAGATAATGTTAATTTGGAGCTCTTATATCTTTTTGGATAAGATATGAGCAAAAATATGTAATGTAATTAATTATGGATGTAATTAACCTAATTTCCTTCTCTCTCCTAAAAAATGATAATAATATATATAAATAGAATATTATGGTGAGTTTTGTTCTTACAATTAATTATGGATGGATATCTCGAATTTTACTCATATAATCCATTAAAACAAGTCTTTTTATATAACTCATTCATTTTAATTTATTAATATACACTTTAATATCGGGTGGACCATACAGTTCATCTCTAGGGATCAAAATCGAGTTGTTGATGAGTTAGCTAAATATCATCAAAATACACTTCTGGGTGCTTTGATCATCCAAGACTGCCAGAATGTATACATTCCATTTTAGAGAAGGAGAGTTGTAATGGTAGTAGTACTACCAAATTTAATCTTGCAGACAGTCATAGGTCCTGTAATGGTTTTCCGTATTAGCTTGCGAGAGGAGGGCAAGATGAATAAATAGCCTCCTCTCTTCCACAAAAAAATACACTTTAATGAGAAAAGTATTAATTAAGGGCCAAATAATGGGTGAAACGAGAATCTAATTGCATAGCATGGTTATAGACATTAAGTTGTGCATGTGGTTTAAATTTGGTGCCTTTTGGACTTCATTTGACCCCTCAATTCATTTTTATAAGCTTTTAATATAGTGTAACCATGGTAACTATATCGATTTCATTAATATCATTTATTTCGTTGGTAACGCTATAGTTTGGAGAATTATTTTATCACACGCCCAGCTCCTCACCGGCTCACCCATCTGGCGTCCCATGATTAACGTTTGAGTGATCTGACGGCTCTTAAGCCTTCTTCCACCTCCAGTCACTCGAACAGAGCTGACCATCAAACTCCTCCGACCCGATCTCTTCCTCTGCTTCACAGTTTTGGTTTATATTTTGTGCGTTGAACTCGTCTCGTTGAGACACTGCTTTGGACCCCCAACTTATCACCTACCTCGCTATGTGCAAGAAACGCCCAACCTGGGCCGCCTCCTCCTCTCCACCAAGGAGTTGCAGAGCAAGCTTCGACCTTCTCCATGCCTATTTAAGGATAGGAAAATAACCCTTGGCTCTGGTGCTTGTATCCTCCTCTCTTAATCAGCCCCTAACTGCCCCTTAATGTCGTGAGCTGTTCGCTCTTCTTCTCTGGCAATGGCTAACTCACCCCGACCACAGATACCACCTCAGGCCAATTACTCTTGTGGTGAGTATTCTCGACACCTGGTGGTCCTTTTACCTTCCTTATTTTTCCCCGTGAAAGCCCCCGCCGCTCTATCCTATAACCTGGTTCCGACCTCCACCACCGCCGATAGGTCAGAGTTCTCTAGTTCTCCTCCGGAAGCGGAAGGACCTGCTTTGGACTCGCAATGCACTCGTAGTTGTTTTACGAGCCTTATTTGGCATTCATCTCTCAGTTTTCAGTGTTGTTGATTGGGTTTTCATTGCCCCTGTTCACCGACTATTTTTAGAGCTATATGGCGGTACAGAGATACTCGCCTTGTGGCGAATGCTCCTTGATTCTCATCAGAGCCCATCGGCCCCATTCGTGGTTCCAATATATCGAAACGTGGCCAGACATTGTGCAATGACCCTGGAGTCAAAGCAGGGTGTACAACCCTCACGCCATGGCCAAGGTTGAAGATGCTTGACCGTGCAATGACGCCCGTGGTCATGCCCCTGTGATTGGGATGATTAATCATCCATGGGCATAATAGTAAATTCATCCCTTCCCTTGTTTCTCGCCAACGATGATGAATTGTTCAAATGACAGTACTGCCCTCACTACTTAATTAATTCGATTTTACGAGAAAGGGTATTTTGGTCATTTCACCTACTATTTACATCGATTTATATTTTCATTGAAATTACTGTCACGCTATGGTTTTCTTGCATTCCAATTGGCTGATTTTACTTAATTCATAGTAAATCGATCCATGGTCAGAAAAATGCAAATAAATAGTCGTCGGAAAGGATTTTTTTGAGTAGAATCCAAATTTCTAGTTTTTGAGTCCTGTTTCTAAATTCTTTCTCGAAGTTTATTTTAAACATCATGTTAATTACATTAAATGATCTAAAATGTGTATTTAATTCATTTTAACTCAAAATTGGGAAATAAAAGATGTTTTCTTAATCAAGGGAGTATGATTAATCGTTTGGACTAGGTTTTGAGCATTAAATCGTGGTTTTGAAAATAAGTTCCAAAATTAGGGTTTTTCCTATGCTTTATGCCTTAATATATACTAATACATGTGTAATGTTTATAACTAGGGAAAATGGAAGTGAAACAATATGATTGGCGAAAGTAATGGTAATGAATCTAGATCAGGTATGTGAAGCCTATTTCGTGTGTGATACTTATTTGTGTATGTGATTCCTATTATATGTGTGGAATGCATGAATGTGAAATCTATGTGCAAACAATCCTAATCCTTCAGTTGGGTCTTATCCAACCCTACAAACATTTTGTGCTTGCCTTGATATCCTCCTAAATGCCTTTATTTGGCTCTTTACTTATTTGATGCTTCTGATTACATTGTGGCTCATTCATTTGAATTATGTGAATCTTGCTACCACTTTTGTTGACTCATTTACTTGGAAATATTGTATATTGTTGTTGCTTATGTTGTCTCCTTTATTACATGGGTTTTATTCCCAAATGCTATGATGCAAATGTTACTTTCATATTTCTCACTACTTCCAAGTAAACTATTAAGCATGATGTATTTTAGGCCAAATGACAATGTAGTGTACATGTGTACAAACCACCCATAGGGCACTGAGGTTTTAGTCCTCCTATCGGGCACTAGGGTTTTAGTCCCCCTGCCATTTTATATTAGGCACTGGGGTTTATATTAGGCACTGGGGTTTTAGTCCCCCTGCCACTTTATATAGGCACTGGGGTTTTAGTCCCCCTGCCACTTGGTGAGGTTCGGTAGGTGCCTCACCATACATTGAGATGACTTTGTGTCTTAATATATTCATGCTATGTGATTATTATTGTGGTGATTGATTATGGTGGTCTTCTCTCTCTTATTCATATACTTGCCTCATTCCTTTTAAAATCTCTTAGTGTAGAGAATCTTTTATATTGCAATGCTTTGAATTATTTGTCCTATTTCTCTTGACTAACACATACTTTTATCTCTCTCTTGTTGGATGACCCCAATCATCCAGGCTTGGATCAGAGTGCGCAGTGGAGATTTGGTGAACCTACCTAAGGCTAAGGAGATCTTGCACATATAGATAGCTTGGACTAGTTGCATAAACTTTTGTTATGTTTGCGGAGACAAGTTGTATTAGTTTAAGTCTTCCTCTACCTAGATCCTATAGTTGTATAAAGTTGTACTCCCATTTGGGAAATTTTTATAATGTACTCTTTATACAATTTGAATAAAGTCAAGTTTTAAATCTTCCGCTGCCACACATTTGATGTATTTGTTTATCATGTTTTATAGTAGAGACTTGGTCTTTACAACATGGTATCAGAGCATCAAGGTAGTCATATTCTTGACTAATTCAAATTGTCTCCTAGATAGAACCCTTACCATATATAGTTTCTTTAGTAAGTTTTTCACCTTAGAGTTGACCTATGATGAAAGTTTGATTTAGGATCATAATAATTTCATAATTAGAAATAAAATTTGTTAACTTTGGGTGAATTGTCTATTGAGAAGCTACTAGAGCAATAAGTTGAAGTGATGGTGTCTAGAAAGGGTTAGAGCTTGGGGGCTGGAAATATTTTCCTCCGCCCCACTAGCTTGGTAACGAGGACTCCTGAGCTCATATGACCTGGCCTGGCCTGATCTGATACAGACAGCTCGAAATAGTCTATCTTTGGGCATGTTGCCTAATTGTTGAATACCTTAGGAAAACCATAAGTGATGATTTGATCTCTTACACAAAAATCATCCTTAAATACCTTATACTCCTATGTTTAGGGTTTAGTGTACTCTATGTTACACCTTAAAGCTTGGTTAGTAAATCCTTTTAGTGTAGAATTTTATGTACCCTTTTACCCTTATCTTAGTTTGACTTAGTTGACCCTTTTAAGGGGTGGAGTGAGGGTAATGGTGTTAGTACCCTATTTGGTTTTGCAAATCTAATTTCGAGGATCAAATCCCTTTTTTGGGGGATGGAATCCTAATTAAAAGCAAAATGAAATACCTTTGGAGTTAAAAACCCTATCTATGTGGACATACGTACATAATAACTTATGTGAACAAGAATTTACCCAGCACATTATACTTGTAATTCAACTTGTTTTTTTATACACACATGAATATGTAGTAAGTCATATAGAGATAGTTCATATGCTTGAACCTTCACATATTCTTGATGCACATAATAATGAGTTACTCATTACTAATTGTGAAAGTACATAACGTTGACTATGCCACCCTAATGGTAAAATGGGTATGGATAATGCACCCTAAGGATGCTTTAACATGTAATGATCATGTTGACCTAAACCCTAATATGTAATCATCTAGCTTTGATAACATATACATATATATATATATATCATTAATGCCTTTCATGATACATTAGTGATATTAGGTGTCATCATCACATAATATACCTTGATACATATAAATGGATTATAGTCACAAAGTTATCAATATATGTAAAGTATATCACCTTGTTCTCTAATGAACACCTGATCATAACTTGATATATGAATTAATTCATTAATATTTAATGTGTTACATCCTATTCACTAAAATGCATATAATGACTCAAACAGGATAATGAATAATTGGATTCACATAAATATTCATAAATGCCTAATGTGAATTAAAATATGTATAATTTATAATATGAATTGTAATGGACGAAAATGATTAATGATGTCATTTATATGGGTATTAAAGATGATATGACGATGTGCAATATGGACATTATTTGGAATTATTATAGGCTTAATAACTTGTTGGATAATAATAACTTTTTCTACAAAATAATTTGTGATAATTCTACATGATAGTTTTAAGAGGATAATGGAAAATGAATTCATGTTATTAAGGTTTTTGACCTAATACATTAATTAATGTTGAATGGCTTAGTAAAACCTAATTGTGCTTAAAACCCTTGATGAGGGAAATACACATGATATAATGTTGAGATGTAATTGTTTTGAATAAAATGTGGCACAAGTGATGGTATAATATATATGATGCCTCTTCATGATGGAGATTATGCTAATAAGACAAAAATGTTGATTATGTTGTGTCTGATAAGAGGTTATAGGTTTTGTGGAAACCTTAGTGAGACTTGGCTTATATGTAGAGCTTTTTGAAGTACCCACCTAGATTCTTAATGTTGGGATGTTACACACTCACCCTCTCTTCCCTCTTATTGTGATTTCGGGGATGAAATCCTCTTAAGGGGTGGAGTGTTGTAACATACTGAAATCTAGGGTCTTCCCTGAAATTTACCCATTGTTGAGCTTTTCTTTGCCTTCTAGTCCATTTGGACCTTTTTCATAAATTTCCATCCTTTTGGATCATTTTTGGACTCTATATGCAATTTGAGCATTAGTGATGGTGAAATTCCATTTTTACCCCCATTTATGATAATAAAGGAGCCAACATATGGAAAATCAAATCTCTTCCTGAGGGGTACCATGCTCGAATCTATGGAAAATCAAATCTCTTCCTGAGGATACGGTACACCACTTCCCCTCTTAGGGCTAGGAACCCCATGTTCACTTTTTGATGACCAACTACATGCTCAATGTATTAACCACGAATCAAGAATGTATAAGGCATGACACACACTTCCTGTCATCCTTCTACTTGAGCAACACTTCAGAGTCGAGTCCTCCTCAAGGACAACCAACAAGGTACAAGGCCTCACAACTTGTTACTAAATCTCTCCAGGTCTAAGGAACTCTTCTTCCTATCTTAGAAGGTAAACACCTATATCACAGGAACATAGGTACTAGAAGCATCATCCTCTCTCTAGGGTTTGGTTCCTCTAAAGGCAACCAAGATATCATCAGCCTCTAGGGATCATGCATGAGGTAACCACTATCATCCACTTAGGTCGCATCATCCTCAACTCCCCACTTTTCCTCATATTTGGAGTCTAGGCTTTCAACCTTCTTGTATGAGTCATGTTCTCTCTCTCTCTCTAGAGACAACCCTACAACCAACCTTACTATCAGAGGTCCTATTTTCCTAAAGGATCAAGCTCACAAGCATACCCCTACATGATGAAGCTTATGTTTGATCAAGGTTATCCATAGCTCTATATGATTTTCTCATAAGTTATCCTTCATACTCTCTTGGCCAGGGTTTCAACTTATTGCTTGCACTACTAACATACTCTGGGTGCCTACTATTCCATGCTCATATAAGCTCATAGGGTTTCCATAGGTTCTTCTCTAACCTCATCAAAGAATGAGCTATCCTTCACTCTAACGTGCACGACCCTTCACAAGGTTGAGTTGCTAGGGGCACTAGGTCATCCAACCTCTCATAGCTCATATGGCATCCCAAAGGCATGTCCATCCAAACACATGGTCTATCGTGACATCTAACTCATCATGTCATCTCTCTCTCTCTCTAACCACCACTTAGGATTAGGGTTAACATCATCCTCAGAGGATGTGCCAGGTCTCTACTTTTAATGGAGATCTCTATCTCCAAGACTAACTTTCTTTCCTTATCCTCTTAAAAAGAAGGTCTAGCCTCAGGTCTATCCTGAGAGCATGACAACTTATGTCATACGACCTAAGCATGTATCTATTCCTTTACGCTTAATCTATTAAGCTTATGTCCATGACATCTTATTTACATGCTTTTTATTAATTTGGGGGAGGATTCCTTAAACCTTATCAACCTTACCCATACTTCAAGAGGGTGAGGAGAAGAGAGAAAACCCTAATCCTTAAGGTCCTTAACAGAATTTGAGTTGAGAAGGGATGAACAAGATGAGAGAGTCCTAAAGGTATCTTATTTTGAATCATACCCTAAGAATTTGGCCAGGCAGTCACACGGATCTGGGAGTCCTCATATTCCGACTAGCAGTGCGGAGGAAAATTTTGCCAGCCCCAGTCGTGATCCTTTTCTAGACACCTCTGTCTTTCGGATAATCCTCTAAAAACTCCCTTGGGTTCTACAGAATTTGTAAAATTTAATAATTATTAAAGATTAAGTGAGGAACCTTCACTCTAACACCAAATGTAATGACCCCGCCTTCCAGTAACCCCCAATTAAGGGAGACCAGGAGGTCAGAGCCATTATTCTAATTTTCGGATCAAGGTTCGACAAATAATTAAAAGCAATTATTAAATTCTACTAAACTAAATTGAAAAGCTATAATAAATAAAATTTTGCATACCTTGGAAAATTCAGATTTCTAAACTTCTATCCACATATGAATTCAACTCTAACTAATCCCCCTTGAACTTTAATTCACGTATTTCACAATATGACATTTTACTGTTTGTCCTTTTTGGTTTTTGTCACTAAAATGCCGACAAACAAAACGTCGGTCAGCACAAAGCTGGTATGTGGGGGAAAAGAATAAACGTGCAATTAATATCAACATATTGCAATCAATTATAGTTTGACAACCAAATTTACATTTTAAACATGACCGCTCAATCCATACATACCCTAGCCTCTGCGTTGTCCCTGCAGTGGACATGGATACTACCATTCCTTATGGTAGATCCCCATTAAACCTCGCATGATCCTCCCTGACAGGTAGATCAATATCTAGGGTTGAGTCGCATGACACTACCCATAGGTAGACCAATCCCTAACTCATGGGGTGCTAAAGAGTCGTATGGCACTACCCATATGTAGCCCAATCCCTGACTCAAGGTGACTTGATGGACCTACCCCATTGGTAGCCATATACTAAGTCATCCAATGACCTAATGGACCTACCCCATAGGTAGCCATGTACTAGGTCAAACAATTAAGCTACAGAGGAGGACCAGGATCTGGGCCAGTCATGTACTCATAATTATGTGATAATCATAGTCACTTTATAGTTGCATGAAATAAAAGTCATACAAGTAGTTATTTTCGGGCAACCGATAAAACATTTGGGAATCGCCGTGAAACTTAAGCGATTATTCATACATGTAACCACATACCTGTTCAGTAGATTTCTCAAGCTAATATCAATTCCAACCAAGAAAGCAATCCAAGTAAGTAGTTCAACCACACAATCAAGAATCCTGAAAAACACATGTACTCTACTTACTACACACTTTATCAAGATTTTTTCTATTCAACTTGAAATTGCTCCCTAAGGTTTTTCGTATCCATTTTAGGGTTTCATTTGCAATTATGGTTTCACTTCATTTACTATTTTAAACCCTAATTCTATACAATTACTTACAAACCTTAATTTCGGATTAAAGGCACACTTAAACATTAATTAATCCCATGATGCCTCTTTTATATTAAAACTACCATATTTATCCTTTTAATCCATGGCAGGATCATTATGCTCTTTTATCATCAATTCATAGTTCATTATGGTCTAATTCACAAATGAACTCTATATATCATTAAAACCACTTTTTTATTCACTAGAAAACTCTAATTTCATATTAAGGATATTTATCCACAAATAAGAACTTCTATACTCGAAATAGCTTAAAATCATCATCCCTTAACTTTATTCACAATTTTGAATAATTAAAGTCATTAAGAGTAGCATTTACCAATATTAGGGTTTCACGGCCCATTAAAGCACATTCATGCACATGAAACTCTAAAATGGACTAATTACGTGCAAAGTTCATCTTTTTCAATCTTAATGTAACTCTTTATGATTAACATGTTAATATCAACTTTAATCATCTATTAAACCCTACTAATCACAATAATCATATGAAAATAGGGTTTCTTAATCATTATTACATTAAAGTTGATAAATTACACTACTTTTCGAATTGCAAGAGGTAATAGATTTTAAACATATTTTTATTGGATTTCGCTCATTATTCTAAGCAATTTTCATATTTTATGTGTATTCATCTGAGCTACGGTTAAATAGATATGAATTTCACAAAATTACTTACTTTGGGCCAATAGGGAAGCGCCACGTAGCCTTTATCATGCAACGTTGCTTGCCTTGCTCGGAACATTTTGAAATTACCACTCTACCCTTGGTTAAGTTACAGGTTGTTCTGCCTGCAGAAGGGCAAGATGGTCCAAGGACCCAAAGGTCATCTTCCTCCCCGCGACAGTGCACCCTGCCGCCCTAGCTGCAAATCTTGTGGCCTCTCCTCCTTCCCTGGGACCTCGATGGCCATTGGGGACTGATCCCCTACCTCCGTTGTGCCCTTGCGCAGCCGAGGCTACCTCAGGTACGGTCAGAATGGCCGGGAGCAAGCTCTACAACTCGCAACACGCAGCCATGATGCATCTGCGCTGTAGGTGTGCCGCAGGTAACCTCATGAAGTTGGATGCTCGAGGGCATTATCTGATCATGCACAAGTCTTCGAGGAACATCATGCCTTCCTCCAGATGGCTCCACACCTCCTCATTGCTCCAGAGAAAGCACCACTCGATGTTAGGGTTTTGAAAACAAGAATGATGAAGAAGGTGAGAGAAAGGGTTCTTGGAATTAACTTACACTTGGCCAAGGCTCTACCCCTTATATAGGGGAGAGTAGCAATGCCCTAGGACGTTCATCCAAGAGAAATCAAGTTCTCTCCCATAAGGAATCCTATTTCTTCCATGAGAAGTAATCTTCTCTCTCCTAATTATTTACTTATTTATCCATATGCTTTGGTTATTAGGAAATTCTAGAATTAATTATCTCTTTTAATATCCTTGCTCTTGGCTTTTAATTCATTGGCCTCGAAATTATATATCTCTATAAGTAGGAAATACTTCCTTTTTATCAATATTACATAATCCATTAATTATGTATTCAAATTATCTCCTTATTTTCTATTATTGGTATTTTTCTATTTCTTTTTGTTAATTGGGACTCATTGGATCCCAAGAAACTCTTTCGAAATTCCTTCATAAGGATACATATTATCCTTCTAGATGCATCAATACTCATTATTTCACATTATCTTGTTTATTTCTTATTAAAATATCTCTTTTTGAGGATTTCTCTTTATTTCTCTTTATTTTCCTCATTGGTATTTATTTTATCATTAGGAATCCTTGGAATACGAAATTCCACTAAGGATAACTCAATTATGCCTCTTTCCACTTATTTTCCACATTTTATCATTATTTTCAATTTCTTTCTTAAACATAAATACTTAATTTATCTTTTCTTTTCTTATTGCATTTTCTATGCAACTTTGGATTCCTTGGGACCCAATGAATCCAAGAGGCATGAAATCCACCTTTGGATTACATTCTTTTTCCTTCTAGAGGTTTCCACATCTCTCTTTTCTCAAAAACTCAATTATTCATTTATTAATTGAATTTCCTTGTTATTGGGCCCAATAGCCAATAAAGCCCAAAACACAATCATCAAGGCTATTTTAAATGAAACCCATTTATTCGAAACAAATTGTATCGTTATTTGTCCAAATATCTTTAATACGAGAAATTGCATTTCTCACCCAATGAACCCAAGAATTGGGGTCGTAACACTTACTATCTCTAGGATTTTTAGTGGTGCACGCAACTCCACGTGAGTGGAGGCTCCATCAAAAATTGGTGTCGTTGCTGGGGACAACGGAATGTTTTAATTCCATTTGTCAACTTGTGAGTTGATTAGGATTTTACACTTTACCTTGATAATTACTTCATATATCTGTTTGACCTCATCATTTCTCCACATCGTCTAAAGTGTGATTTTGCTTCTACTCAAGTATAAAATGTGTATGAAACCTTTGCATAACATCAGATTCTCCCCTAAACTAGAGTATGACTCTGAGGTAGAACTAAGCTTCCACCAACACATCAGACTCAACCGCCAACAAGCCAGACAGATGGCTGAAGAACAATGCCAGACCGCCTTGGTACTGGGAAGAGTCAACGCAGCCATAGCAGCTCAGAGAGCACAACTCATCGTTGATACACATGCTCAAATTCAAGCTAAAGTTCGTGCTGAAGAGCAAGCCCGTATCCATGTTGAAAATGAAGAAGCTACAGCCGCCGCTCAACTTTTGACAAGGAACAAGCAACTTCGTGATTACGTTGTTCCTAAGAACTCTGAAGATAATCACCCAGTCCAGCCACCTCTCATCAACGCTCCTAACTTTTAGATCCAAACACAATGGATCCAAATTATGCAAGGTATCTCTTTCTCTGGGAACGCTGGAGAGGATTGCATGGATCGTATGAAGCAATTCAAGACACTCAGTCGATTGGTACCACAGGCCGAAGCTACTAATGATGCAATCATGCTTTGACTTTTCAACTTTACTCTGTCTGGAAGGGCATTAAGTTGGTATAACTCATTAGATGGAGAGCCAATCACCACCTGGGCTCCCTTGGAAGAAAAGTTTTTGGAAAAGTTCTTTCCCCCCTCACTGACCTACCAGATTAGGGGACAGATCAACCAATTCTCCCAACTTCCTAGAGAATCTCTAGCAGAATCCTGGGAAAGGTTTAAGGAATTACCGAGGAAATGTCCACATCACGGAATCTCACAACATTAGCTCATAGAAACATTCTATAGAGGAGTAAGCGATGACATTAAGAAGTTCTTGGATTCCTCATCTAGGGGGAATTTCATGCGAAAGAATTATGAAGATGCCTGGAAGATTGTCACACTCGGAGCCGAGAACCAATCTAATTGGGGAAGGCCATATACCGGAGGAGTTCTAAAGGTTTGTAAAGCTGAGGAATCTGTAGAGTTGAAAGCCATCGCCAAAGCTCTAAAAACCATAGCTCATAAGCAACAAGTTCTTGAAACATTATTTGGGGAATATGATAGAAAGAAGAACTCCCAGGTTCAACAAGTTAAAGTAGCTACCAAAACTTGCGAAGCTTGTCACGCATCTAATCACCCCACATTATCATGTGGTCTCTTATACAATGTAATGATGGATCTACAACCACCACAACTACAATATGAACCAATTATTGAACATCCCAAGGATCAGCTACCTGAGCAAGTGAATTCTATCCACTCCATACCAGGCCAAGTACATTATAATCCATATCAACCGAGGAATCATCCCGGTTTTCAATATGGGAATCCTGCGGGAACTGCCAACCCACGACACCAGATGCAAGGTGGGTCTTCCAATAGATTACCACCTGGATTTCAAAGCAATTATAATTGAAATCAAGGAAATTATAGGGGTGGGCCCCAAAGGCTTGTCTACCCAAGAAATTCCTCTACATACTACCCTTTGTTGCATCCACCATTGCAACAAACTCAACTACAACAACCACAACAACTCCAATTACCAACACCTCAGCAACAACAACCACAAGGGTAGCAACAAGTTACACAATACCAACAAAAGAATGCTCTGCCTCTGCCAACAGATGAGTTATCCATGATTAGGCAAATGCTGCAATCTCAGCAGACCATGCTTTCCAATCAACAAGCCCAACAAAACGCTGTGGAAACTCAATTGGCACAGATCACAGCCCAGCTGAAACCCCCAGTAGGTACTTTTGCTGGTCAGCCAAAAATAAACCCAAGACACGATCAATGCAGATCGGAACAACTGAATGCAGTCACCACAAGGTCTGGTCGTGTCCTTGATGAAGTCACCAACGTTATTCAAGAAGACGGAGATATAACTGAAGTCAACCCAATTGCAAGCACAAATAAAGAAACTAAAAAAATTTGTAGAAGTTGGGAAGGAAAAGGAAAAAGAGCAAGTTACCAAGGAATCAGAAGTCCCACCGTATAAACCTAGGATACCTTACCCAGGTAGATTGATAGAAACTAAACTGAACACTAGATTTTAGAAATTCAAGAAAGCTATGAAGAAGCTATATGTCGATATTCCATTCCTCGATGCTCTTTCTGAAATCCCAGCTTGGTCCAAATACCTGAATACCTTACTATCAAAGAAATATATGACTGAAGAACATGAGACTGTCAAATTATCTCAAAATACTTCTGACATCATTCTTAATAAGATGTTGAAGAAGCAGAAGGACCCTGTCTCCTTTGGCATCCAATGTTCTATCAGAAATACTTCTTGCAAGAAAGGATTAGCCGATTTGGGGGAAGCATATCCGTTATTCCATTTTCCATCTGTTAAAGATTGGGTTTTACTAATTTACTACCCACAACAATGACAATTCAATTGGCTAATTCTACCATCACTACACCCTTGGGAATTATTGAAGATATCCCAATAAGAGTAGGGAAAGACTCGTATGTTCCCTGTGACTTTGTTATTATGGATATAAAAGAAGACTTGTAATATCTAATAATATTCGGCAGACCCTTCCTTGCTACAACTAGAGCTCTAATAGATGTTGAATCTGGCATAATTACCTTAAGATTGGGAAAGGAAGCCGTTCAATTCAGAGTCTTTGACAGCTTAAAAGGCCCTAGCATCCACGAAGAGCTTTTTCTTCTCGCGGCAATTGATAAAATGTCTCAGCTAAAACAAGAACCTTCTGAACCATCAGATGATTTGGAAAACATTTTAACAAATCCAGAAGTTGAATTCTCAACTGATGAACTGGTTTAGCAATGTCTGCAATACCTTGAACAAACTAAAGAAATCCCTGAATCTACCTTTGAGGAGTTGAAATATGTCACCATTTTGGAAACCACAGAAGTACCCAAACACCTGAAATGAAAGCTCTACCAGTTGGGCTCAAGCATGTCTTCCTGGACAAAGAAAAATTATGTCCGGTCATTATCAGTTCCACTTTAATACATGTGTGGCATACAGATCACAAAAACAAAATCTACTTAAGCAGAAGCGTTCGTTAGCAGCGGATTACCGAAAATCACTAAAAATTAAAACCATTTTACAGAGAGATCCACACATAGGAAAACTCTTTCATAAAGAACTGAAGTAATTTAATTACATACTAGTTCATAAGTACATGTCATGTATCATCTTGTTTTGAGAATTACAAGCATCAATTGCCCTGTTAAACTATACACAAGAAGTATAAAATCTCAAGGCACTAAGCCAAAATCTCAAAAGTACTAACTATTACTCCGAGGACCTGAGAGTAAAGAGACGACACATAGGACTTTCTATACATATATACAAGATGTGACAACCAGTGTTTCCACCTGAGAAATCACTACCGTTCTCTTCTACTGCTGTTGTGGTTGTCCTTCACCTATTGAAGGATTCCTGCCTCCTCATCCACGTCCACCTAAAAATGTGGATCCCACGGGGGTGAGACAATTGTAAATTTCCCCAGCGAGAGATATAACTCTCCTCCAAAACATTATTATTGCAGTTTAATTGAATAAAAATGTGTAGAGGAATTATATATTCAACAGCAGATAGATCAATGTCTAAATAGATTAGAGCAGTATTCTTATTCAGAGCATTTCAGATATAATTTGATAAAGCAGCATGATACTTATTCAATGAGGAATTAAAGTACATGTATAACATTTATCCTTGTAGGATATGCTAAGCAGAGTAACATCAACCTTCTCGGTCAGTATGAGATTATATGGTAGAGACATCATGTGTCAAACTACAATTATCTTTCCAGGGTATATTGACATCTTCTCTATAGAGTTATAGCCGTAGCATATACTCTCTTCAGGCTTAGATCACACAGCTAATGTCTGGTATTGTTTTGTGGAGTCATGACCTGTAGCCATACTCTTTTCAGGGTTATGGCACACAACCTATCCTATACATAGATGATAACACACAGTCATACCTACGGGGCATAAGGATATAATTACTCAATTACCCCCACATATTCAAAAATATGCGTTCCGAGTTTAACTTGTTTCACCATTCAGCAAATTCTGACGCTGATGGATTTGTGGCCAGGGCAACTACATTATATGATATCACTTGATTAATTAAGTGTATTACCATATTCTTTTAGAATTAAATAAGTTTCCAAACATTAAATATTATGACAATTGCTACAAAGAATGGGTAATACTTTCATCAAGTATTGTTCAACCCTTTAATAAAGTATTGGGATCTTAATCCCTCATCTCATCAGGTACATTTCCATTTCTTAACAAGTTCGTCATCATGATTATAGAATATGGGTATTCAAACCCTCAGTTCATCATAGAATACTTGTTACCACTTATTAGGTAACTTAATACCTTCAGGTCATCTGACCAAGGTAATCATGATTCTTGCTACACAAGCATTCTACATAGCTCACAAAGCTCATTTCACCTCTTATTACCTCTTAGTAAGCAACAAGGCATATTATGGCTCATTAACAACTTTAATAAAAGAAACATCATAGCTCATACCTGGCTATGTTCATCTTCTCAGGATACCTACATGGTTAGTACTTCATGATAACAATTATAATGCTTACATATCAGCACCATGCAACACAAAGTAATACCACTATTCCCTTTTTAGGGTTAGGATTTCTCTTACATATCATCACCCTCCATTATGGTTTTCCATAAATAACCATTTAGGTTCTCAAGATCATATTATTAATAATCAAACCCTATTTCATTGCTTCACACAACTAGGAGCCAACATTGATAACATAAGCATTTAATCATGCTTATTTATTCTCATCATTTATCATTGAATGAATTATCAACACAAGATATAAGTTCCTCTCTCAACTTTACCAGAATATGATTACATCATACTCTATTGTTTTGGCTTAACCCTTTCATAAGGCATATTAGCCTACACTTATCAAAGTGCATTACATCTCAATGTAACAATTGACATGGCATACTTTATGTATTAATCACCCAAGTATATTGGATTTAGAATACATCAAGGTGTATCATTCTCGAAGTGCTAGATGTGATACCTATCATTTCTTGATGTATCACTTCCCTCATCACCTTTATCTTAAGTTCATCAACTTATCTTGTATTAGGGTATCTCCCATCCTAATACTTTATACACTAGTTCATCACATTTATCATGTAATGTATTGGTCATAAATCACTTATTTTAAAATATGCAACCATTATTAATGATATGGATTCATCTCGAATTAAGGAACTATTGACATAAAGATATCCATTATCAACCTCTTTAGGTGTTTCACTTATCAATAGATTAGTCACTATTCCATTATTAGGGACAAGGTTTTCCATCTTTATAATTTAAGGTTCACATAACATCTCCCCATATATGGGTTTCACATAACATTACCTGAAATTAGGGTTTCTCAACCCATGGCCCTCAATTAGGGTTTCACATGTCATCACCCTTGATTAGGGTTTTACATAACATCTCTGTATTAGGGTTTCACTTAAGATAACCCTTGATTAAGGTTCCTTATGACATCACCCTCACTTAGGGTTTCACATATCATCATCCTTATTTAGGGTTTCATATGACATCACCTTCAATTAGCGTTTTACCAAGGATTACCCTAAATTAGGGTTTCACCAAGCATTGACCTAAATTAGGGTTGGGGTTCATCAACCTTCTCAATTAGGGTTTCATGATCTCTTTATCAAGGATCATACCCTAATTACATATTCTATTTATTTTGAATGTGTTGAGGCTGGATTGCTACATGATTATTATACATGTATGAATTTCTCTCTCTCATCCTCTCTAGGATGTTCATTACTCCAATATTGATTAGATTGAGTCAATCCTTTATTCAATTACATACATTTAGGGTTAGCATAGTGTATTGAGTCATTACTTCCATAAGAATCAAGGGTTAACCCCTCTAAGGGTACCAATCATCTAAGTACATTAGGGATTCAACCATTGTACTTTATCTTTGATAATCATCATTATCAATCATGGGATCAACTGATCTTTCATCACTTTAAGTCTTTAATCAATTTTGTATATGTTGAACCTCTATTCGGTTTTGACCCTTGAATCTCCAAACGGTTTGAAGTCAAACATACCCAAACAGTTTTGAACAATCATGTCCAAACGGTTTTGAACAATCATGCCCAAACGGTTTTGATCAAACATGTCCAAACGGTTTGATCAATCATGCCCAAATGGTTTGAGACCATTTAGACCTCCAAACGGTCTTGGTCTCATCCTCAAACGGTTTTGAAAACCGTTTCCATTCAATCAGTTTTGGAAACCCTAAACATCAAACGATCTTGAAGATCGTTAATCATCAAATGGTTTAGAAACCATTTCTTTCCAAACGGTCAACTAAAATCCAAATGGTCAACTGTCCCAAATGGTCAACTGTCTCAAATGGTCAACTGTCCCAAACGGTTTTGAACCCAATTCCTCAAACGGTTTGGTGGAACTGATTGACCAATTTTATTGGAAACTGATTGAAGTTGCAATTTTGGGAAAAGTGTCCAAGATGATGTCATCATCATCTACCTTCATTTCTAAGGTTCACATTACTACTGATTTCATAGAATCATCCATTACAACAAGCATTTAATCAAGAAGAAGGAGAAATCAACACAACTTGTAAAAATTGGAATTGAATAATGATGTAAATGGGTTCAAGTTATATAACCCGCCTTCAAAGAATGATTCAAATATCCAACTCCACATATTTAATGGTGGAATAATCTTTTTAAACTATCCCAAGCTCGTGCTCAACTCTTTGAGTGAAAAAGATTGGCTAGGATTGAAGATTGATTGGAGAAAAGAAGAAATCAAGCATTGATTTGTGATTTCCACCATGAATTCATGGTTGAAGATGATCAAGGATCTTACCTACAGGTTGAAGTTCGTTCCCCTTCTGCTCCTAAGTTCCCTTGTGCTTGTCCAAAGCAAGGAAGAAAGAAAATCCGAAAAAGAGTCTTTGGTTGAATGGGAAATGAAGTGTTTATAAAGGAATTTCAAGGAGAGAGAAAGTTGAAAAGCAATCCTTCAACTCCCCAAAATGGTGCCACTTAACCCCCTCTACTCCTTGCATTCTAAGGCATCCTACTTTGCCTTTAATTCTTCTACATTATCCACAATTTAAAGGAAAAGCAATTAAGCACCTTAATTCATATAATAATAATATCCATAATTGAGTGGATATTACTTTTGATTAACTAATGTGAGTGGGCTCTCCACTCACTTAGATATTTTCGTGGCCTTTGCAAGGCATAAGGACGTGCACACTTATATAATTTCAACCATCTCATTTTTGGTTGAAGGGCACTTCAATTAACATATTTATTTTTGCATTAATTTAAAGTAAAGTTCCATTTATGCTAAAATCTTGATTATTTTAATATCAAGATTCTCTCTCTTCCAAAATGATTCAAATGAGGCGCCCCTCTCAAATTATTTTGTCTACACGATGCCAAGAATCATGAGGGACCCTCTTGAAGTGGTATTTTGCATATTGAACACTAGGTTTTAGGTAAATTGCACATTACACCAAAACTAGGTTTTAATGCACAAAGATTGCTTAGCAGGCTCTATCTTGGTGCTCAAGCTTGTGGGAGCCATACCACTGCATTATACTCATTCCTATGATGATTCAACATCTGAGGAACATTTTATCATGTAAAATTTGCAAGTTAACCCCTCAACTTGGGTAATTTGCACTTTAGTCTAAAACTAACAAAACATTGTTTCAATCATTATTCAAAAAGGACTAAAATTGAAATATAAGTTCCTCTTAAGCCTTAATTACTTTTCAAAAGATAAGAGCAAACATATAATCAACCTCATTAAGAAAAACATCTAGGGTTAACACATAACCCAGGTCAGGGATGTTACAAGACGACCAAGAAGAAAGAATGCTTAATGAGTTACGGAAGTACAAGAAAGTCATTGGATATAAGATGACTGACCTAATGGGAATAAATCCAGCTATGTGCATGCATTGATTACCCTTGGTATAATATTTTAAACCTTCATGGGAACACCAGAGGAAACTAAACCCAAATCTCAAAGAGATGGTTTGCCTCGAGGTTCTTAAACTCCTAAAAGCTGGTATCATTTATCCAATTTCCGATTCTCAATGGGTTAGTCCAGTCCAAGTGGTCCCTAAAATGGGGGGAACCACTGTCATTTTGAATGAAAAAACAAACTAGTACCCACAAGGACTGTCACTAGATGGAGGATGTGTATCAATTATAGGAAATTGAACAAGGCAACAAGAAAAGATCACTTTCATCTACCTTTCCTTGATGAAGTCCTTGAACGTTTGGCCCACCAAAAATTCTTTTGCTATCTTGACGGTTATTCAGGGTTTTATCAAATTCTGATACACCCTGAAGATCAAGAAAAGATGACTTTTACTTTCCCCTTCGGAACTTATGCCTTTAGAAGGATGCCTTTTGGACTATGTAATGCACCCGCAACATTTCAAAGGTGTATGTCTCCCATATTCACATGATTAACTGATTCCATCATGAAAGTTTTCATGGATGACTTTTTAGTTTATGGGGACTCTTTTGACAACTGTCTGCTTAACCTCGATAGAGTACTACAAAGATGCGAGGAAACAAATCTGATCCTTAATTGGGAAAAGTGTCATTTTATGGTGACAGAAGGAGTTGTCCTCGGGCATCGAGTGAGCAAAAGAGGGATTGAAGTGGACAAAGAAAAGATAGATGTCATTTTAAAACGGACACCACCAAAAGACATCAAGGGAGTACGAGCCTTTTTGAGCCATGCCGGATTTTATCGAAGATTTATCAAAGATTTTTCAAAAATAGCAAAACCCATGTCTCACTTGTTGACTAAAGATGCAGATTTCAATTTTGATCAAGAATGCCTACACAACTTCATGACCCTAAAGAATTCCCTGATCTCGGCACCTATACTAAGAGCCCCTGACTGGTCACAACCCTTTGAGATAATGTGTGATGCCAATGACTACACTATAGGGGTAGTATTAGGGCATAGAATGTATAATTAAACCCTATGTGATATACTATGCATAAAAAACGCTTGATGAAGCCCAAAAGAACTATACAACTACCGAAAAAGAGTTCTTGGCAGTCATCTACGCTTTTGAAAATTTCTCTCTTATCTGATCGGATCAAAAGTCATAGTATACAGAGACCACTCTGCAATAAAATATCTAATTCAGAAACAAGATGCAAAACCCAGACTTATTCACTGGGTGTTGATGCTTCAAGAATTTGATTTGGAAATAAAAGATAAAAGTGGGGTAGAACATGTCGTCACTAACCATTTAAGTCATATTGAGCCTCAAGACGAAGACAACATACTTATCTGAGACTCTCTACCTGACGATCTACTCATGAAAGTTGCCACCGGATTTCCTTGGTACACCAATATAGTAAACTATCTGGCTATAGGAATTGTCCACCATGTTGCTTCCTACCATGACAGAAAGAAATTTCTTCATGACGTCAAGCAATACTTTTGGGATGAACCATATATTTTCTACTTATGCACAGACGGATTATTCCGCTGTTGTCTCCCTAGAGAATAAATTATTCCAGTCTTAGAACACTATCATTCTGGCCCCACTGGAGGGCACATGAGTTCATAGAAAATCACCCTTAAAGTCCTATAGTCAGGATTCTTCTGGCCAACAATAGCGAAGGATGCCCATGAATTTGTGCAATCTTGCAATAAATATCAACTGTCTGGAGGGATATCGAAATGAAATGAAATTCCACTAACTCTGTGGCAGGAGATCGAACTTTTTGATGTATGGGGAGTGGACTATATGGGTCCATTTCCCCCATCTTATGGATTCTCTTATATTTTGGTTGCTGTGGACTATGTATCCAAATGGGTAGAAGCTATACCCACTGTATCTTGTGACTCTAAGCCGATTATTAAGTTGTTTAAGGATATCATCTTTCCAGATTCGGAGTCCCTAGAATGGTTATATCCGATGGGGGGTCACTTTTCTCAGAAAGAAGCTTCGAAGCTCTTCTGCGAAGATACAGAGTAAAACATAAGGTCGCCATGCCTTATCATATGTAGACTAGTAGCCAAGTTGAAGTCTCAAATAGACAATTAAAGGCTATCTTAGCGAAAACTGTCAATAGAAACCACACGGATTGGTCCACCAAACTTCCTGATGCTCTCTGGGCATATCGTACTACTTACAAAACACCAATAGGAACAACACCATTTTGTTTGGTGTATGGGAAATCGTGCCATCTCCCAGTTGAATTAGAACACAAAGCATGGTGGGCTATCAAACAATTGAATTTCGATTTCAAAAGTGTCGGTGAATACAGACAACTCCAATTACAAGAACTGGAGGAACTAAGAATGGCTGCCTATCAGAATGCTAGGATCCACAAAGAGAAAACTAAAATGTGGCATGACGGCCACCTTAAAAGGAAATATATCATTGTCAGAGACTAGGTCCTTCTTTTCAACTCCAAACTCAAAATGGTCCGGGCCCTTTGGTGTGCTCCCACCAATGGTGTTACACACTACCCAATTGGAGTTTTGAATAGGAGCAACCCCGTGGATGGAAGCACATGGGTGGATTCACTTTTGAAATTTATAAAACCTAACTTAACACCTACTTCTACTAAAACAACTACACCTGCAAGTGCACGGGGCCGTGTCGTAGTATAGGAAGGTGGCAAGTATAGGGTCGATCCATAGGGAGAAGAGGGGGCACTAGAGCTAGGTTTAGTTTCACTAGGTTCCTACTGTGGAGACTAGGGTTAAGTCTTTGAAGGTTGTTTTTATTATTAAACTACTATGAACAAGTGAGGAATTAAAGGCAAGAATGAAATCTACGTGAACCCTAGACTATATTAAGGCTAAACAGACAAGAAAGTATTAAGCTAGGTATGAAAGGGCAAATTACACTAAGATAGGTAAGAAGAGCAATTAGAGAACTAAACTAGCATGAACAAGACAAGAGCAAAGCAAGAAGCTAACTAAGCAAAGAAAGATCTAACTAAGCTAAGCAAGCACAAAACTAGGGTTTTAAGTAGTAAAGAGAGGTATGAGCTGTTTAGGGTTATGAACTTATCACTTAAGTTGGGGGGTAACATATGAACATTATGATTCCAATTAGATTATCCAAACCAAACAACAAGTTAGAGTCTAATGAATTAACCTAAGCTACTAACTGGCCATGGGTATGCTAGGTTGTGTATAGGGGAACTAGTCCCTAACACCCTCTACTCCCCTTACGAGGCTCAATTGGGTTAGGGATTAGGTTAAATTCAATTAGAGTTTAATCAAGTCTAGACTTCTATATTAGGCATTCCTAGGGCAATTAGGGGCCGAGGGTAGTAATAGGGAGGTGAAATTATGGTTTTGGACCCCAATTCCCCCACATTCTAGCCTTGAGAAGGTTCCATGCTAATTGCACTAGAATCATCTAATCTAGATACTTAGATCTCTCACTTAGGTTTACATAGATTGATTAGGATGTAGGAAGATGGGAGGAGACCTAGGGATCCAAGAATTGGACTTGGGGGCAAATCCCAAAATTCACACATATAAACAATTTGCCTAAATTCCTAGGTGGTTTCACACACAAACCAACAAGCAATCCATGGAGAATGATATATAAATAGAATATAATCATTAAAAAATGGAATTACAACATTTACATGTCATTTTACCCCAATATGGTATCAAAGTAACATAATTTCCCCCAAACAGCCCACCCAAGGGGCCTAGCTACTCATAACAAAGAAAAATACAAAAAGAAAGGAGATAGAGAAAGAAGTAGCCATGGAGCTCGGTGTAGATGAGGAATCTCCTTCCTCCAACTGCTGCAAAGACATCCTCTTTGTTCTCCTTGGATGGAGTGGAGTGGGATGATGGTGGGAAGTGGATGGAAGGCTTAGATATGGGGGTTTATGTGGTGGAAATGGTTAAATGGAGTGGATTTGAGGTGGAGGTGAAGTGGAATAGAGTGGAGGTGACAAGGGAGTGAAAATGGGATTCTAAGCAGCCAACCCCCTGACCCCCAGTCACCACTAGGGCTTATATAGGGATCTAGGGGGTCTGGGGTTAAGTTAGGGGTAAAATGGGGAAAGTAGTGGAAAAATTGGTAGGTTTTGTGAGTAGCACGACCGTGGTGAGTAGGGTAGACCATGGCGGCGGTGGATGGGTATGGTCGTGGGTTTATTCCATCAAAGTTAACATGGTTTTGGTCAATTTTGGGCTGAAATGGCCACGACCGTGGTGGTCAGCACGGTCGTGGTGGTGTCAGAGCGCCACAGCCGTGGTGGCTAGCACGACCGTTCTGGTTTGTTGTAGCACGTCCTTTTTGTGGTGCACGGTCCTGGTGGCTGTTACTGGCATGACCATTCTGTTCTGCACGGTCGTGCTGCTCTTTGCTTGACTTGGATGTTGTTTAGTTGATTTGTAAGTGACCTAGCACGGCCATTTTGTGGTACCAAAGCCGTGCTGGGTCCTAGATCAACACTTTGACTCTGTTCTTTGGATTTTCTTGGACATCTTTGCTTCAAATGATCTTTGTCCACTAGGGGTAGGTTGAGGAAGCCTCATACTTCACTTTGGGTCTCTCTAAGGGCAGAGGAACCCTAGGATCACTCCTTCTCTCTCTTCCATCAAGTGTGTTCCAAATGCCTGAAAAACATGCAAATAATGTCCATAAGTGCATTTTATATAAATAAGCATATTGGGAGGAATGACATGCAATCTAAAAGGTATATATGTGATGGAAGAGCAAAAGGACATAAGATTAAGCCCTAAAATAGGGCTGAATGACCACCTCAAACTTGAAACATACTTGTCCTCAAGTATGCTCTAACTCAATCTCTCTACAAATTTTCCACAATCAAGAAATGACAAATGCAATATAAAAGATGATTTTGCTGAATGGGATCACAGATGACAAAGTACATGCATTTCACCTCTCTCCTCTCCTACTTTCACAAACCAACCATGAAAAGAGCACAAAGCATATGAAATTCAAATATAGCGCATAGAATAAACAAGTTATCCATACTTCTTCCATAAAAAACCGGGTAAACCGTTTCATGATGGTGTTAATCAAGGATGACTAGGAGTGTTGTTTCACATTCATGCATTCAGTCTTATATTTCAAATCATACCAAATGACCCACGTGGCTGTGGAAAAAGGCAAAATGAGCTAAGTTTAATGCTTCTTAGCTCAATGGGTATGAAAGTGGAAGAAAGGGTTGCAGTAAGATTTTTGGAGTGTTTTTATACACTCATCTTTTCTTTATTTGAATGCTCTTAAACATTAGCATCCTTTTATTTTATTTTTTCTTTTCTTTTTCTTTGCCCTTGGTGTAGATAGGGTATATGGTGGATGGAGTGATGCAGGGAGATAAAGATATGGCCACCTCAAATTTTTGGAGGTGGATAAGGCTAATTATGTGCACTAGGGCATCTTTTTATGAGGTAGAGGGGTATGAAGATGGTGGAAGAATAGTCGGGTCAAAGAGGGGTCATTGGTATGATTTTCCACATAAGACATCCTACATGAAAATTAATCCAACACTTCATCTAAGATATCACACCACATGAATGAATAAGATGAAATTGATATATCAAACAAGTGATTCTACAAACACTAAGCATTCAAAGTTTGGGGTGGTAAATGATCATCTCCGGCAACCTCAATCACAACATCACCACTCGACTGCTTTTGCTTGGCTTTGTCACTCTTTCTTTGACTTGCGGGCTACTCAAGTGTTTTCCCACTCCTTAAAACTATCACAACACTACCTTGCTCATGATGGGGAGAGGGAGCATGTTGTGGTTGTGGAGGAGGTGTGGGTGATGGTTGGTATTGAAACTGAGGTGGAGAGGGAAATTGAGGTTGAAAAGTGAAGTTTTGGGAAAATTGAGGTGGTGAAGGTGGTGGAGGTGTGTAAGGCTTAGGATATCCTTGGAAGGAGTGAATGGGATGTACTTGCATGGGGGTGGACTATAGAAAACTTGGGAAGAAGGCATAGGTCCACTTGCTTCATGGTGGCTCATGATGGGTTTTGAAGACAATTTTTCTTCCTGGAGAGCGATTATGGAAGATAGTTGCTCTATTCTCTCTTCTAACCTTGCAAAATCTCTTTGAACATCATCAACTACTTTCAATCTAGAGAGAACTTCTTCCTTAAACCTTGATCTATATGTGGGACTTTGTGGTTCCTGGTAGCTATATGGGTGAGGTGTCTTCTTTTCTTCCCCATAGAACTCAATAGCATTGACCGAATGACAAGGAGGTTTGGTCACTTGGTTTCTCATGAAGCTCATCATTTCACTAAACATTTTCATCACTTGTGGGCTTGAATAATCGTGTGTTGGAGATGTCACACCAAAAGATAGGTCACTGCCACTAACCATACTAGAAGCTTTCATCCTTGAACTTTCTGTCAAACTCTCAAACAAGAGCCATGTCTCCTCAGGTGGTTTAGCCATAAAAACCCCACCACAAGAAGAATACATTATAGCTTGACTTGCATGAGATAGACCAGAGTAGAAGGACTGAACTAGCTGCCACAAAGGGATCTCATGGTGTGGACATTCTCTCAACATCTTTTGAAATCCCTCCCAAGCCTCATGAAATCACTCATTATCTATTTGACTGAAATTTGCTATGGCACGCCGCATTTGTGTTAGTTTTGCTATAGAGTAGAATTTCCTCAAGAAAGCATTTTTCATCTCTCCCCAACTCATGATGTCCTTTCTTGAATCATACCACTCTTTGGCTTTGTCCACTATATGATTAGGGTTACACTAGATTAGTTACGGAAATTGAGTATCTTTTATACTGCATCAATCAAGTTACATACAAACGCCAAAAAGATTCTACAAAGATAAGTGTAGATTGCAACTTCAGAAGATATAAAATGTGGAAGATATAAAATTTTCACATCACCACTTGATATTATTTCATTGTCATACACAAGGTCATCACTATTATCACATCATCATGAGATACCAATCGCTTATCACATCACACAGAGGATATCATCCCAATTAGGCACCAATGCCTTTGCCAAGGTCATAAGACCATTCACATTGTTCCTGATAAACATCATTATATCTCCATGCCTCATCAAGGCTCATAAACACCACACATGTGTCACATAAGAGTTATTACGAGCAAGTATTATCTATGATGTTTATTCAATCAGAAAATTACAGTTACAACAAATGGGAGGGAGAAAAATTGCTCCATCAACATATTAGTACTCAAGAAAGCTAACCATTATCACCATGTACTCAAACTAGGGTTAGGGTTTCGACATAGTAACCATATTAGATTTTCAAAACAACAACTAACATAAAACCCTAATTGTCATGGTATCCAACATTCTTGGGAAAGAGAGAGAGAGTCAACCATTAGCATCACAAGGTCATCCACATGATACAAACATGTGTCTAAGAAATCTCATCGATCGAAGAGGAGTAGACCTCACCATCTTCATCAGTCAAAGAGGTGGGTCACCCTCATCGTCCACATGGATCAACCATAGCGACAAAGAGAATCATGGAATGTCTTCGACCAAAGATAACCAAGTTGAAGAAAACTTGACAACTGAAGAAAATCTACCACTTCATTGACCAAAGGGACTGAGACCCTTGGCGACCGAAGATATACCATCATACATAGAGACCACTTCGTCCCCAGACATGGCGACCAAAGGTCATGAGAAATGTCATCGACCGAAGAGGAAGTCATTACCTTAGCGACCTCATAAAAGACACTCAAGCTCATTGAGCCACATGGAAAACTTGGAGACCATGTGAGGAGGGAGAAAACTCATCAACCACAAGATCATCAAAATGATCACTATCATAAAATTGAAAACAACAAGAATCAAATCCAACCATCAAACATGGAGGAAACTAAACTATCAAGGTTTAACTTCATGAAGGAAAATATCACCAAACCCTAAACCCGATCATCATCAAGACTTAGGCAAAACCATGTATGAGAGGGAAACCATTGTTAAACACATGCATGTAAGAATCATCACCTCCGTCAATATGCAAAGGACAAAACTTGATTATGAGGAAGGAAACTAAGGTTAAACACATGCTTAAAAGGATCACCACATCCACCGTCACATAAGAACTCAACCACATAGATTAATATTTATCAAGGGAAGTTATATACTCAAGATCATCATGAAAACTTAACCCTCAAACAAAGATATTATCACCAAACCACCTATAATCACGTTTTTAGTGTATATTATTAACATGCAAGATGAGTTCAAAAATAATTGAGGGGAAAGTTATATAACCCGCCTGGGGTTATGGAGAGAAACTTCCAAGAAAATAAGCTCCAAATAAGAGAGAGAAACCTATATTGATCACCTCCACAGCCAAGCTAGTCATTACCACAAAAGAGAAGCAAACTATAAGTTAAGGAACAAGAAAGAGAGAGCCAAATATTCTAGGTCAAAAAGAATAAGAAAGAGATAGAAGATCGTCAACTTAACTCAACACTTCCATGGAGAACCATGGATTTGGTCAAGAAGAAAGGAGTTCCTCAAGAAGCATCACCATGGATTAGGCCAAGAGGAAGAAAAGGGGGGTAGGGATGCAAGGAAAGAAGATCAAGAGGGTAGATTACTTACCAAGATCAAGGAGAACCAAAAGATCGCCAAGGATGAGTTTATCCAACCCTAGATCACACATACAAGGGTTCAACCACAGTGCTCCAAGGTTGATCTCTTCTCCACCATCAAGATCACAAGGGACGAGCTCCAAAGATGAGAGAGAGCAAGAGGGTGTAAAGAGATAATTTGCATGCAAAAAGAGGATATATATATATATATATATATATATATATATCCAAGAGTAGAGAGAGGTGAAGAGGGATAGGTGTCATGCACATAAGAGCCACTTGTCCCCCAAAACTAGTCCATGCAAGAACTAAGAACATGCATGAAACTGGGATCATAAAAATCAAGGAAAAGCATCGACCACACTTAGGTCCAAGAAGCCATCGGTCGAAGAGAATTCAAGGCCCAATGCCAAATGGTCAGAGATAACAAGAACCATCAGTCACATAGATCAAAATCCTAGATTCCTTATTGACCAAAAGAGAAGGTTCAAGGACTCATCGGTCGAAAAGGACGCAAGGCACACTCAAATCTATTCGACCACATAGAGAAAGGTCAAAGGATCCTTTAGGTGTTCTCTAAAAACCAAAACTCAAGGGATAACATACAAGCACGGTCAACCATCTATGCTAGGAATCCAAGCAAAACCTTAATTATCAACTCATGATAATGGTCTCCTCAACAAAGGTACAAGAAATCTCCCTGAGGCACCACTCTCTCTAACATTATGCCAAGACATGTGATGCACACCAAGATTTGCAAAATGTGAGGGGAGTCTGAAGATTTGTGAAATGGATAGATAAAAAGAGAAATGTAGACAAGAGGGCAGAAGTGAATTCAGGATAGAATGATACTAAAATGATGCAAAATGGGCAAGGATGTGATTAGGGATACCCACAGTTGCCATCCTAGGTCGATAATAGGTAGGGGATGAACCTACGAGATATCACATTGTGAACTGAGGGCTCATGATCCACCCCTTCTTGGGAAAACTCGAGGCATCAGGCATTGTCCTGAGTCCTTGACTGAGGCCGCACACATGGGGGGGCAAATGCCCTAAAAATCAGCAAAAAGGGGTTACTAAGGGGGTTAAGTGGGTAGAAACCTAGGAAATTTATATATTTTACTATGAAGTTTTATTTTAATGAAATTTGGGTCATAAGTTCAACATTGAGGGAGAACAAATTTTATAAGTTTCAAAGCAAGATGAATGTGTATGCTCAATATATTTAGTAAAAGATCTAAGAGAATAATATAACTAGTATTTTAAGTAAAATAACAATATATAAGTGATTCAAAAAGTAATTTTTCACCCTAAATATCATCATAAAGTCATTCATCATTAGAAATTATTAGGAGTTATAAAAATCAAAATAATTGAGGGAAAAAAGAGTAATTATATTATTGTTGTGCCAATATGCATATTGTCACAAGTTCCGACTATAAAGTGTGAGATCCAAGAGGGGATTCACTCCTTACTTATTTGAGTAATGAATCCATCTAATACAAACTAACTAACAAGTATGATGGATTAGGTCTATTTTCATTTCTCAATAGAAAAGTTCACTAGAAACATTATTACATAGAAGTAAAAGGAATCTCAAAAATTCCAATTATTATAAAAATATATGTATACATTGTTCCTCACCCATATAGGGTGCCATGTCATTCAAAAGGGTGAAGGTACAAAAATCTATTCCAAAAGACCAGTTGAAGTGGGCAACATGGACATCTCAAGCTATCCTCAATTGCTAAGCTCTTGGTATGAGTTCATCTTGAGTTGACCTCTTCATGGCTAACTTGGTATGGGTGGCTTTAAGGAAACACCCAGAGAAGTAAAAGTCAAAACAAAAGGGAATTCAACATAAAACCGAGTGTATCCAGAGTAATGTCAACTAGGAATTACTTAGAGCAATATTTATATTAAGGGATGTCTAAAAGAGAAAAAATCAAAAAGAATCAACGTATCAATAGATGAATCATTAATAAACATGATATGAATATCAGAAGAAATATTGCCATACAATTCCACATCAATAGCAACACAAAATTAGATTGTGCATGTTAGACCAAATAGACTAACTTTATTTAAATAGGTCTGAGACCCATAAAATCTCAAGTTTAATATATATGGGGGGAATATGCACACACTTGGTGGAATACTTCTGCCCTTCATAAATATGTGAGTGGAAAATGTGCACTCATAACAGAATATGCACATCCAAATGTTATGATAGTACATATGTACCTCCACAATAAATAAGTTTAGTTTATTATACATGCACAAAATGTAAAGGCAAGAAGTAAGTTTAGTCGACTTCAATTTAATTCAAGTAGAGAGGATGAGACCGTATGGATATTTAATATAAAGAGGTCAAAGGACCTTTAATCGTAATATCTTATAAAACCAATATGAAATTAGCACATCCATGGAATGGGAATCTCAAAAGGATTCAATATTACACAAGGATTGTTCAATAGAGGCCTCGTATGAGAAACAATTTAGTAGTCATGTTAGCATTGTCCAGATATATTGCAAAGATGCACATACCTCATATCCTTGTATAATAGTCCAAAATCAACACCCTAGATCCAATCCAAGGTTAAAACACCTAATAACATTTTATACAAAGGTTAGATGTACTAACCTTTACAACGTGACTTTTTTGTTGAATCTAATTAGGCTTTGAAAACAAGATGACCCATTATGTTTGATCTTCTTGGTTTTAAAACATTATTTTACTTAATTTGTAGATATATAAATATTTAGTTATGGATTGTGTAAAATTTCTATGTTCATGAGAATATATAAGATTGACTTACAAACTCAATCAATTTTGATCCTAGAACATGTCTAAATAAATTCCTTATAACTTTAGGATTCCAAAATATTTCTTTTTGTAATATTATGTTTCTATAATAATTTATTAATTTTATAAGATTCATATGTATCACAAATTAATAACAAAATGTTCCTAAAAAGATAGAATCATCCTCTCCTAAAACTTAGAAACCTTGTCGTCAGTAAAAGTATAAAAAATTTGATGCCAATCTCCCCCATGTGTAGGAAGGCAAAGACCATAGCAAAGAATAATGCTCCCTCAATTGGTTTGAACACACAGTAGTACTATGAGGCCCACCAACCAAAAGTCATGAAGGTTTACACTAGAAGGCTATTATATGTGTATAGTTTTCTAAGAAACACTAGCAGGAAATCGAGATAGACACAATTACTGGAAGTTGAGAAAAGATCTTTATGAATAAATATTCATCTATTTTACCACATCTTATAGACCATTTATTTAGGACATTAGTTTCTATTTCTCCATTTTAGGAATTATTTGTATTACTTTTGCTTTTTTTCCCCTCATATAGATTTTTATTAGTTTTCTTTGTTATTTGTAGAAGAACAACTCCATTTCACTCCTTCAATCCCAAAGATCAAGAACCAACAATGATTACTCAGATAACTAGAAGATTAGGAGGCCTTTGCAACATAATTTCAACCTCCTAGAAGACCAATTGGTTGATTGGCCCCCTCTATTCGACCAAATCAAAGGCCTGAGAAGAGAAGGAGCCACAACCCAAACTGGTCGGCTGCCCACCCAATCGATCAACTTTACACAATCAAGAAGGTGGAATTTCACAAATGAATCGATTGATTCACCTTGAATCGGTTGATTGACTTGCCTTCAGGCCAAAGTATCATTCCGGTCAACTGACAAATTGATTCCCAATTGGTCAACTGACTTGCTCAAAAGCCACACATCAATTCAACCTAATTGACATGTTCGGACACCAACCTATCGATTGGAGCATTGGATCCAGACTTTTCCAACACTATCAAAACCATTTTTAGAGTTTCTTGGGAACTTCCTTCCATATAAAAGGAGGGGGAGTGAAAAACAAAAACTATCACCCCCCATATCATCTCAATGCCCTTTTTGAAAGAATGGAGTAAGGAAAGAAGAGAAGGAGTCACAATCTTCCTCATGGAGTCTCCCAAAGTGTCACAAGTTCCTAGAAACATAATCTCCCCACTTTGCATCTTTATATTTGTTTCTATTATGAGAAATATGGAGTAGTTCCTTTCAAATTGGGGCATGGGAAATAGCCCCATATCCTATATTCTATATTAGTTGTTTTTTACTCCAAAATTTACATTAATAGAGTGTCTTGATCCAATCTTGTTACCTGACTAATGAACTGACCTCTCATTTTTCTCTTTCATTATAACCCATGGTGTTGAGATCATCAGATCTATGGGTGGGAACATTGGTTGGGATGTGTAAGTTCTTGATGAGATCCCAAATAGAACCTTAATGGATGGTTGAATAATGATCCACAAATGTTGAGACCCCAGGTTTGTGTGAAGTCTGATCCTTGCTAGATTTGTGTTCTACAAGGACACAATCCACATGGTCTTGACCTAATTAACAAAATTTAAGGAGTTAAATCAATTAAGGTTAGTACATGGTCTATGAAGGTGAGCACCCAGACACCCAGTATCTCTTAATATTAATTAGACTTTAATTTTATTAGTTCACTTCTACAATTATTATTTCATGTTTTGGTCAAAATCTCTCTAGAAAATTGGATTGTATATAATACTCTTAGCAATTGGTTCATATAAAACTCTTAAACATGTTGTTCCATGGGATTGATACCTTTCTATACTAAAATTAACCTATTCACTTGTGAGTGGATTGATTGTCGTTGTAATGGTTAAACTCTAGGGAATAATTTTCTCTGATGAATTTGTTGTGTAAGGGAAGCGTATCAAATTGTGGCACTATTTCAAAGACAATGAAGTTTATTTCAAACCCTATTTCACAAATTAATTGGGATTTCTTCTTTCTAGTTTGTTTATATAGTTTTAGTTTAGTTTTGTAGTTATCAACTTTTTTTATAATTTTTTAAGTTTGTTTTGCAATGCTCAGTCTCATTCAATAATATCTTTTAATTTATATTTTCCCTTCTATATTATATATTTGTGATTAATTGTCTATATTTAAAAAATCATCATTTTCTCCTTGAATCTGATAGTCACATTCTTTATTCTTCAGGCTTTCATATTAAACGGAGTGGTTGGTACCGCAGAATGTACATCGTGAGAGATATGGCTCCTTCTATAATTATGCATGGGAGTGCCCCAAGATGACTCCACACAAAGTAGACATGTGATGGATCTATTTCGAGCATAATATTAGACTCCCTATTGCAATATATGAGGGGGATACAATCATAAAAATCTTTGATGCAATAAGGTGCCACGCTATGTAGATGAGGAAGAAGCTAACCTTCAGATAGAACATGCTCTTTCCATACAGAGAGAGGATATGTTAGCCAAGGAAAGAGTGTCCACAACAGCTGAATAGGAGTCTCGATCCATAAAGGAGCAACTTAATTCCCTATATTGAAAGAGCAACTCCCTTAGTCAATATCATCTCTTCAGGGACAATCAGAAAGCTTCTTGAGTAAGCTAAAGTAGTCAAACATGATTTTAATTGATGATGATGATGATGATGGTGGTGGTGGTGGTGGTGGTGGTGGTGGTGGTGGTGGTGGTGGTGGTGGTGGTGGTGGTGGTGGTGGTTGTGGTGGTGGTGGTGGTGGTTGTAGTGGTGGTGGTGATGAGACCATATTCATGTCATCTATGCCTAGCAAAAATGGCTCTAGAACTTTAAGCTCCATCAACCACTTTTGTTATAGACATTGATCTGCATGTTATCAATGACCAACCAACTTTGGTTGAGCCTATTCTGGAGAATATACTATCAACCTCCCATGATGAACTGATGGATTCTTTTGAAGAAAGGTTTTCTCATCAAGGGCCCTACACTCCACCACAACCAATACTTATTCAATATAGCTTAAAATCATCGAGGTGATTCCACCTCTGGAACAATTTTACATGCCTCTATTGTTAGATTGTGATGTTGAGTTTCCAGTTGTGGTTCCTTCTAAACCCACATATATGGGCACATACTTCATGAAGGAATCGGAGCCACATTTCAACATTGTAAAGGATCCCAATGCCTCCATTGACATTAACATTGATGGAAGGATAGATGAGGATGACACACATCCGCATACAAAGTTGCATCAAGATGATGATACAATTCTTCCCATGCCACACCATGTCTACTACATGCAGATATAGGTGATGAAGAGAAACAAGATCCTTAACCCCCACCCGATTTTTCACAGTCGATGTCACATGTGGTAAATTCTTCATTTACTGCTTTATCCACAAAAGAAGGTAGTAGGCCTCTAGAGATCACATATTGGAAGATCTTGAGGCTAATAGGCAGACACCAATTCTACATTGTGCCATTTCTTCCTGATACACGCAATGCTATTGCACTTCCTCTATTAAAAGAGGAGTTTTTTTATCCCATTGGAAGGGTTGTAGAGTGAAAACCAATGTTACTTTAAGTATCCAAATAGCCCATTTGAGCTTTCACGACCACCCAATCACTGGGAGAACCATGCAGCTCCTTTGTTCAAGGCCCCAACCCTCTTCAGCATCCCCTTCAACTAGAGATTCCTCGAGTTACCAGGACCTCCTAGAGATCTTAGTGAAATTCCCTTTTTAGGACGAGTAAAACTTTATGCTTAGGATGGAGGTGAGTGGTACATACCTATTCCACCCACTCCATCTTCCCTTTTTTAGCATTTTTGTCATGTTTTCTAGTTTAGCTTTAAAAATCTTCAAAATTTCCTTTACTTATGTATGATTTGGCATTTATCTAGTCATCTAGTCATGCATGCAAATTAATGAAACCCCTAAATTAGTAAATTTTCTTGCAACATTTTCATAAACTGTCATTGCTAGAAATCATCTGCACCTAGGACCTTAAGTAGCACCATTTCTTGGAAATGATGGCAAGACATAATGGATACATAGGAACCAAATACAATGTCTCTCCACTTGGTGTGCATAATATCTTGTGAAATTTCTTGATTTTTTCTTATTACAAAAAGATTTGAACCAAAGTTATGATGCTCCCAAAGGGATAAATTAAAAAAACAAAATACACAAGTGCAACCTCTTCTACATTTATTCTATCACCTTCTTACCCCTCTATCTACAAAAAAAAAGTCAAAAGTTAAACAAAGTTTGGGGTAGCACACCCCTTCTCTCTCTACCACTTCTTCGAGACTGCTCTTATTAAATGGGGTCTTACCACCAATAAAGGATGCCACTATGCACATAAAATATGCAATCAATATAATTGCAACAAAGAAAATAAAAATATATTGAGTACAATATAGGAGAGATCACATTATTCCATACCTCCATTCACTTCGATTTTCTACCCAGGGGTATCTACATTCCCCCAACTTACCCAATCAATAAACCATGTTCTTGTGTGAAACTCGTAAGAATATGTGGGACTACCAAAAATGGAAGGGATATGACATTTATTTCCTTGTAAGTCTTGAAATGGAAACATGTCATGAAGTAATTTTGAGGGGATCATGTGTGAAAATTGTGTTTTGTGAATTTAGGATATCAAGATCGCTTGGGCATGAAAGGTGGTAAGGACAAAGTAGTGATACATAAGCGAGGGGAATAGGATTTTAGCATTAATTGGTGTATGTTTGAGATTCTATGTTGCTTGAGAACAAACAACATTCAATTTCAAGTATTGTTTTGAACGTATATTCATTCATTTTAAGCACATTTTTTAGACCATTGGTTTAGGACATTTTTTTGCCATTTCCAAATTTCAAGAAGTATTTGCATTAGTTTCACTTGTGTCTCCTTAAAGGAAATTTTAATTAGTTTTGTTCATTAGTTGCAAAAGAATAACTCCATTTTGCTCCTTCAATCCCATAGATCAAGAACCCTCAATGATAACTCAGAGAACTAGAAGATCAGGAGGTCTTTGCTGCATAATTTTAGCCTCCTAGAAGACCACTCAATCGAT
The DNA here is from genome assembly GCA_963693085.1 of Alisma plantago-aquatica. Taxonomy (NCBI): domain Eukaryota; kingdom Viridiplantae; phylum Streptophyta; class Magnoliopsida; order Alismatales; family Alismataceae; genus Alisma; species Alisma plantago-aquatica. The sequence continues at coordinate 520,839,038 of OY856412.1, forward strand.
TGTCCCCCTCCGATTGGCCGACTCAAAAGCCTGAAAAGAGAAGGAGACACAACCCAAACCAGTCGAGTGGCCACTCATTCGACTGACTTAACCCAATCAAGAATGTGAAATTTCATAGATGAACTAATCCATTCACCTCTAATCGGTCGACTAACTTGCCTTTAGCTTGAATTATCATTCCAATCGGCTGATTGATTGATCCTCAATTGTTCGACTGACCTACTCAATAATCACACATCTATTCAACACAAACGATCGTAAGGTCAACATACAATTGAGTAGAGCACCAAATTCAGACTTTTCCTATGCCTCCAGATGTGTTTCTAGGGTTTTTTGGGCACTTCCTTCCCTGTAAAAGGAGGAGGCAGAGCCAAATAATAACCATCATCCCACATATCATCTCAAAGCCCTTTTGGGACAACAAAACAAGGAAATAAGAGAAGGAGTTGAGATATTCCTCATGGAGTCTCCCAATGTGTCGATACTAGGAACATGATCTCCCCTCTCCCTATCTTTGTCTTTGTTTCTATTTTGAGAAATAAGTAGTAGTTATTTTCATATTGAAGCATGGGGAATAGCCTTGTAGCTTATATTCTATCTTTTTTTCATTATCATTAGCCTATATTTTATCTTCGTTATTTTTTACTTCAAGATTTACATTAACAATTGTGTTTTCATCTGATATTTTACATGAATAATGAATTGATCTCTCATTTTTCTTATTAATTATAGCCCATGGTAACGAGTCACCTGATCTATGGGTTGGAACATCGGCTGGTACATGTAAGCTCTTGGTGAAAACTCTAGTAGAACCTTATGAATGAATATCCACAAATGACAAGACCCTGGGTTTGTGAGAAGTCTAATGTGACACACTCATCAAATAAAGCGAAATAACTCAAAACAACATGTAGAACTAATACTAATCAACCAGGTTACCAGAAAACATAGGAAACTATAATTGATATCACATAACCACAAAATCTGGAACATAATACGCCTGAGTCCATAAGAAACCACTTGTATTACATATCTCATGCCAAAATATAAACACTTATCATTGTTCACTGGATAACTCACCACAATCTATTACAAGAGGTAACCTATTCACATATACATACAAACCATGTCTATACAACCATGGCCTACATGCCAAAAACTTGTATCAATATACATAGCAACAAAACCTCCCCCAAGGACCTAAGAGTACAAGGACGACACATATGACTCTACTACAAAACACTAGCAACATGTCCAGCCTTTAACAGTTACTACTCCTCTTGTTGCTCAGCCTCAACCATTGTTGAATTGTCGTTGCTACGACCCTTGCTGCCTCTATCTCGGTTGTTATGTCACCTCTTCATTCTTCATTGGGAAATATGCCCTTGTATGTCCAATTTGTCCACACTTGAAATGGGTTTTGCTCTCATACCACGGTCTATACGACCATGTCACTGATATTGATGTAGCATTATAAGCTCCCATCGGTGGAAAGGTACGACCTCTGCCTTTTCTTAGCGACCATTGAGACTGAACTGTTGGCTTTTTTTTCTAACTTTGGTGATAAAAACCTAGGCTTCTTAAAGCCTCCAGACAACTATCCTTGATTCTGTACATGCCTCTTCTTGGATTTTGCCTCACATTTCTCCATGATTGACCTCTCTATGCATCACACAGACTCCACAAACATGGCAAATTGTTCCCTATTCTCCAAGGCTGACACTGATGTTGTCAACTCAGAACTCAAATCCTTCTCAAACTGTTTGATCCTCTCCTTGTCTCTAGTATCCATATGTGAACAAAACCTCAGAAGTTTCATGAACTTCACCTCGTACTAATTGATCGTCATATATCCCTACCAGACCTTCTCAAACTAGGTGATCTTCTCGTCTAGGTAGGTCTCTGGGAAGTATTGACTGACAAACTCCCATTGAAACTCTTCCCAACCAATCACCACTCTAGGCCTTTTCTCCTCCTCGATGGCCCACCAATGGTCAACACTCCCTTTCACCAGGCATCATGCTTCACCTTATCATCTTTAGGGGTATTGAGGATCTTGAAAGCCTTCTCCATCTCAATCAACCGCATACTAGAATCATATGGATCTAACGTACCAACTTACTCCATCTATCCAACATGCCTCAACCTCTCAAAGGTTTTACCAGCTCCATGAGATTCCACATTGGGAACTGCCTCTCTAGCTTGGGGTATGGGCATCCAATCCTCCATATGAGTCATCGTGGCCATGAACTGTCCAAACATGGAATAAAAAGCAGGATTTTCCACAGTTGTTGGGTCGAAATGAGGCTCCTCATGCACTCCATAAACCATCTCCTGCCTACTGGCACCACCACCTGGTGCAGCAACACTACTCTCAGCAGCATGTTCTTCTTGTTCTCCAAAAGTCTTTTCTTCTTCTTCTTTTTCATAAGCATAAGTTACCATAAGATATATTGGAGGACACTAGAGCAGACACAAACCCTAGTCCTATGTCCTTGTAGACTCAGTGAACCTAGAGCTTTGATACCAACCAAATTGTAACACACTCGTCACATAAAGAGAGATGACTCAAAACAACATGTGGAACTAATATTAATCAACTAGGTTACCAGAATACACAGGAAACTAAAACTAATATCACATAACCACAAAATCTGTAACATATTACGCCTGAGTCCACAACAAACCACCTATATTACATATCTCATGTCAAAAGATATGCACATACCATTATTCATTGTATAACTTGTCACAACCTATTACAAGAGGTAACATGTTAACATATACATGCAAACCATGTATGTACAACTATTGCCTATTTGCCAAAAACTCATATCGATATACATAACAACATCACCTCCCCCAAGGACCTGAGATTATAGGGACGACACATAGGACTCTACTACAAAACACTAGCAACATGTCCAACCTTTGACAGCTACTACTCCTCTTGCTGCTCAACCTCAATTGGATGATCTCTATCTAATCATGCACGACCACCTAAAAGATTTGGAAACCCATGGGATGAGACTAAACATCCCAGCGAGAGATATAAATTTTCTCCAGCAACTATTATAAACATAGAGAAACTAAATAGGTAGATATCCATAACATCATGTTGAGAATAATCAACCAAATGATATGAATAAAATAGTTACCATTATTTTAACAATTTAGGCATTTACAACTGAGGAGTAGAACATTTTATATTTTAAGAAGGAATGTGAAGAACATGTATAATAGTTGATTTCTTTTACCGCATTATAATTCAAGAAATCAGTATAAATATAAGGTAAAGGGTCATTCAATGTGAGTCGTGTTTAACTCTAAGAAATTATGCTACACGGATGTCTTACGTCTTTTATTTGCCCTGAGGATTTGAGTTGTACCACCTCAAATTCAACTAATCATTGTGGAGTCAAAATTAGTTCCATACAAGATCAATGGAAGAGCCATAATCCATGATCTCATTACACAACTCTTGTTTAGTATGAGAGACAATGTAGAGACATAATAGTCAACTATAAACGGCGACATATAGTCAAGTTAAAAGGAAACAACTAGTCCGACCTTGGTATAGGTCACATCACCAAAGAATAGACTCACGCATGGTCGTTCGAAAGGAGGCAATCACACAGTTACATTGTTGCCTTTCACTAATCACATTACCATGAGGCATGACTGTAGTCATCCTCCAAACATGTAATTGTAGATGCAAGGATATATCATCAACTTTCACCCCCACATATTCAAAAATATGTGCTCCAGTTTTCCCGTAGGAATGAATCATTTCACCACACAGCAAGTTCTGACACTGGAATGGATCTATGGCACAAGGCATCTACATGATTAGGGTTTCACTTGATTATTTATTCCAATTAAGTGCCTTAATGCATCAATCAAGTTACAACGTATGAACCCTAAACAAGTTCTACAAATTAGGGATAAAGGTACAATCCATAATATATAAAATGTATGAAATGAAACTTGTCACTTCATCACATGATACTTTCCTCACTGCCATTCACAAGGCCATCACTAACATCACATGTTACAACTACCATACAAGGCCAACATCAGCATCACATCACTATGGGAGATCAATCCCTCAATCACATCACTAGATTATTCCACCTCAAACTAGGCATAAGGCACTTGTTAGGTCATTATACCCAATCACATGATTCCTACACATTCAATATCACAGTGTGCCTCAACAATGCTCATAATCACCACCTGGTATTATACAAAGATCACCATAGGATTCGCATAGCTATGGCATTCAGTCTTTCTTTGCTCCAAAAAGATCCAAGGATGAACACAAGAGAGTGGACAAGTAGGAGGGCCGAAAAGGATGCTTGCATGTGAAGGAGATGGGTTATATACTCTAGGTAGGAGGGAAGAAAGGGGATATGAGGTGTTAACACAAGAGAGAACCAAAAGGACACTTGTCCACCATGGAAGCATACATGCAACCACTAATAGTGCTATCACTTGAGTAAATTGGCCAAACCACTATTTGATTTGCTTGGCATGTTGATGAATGCCAAAGAACGAATGAAGAAGGACAAACCCATGATGGTGATCATGTGAGGGGAGTCTAAGGGAAAAGGCAAAGCCAAGAAAAGTTCTAAGGCTAAGCTAAAGTTCAAGTCTTCTGCAGTTAAGATAAGGAGAAGGGTAAGTGCAAAAGGAATATGTCCTTTTCACTTAAAAGAACTAAGGAAGATGAAGTAAGGGATGGATATCTCTACTTTAGGTATATATGTAATTGATATTAAATTTTATACTTCTTCATCTTGGATACTTGATATTGGATTTGGATCACACATTTGCTCAAATGTGAAGGATCTGAAAGGAAGTAGACCTTTGAGGAAAGGTGAGGTTGGACTGTGTGTTGGTAATGGAGAAAGAGTTACTGCCAGTGTAGTTGGAACATATGAGTTATCTCAACCAAGTGGACTTGTAATAGAGTTAGAGAATTGTTATTATGTACATGTCAAGGGTTACAATAATGCAAGCTTCCAAACTAAAAAATAAGATTAACGATTGCAATCCAAATTGATGTTTGACCTTAAAAAAGAACTGCGAGCTGGAAAAGTTCTGAGCAAGAGATAGTTTTTGGTTCTACAATGGAAGCCAAGTACCTTGTTGTTTTGAACACAATAGAGGATATTGCATGCATCAAGAAGTACATTTAGATGAACATGTGGGAGGTTCCAAGCATTGATGACACATTAGAAGTATTGTGACACAACAGGAGTAGGAACCCATATAGCGTACTACAATATTTCCATCTTATACGAGAGATCATACAATGAGGAGATGTAAAGAATTGCAAATTACCGACTAAAAGAAAATGATGCTAATCTGCCACAAAAGCACTTGTGCAATAGAAACATGATGAACATGTTAAGATCACTTGGAATAAGATTTGCAGGTGATTGGCTCTAAGTGCAAGTGAGAGTCTGTTAGTATTTATGCCTAGAGAGTGAATCATATGATGATTGAAATGGGGCATCATATACTTTATTTGATAATAATAAAGGTTATTCCATCTATTATGTTTGTCTCATTCATAAGATGATGACACATACATAAGAGATGTTGAAGAATGATGTTAATTATGTTACTCGATGAAATATGTCTTCAAGTTGAGGACCTAAAGAATGAGATCATATGTATGATAAGAGTATATACATTCTTGTTATGTCCCTAGTTAGATATTACTATAGAAGCTAAATAGGCAAAATTAATACATAAGACTAGAGTGTGTGTTGACTGATGATAGAGTCTCATTAGTCATGATATGGGAATCAAGTCAAACACATAAGTACTTGTTATGGATCAATGTAGGAGACATACCCGCCTTGAGAGTGATACATGGAACCATTGAATGGTAGTCAAAATCAGATCATAAAGTAATAGTGGTGACTGTAATTCTTATAACTGAAGTCACTACACTGATCCATGTTGTTTGATGAACTTTGACGCCATCATACTTGACCTCGAATAAGGGTACCTATAAAGGTGGTGCTTGGGTTTGTTGTGATACATGGGGATTGATTGTGAGTGATGTAAATGGGATCTGTCCCTCCTACCTAAAGATGATATCTCGCCCACTTGATAAGTGAGACTAAGAAATGCATGGTCATGCTCATGTGAGTCAATAGTCTGCTCTGGTTCAACAAACATAAATTGAGTATTAAGATGATGATAATTCCATGTCTCACATTCAATTTGGATATCATCAATAAAGGAACTACACGATCACTGTAACACTGATCATGGATTGTAGGTTGAAGTTGTTCTTCAAATTTCCATTTACTTGAATAGAAATTATGTGTTGATAGATACCACTCATTGTTTGTGATGTCATAATCTAGTTATGAACATTCACTACCAACATAATTTGGGACCTATAGGCCACATACATAGGATGCACCTGGAATAGAAGTTTACTCATGAATAAGATTTGACTTGATTACTAAAGTGTTTAGGTCATCAAATTAAATAACATTAGATGACTGGAGTGTCCATTCAACCCACTAGGAATGCGAGTCGACCGATTGGAGTGTCCAGTTAACCAACTAAGAAGTCCAGTCCATTGATTGGACGATCATTAAGACTAGATCAAGAATTTATGCTAACGTCATGTGTTTACAAATAGGTAAACATTCCAATCAATGGATTGGATGTTCTAGTCAACTTTCTGGGGTGCCATTTGACTAATTGTGAGTCTAGTTAACTGACTCGTGATTTACAACAGCTGAAAATTCATGAAATTCATCTCCTCATTTCCTTAGGTATGTGGAAAACCTGACCCATACACTCCTATATAAAGGCGGGAGTGGCCAAGGCTCTCAAGACAAGTCTCCTAATCTCAACATTGTTGCAATGTGAGAGATAGAGCCATATTACCCATAAAAGGGAGAGATAGCCAAAGGGGATGAAAAGTTGATGCTAGCACATTGAAAACACGAGGGACAACTCCTTCCCCTTCAGTTCTAGTAGAACGACAAGAGTTCTCGGTGGTCTGTGTGGACTACATAGAGGTGTGGAGGCCTTTTTCACCATGCTAGGAGAACACCTTCAACACCGTCTATGGTGTTACACCAAGAGGATGCAACTAATGACCGTTGATGTGTTGCTTGAAGAAGAAGCATGCCTCTCTAAGGATTATCACTGGACTTTCTCCAGGATCATGTATATGCCTTGAAACCTTCTTTCCTAGATACATCATTGTTGATTCGATCTGCTGGTTAGAATAAGGACAAATTTTTTTTGCTGCCTTATCTTCTGTCCTTATTTCTCGACAAATCAAACATCCCAATTAGCTAACAAGTCCACATGCTTGATGAAGCAGTTTGTCCACTCTTCGGGGTAGGTCATTCAACTACTTCAACATATAGGCTTCCATAGCTTCAAAAGCCTGCAAAAAGAATGAGACATAATTGTAGTTAGATTTGACTGTTTGTATTATCAAATGAGACTTTGATGTTTATGATCCAAGACTGGTAACAATACCTTTGCTAAACATTTGATATATATTTACAATCATGCTTATAAATGTAATTAAGCAGCGTTGGTAAATTATATGCATTTGAGTGAGAATAATATACATTAACACTCCTCCAAGCTATTGATTTCTTTTTTTATCTATATTCTCTCTACCGCTATGGAATACTTTCATACCTGAATGATTTAAATTAACAAATATGTTGCATTATTAAACTGTCATATAATGCAAACATTAAAAAATACGTTGAGCATGGAAAAATATACTTGTGTGAATTGGAAATTTCATTGGGTGTCCCTCATTTGGTGTTAGTTTTATACATGAAGGATAAAAGAAATACACAGTATGGATCTTAGAAGCAATCACTAATGACTGACAATGCTTATTTCTGAGTGAATATGTAAATAAAATAAATTCCACAACATTTGTATATCATAAATTAGACATATATACAACAAGCCCAAAACTTACAGATCGTTAAAAGGAGCTATGATAATAGTCTTGGAAGCACCAAAAAAATCATCAAGGTATTCACATAATCAATTATTCCACTCAGATTTCTCTCTACATATCTAATCATTGATGGCAATAGAAATAACACATTTGATAATCTAAACTCATCAACATTATAATACATATGACTGAATATATATATATATATATATATATTTATACAATAGTCAATTAATAGATAGGAAACAATTATCAAATATGCATTTTCACTTATAACGAGGTATTCAGACTCACCATATCCAAAGTTCTATCATTGATGTGTTCAGTCGTTGAGAATGAAATATCTCAGAAAAATATGTCAACACTATAATAATTTCACAATCTATATCTATGACCTCCTCCTAAAGATTGATCACCATGGTATCTGATGGATCTATATTGTCTAACCATATTGTAAACACCTTGCATTTAGGGACTAAGGATTTGAAAGGCTCCTGTGGAATAAAATGTGGGGGTGGAGGCTTTTGAACCTTAAGTGCTTCTTAGCTATTGTAGTTTGTATGTATTCTCATATTAGCTTCCGATTATACATAGATTCAATATACATTTGTCATACCTCAGAAATACAACAAGCCGTTTGGGCTATCCAGTAAAGCCGCCTTCTAGCTCTCTAACTATGGTGGAATCTAAGTGCTTGTATGTGAGTGGTGTTTCTTTCTATGCCAGAATAATGTGTATGACAGACACACAAACATGATCATCCGGAAGGGGAACACCATGAACTGTATCAGGTGTGGAAAAATCTTGGCATCTTCCATGATTTTTTATGATGGAACATCAATGGCAAGACATCATTTTTTGGCCACCTACAATTTTATGAAACATAACATTTAAATTGACACATATATATAGACTTGAAGGATTACTTCATCACCAACTATAAACACAACATATAAATTGACTTAAATTGAATCTTACCCCAATTGGCTCACGGGAGTCATAAGGAATACTCCCAATACCCTCCTCGAATGTGTGATGTTTTATAGGATCTGTGACTACTAGAGAGCTCATGCCGTCTTAAAAGCCTTAAACTACTCCAAGGCTGCAACTATCAATCTTTGCACTTCCTCATAATCCATTCCCCCTTTCTTGGAAGATTTGTGCTTTTGTTGGGATGAGCCAAAAAATATTTTATCCCAAACCCATCTCAAATGGCCCTAACATGTCCACAATGCTCTTCCATCTCTAGAGAAACTGTCAATTCATCATGTATTCCCTGAGGGGTGAACTTTGTTGGTATGTATGCCTAGAGATCCAGTCATATGATGATTGTAATGGCATATCTTGTAAATGATTTAATTAATGAAGGCATCTTCCAATTTTATTTTGTTTATTCAGTTATGAGATAATGACGAAACATAATAAATGTCTATATAATGATATTACTCAAAGATGTATGTGTTCAGGTTGAGGACTTAAACAATCAGATCATACTTTTGTCAAGAGTGTATAGATTCTTGTTATGTCCCTCATCAGTTGTTATTATGGAAGGCTGATAGACAATAATAACACATAAAACTAGAGTGTGTGTGGGTTGATGACTTGATCATATTAAGTCATGATATGTGATATCAAACCAAACATATAGATACTTGTTAGAGAACAATGTATCTGTAACACCCCCTAAGCATACGTGTATCATCGGAAGCAACGCCCATGTTTTCCATAACATGAGTGACTTTAGCTCAAATGGGATGTCACAAGAATATTTGACATTGCAAATAAAGTAAACAATCACCATACATTAATATAGAAATTGATTCATACATTGTTTGAAGGCAATCTAGTACAATTGAGTTCTTGAATACACAATCGAATATCTAAACATTACTAACCATTATCTAAGACACATGAAGTTATTTATAAACATTAGGATCTTTCCTTGTATATGGCACCCCACCAGGCAGGTCTTGATCTATTCCTTAAGATGAATTTCATATGACTTTATCTTTGACATTGCTCTGTACCTGTGGGCATCGTGCCCCCATCCATGCATCAAACAAATTGGTAAGTGGAATTGAACATATTATAATAGTGAAATAAGATATACTTTGCAAAGAAAACATTTAACATCATAGAATAACTTTGCATTTTATCATTGTATTTTATCTGTCTTATATAAGAATCCTGAAGTGTTGCGCCAAAGTGCCTCTTCTCTTTGCATCAAAGTGCCTCTTCTCTTTGCATCAAAGTGCTTTGTATTCTAGGAAAGCCCATGATTTGTACTGAAATACATTGTATGCTAGGAAGATCTTATATAAGGTTCATTCATTATCTTTACTCTTACTCTTGAATATTCTTTACTCTTGTTCTTAAACATGAATTTGATGTCATATGATGATTCTTAAAAGTGAACAATAAAAATGATTTCATTATTCATTAACTTTTAACTTTGATCAATGAAATCATAACATGAATAATGTAATCACTTAATAACATGTATATTATACTCAATAGCATATAAACATCCAATAACTATGTTCAAAGAGCATGCACCACTTACCTTTCTCTTAGACAAGATCATCGTTGCTTCTTTAGGTTGGTAAAACCCTAATCACTCTCTAGGGTTTGGATTATAATTATCTTGTTATAATAATTGTAACTAATTAATAATTAATGTCAACTTGATTTTTGGATTTACTTGTATCCATCACTTTAAAATGATGTTAAGTACATATGTGGAATTCTTATTGTCAACATGTCTCAATTGACCTTTCTACTTGGATCTAGAGAGGAAAATAGATGGATCTTCCATAAATAAAAAAATTAAAGACATAACTCATCACTTGGCAGAGTATTTAATTTTAGATTTGTGTATATGCATTATTATATATATTTATTATAACATTATCCATACATTTAAGATGAATTTGAAATGGTAATTTCTGATATCGAAAAGATTTAATCTTTTTTAATAAGACCAACTATTTCATTAAATTAATTCTCCGTAAATATAGGTCGTTGTGAAAAAAAACACATAAATTTAGTGTTCAAAATTGATTGTGTGGATTATTATATATTTTTTTAAGATCAAACAAGTAGTTTCTTACTTGATGAGTTTGGCAACTCAAGTAATTAAAAAGTAACATAATGTTAAAAAAGTTGAATATATAAGTAGTACCACATTGTAATTGTTATTATTATTTAAAATAAAAAACAACACTATAGCAATTTAATGTTAAATAAAGATAGTTATGATTATGTTAAACCTATTTATTAATTTTACCTAATAAATCAATAAAGTTTGTGATAATATATTATTCACTAAATTATTGTGATTGTTATTTCTATGTTGTGTTGGAAATTAGGCAAATATAAAAATTTGGTTATCTTTAACATCATGATGAAATAACATATATAATTTAGAGGAACAATATTTACACAACTTGCAAATACAAGTATAATTTTAATAATTAATTTCGTAAGATACATAATAATACATTTTTTAACAAATATCTATTGATGTATAAAAATTCAAAATAGTACACATATTTTAAAAATATTAAAAGTAAATTTATCGTGAAACCATGTACTAATAAGAATATCATGTTTCAATTGATGTTATCTTTCATAGCATACATTACACTCATATTAGAAAAGGATCAACATACATCCGCACACATAATATATACACCTATAGACTATGTTGTTATATTTGTCATAGATTTAGTTATTTATACATAATATAACACTAATTGATATCTATGGAGTATATTGTTAATTATATAGATTGGCATTTTGTTTTCTCATTTCCTATTTATTTGTGATATTTGTTACACACTTCGTTATTTATATATTATATAAAATATTTGGTATTCCATATAGTATACAAAATAATTATAGATACTAGTTTTTTTTTCTTCATTAACCATACAACTATGTACTTGTTATGTTTCTTATACATTAAATTTTTAATTTATACATGATATAAAAATATTTGATATTTCATAAAGTATACTATTAATTATATATCATAAAGTATATTATTAATTATAGACATTAGTTTCTTATTTAATCATTTTAAAATTTGTATAAACTAATAGTTAAACAATTGACATTAATGTATGTAGTTGGTATAATTGTTAATATGTTTAATAAAAAACACAACTTGTTAATTATGTAATAATGAGATATAAAAATAAAGAAACGTCATTTATTTTTACAAAATTTACTCTATTCTAATGTATAAATATTTGAAATTCTTACTTAAAATCGTATTGATAATAATGTTATTTATAAAAGAAATTTTACATATTTTGAAAATATGTTAATAAGCTTGTAAAACATGTAAAGTGTAATTATAAATATTAACTTGGATACTGTCACACCCCGATCTCACACTAACCACTAATCATGAGATTAGGGCACGACGGAGGGATTATCACATAAACAAATCACTGAAAACTTTTTCTTTTTTTAAAACCTCGTAATGATATCCGGATTATTGTTGTAAATTAAAACATAAATAACTATTGCGGAAGCATTTCAATTAAACTGGCTAGAGAACATAAACAGAGTTTACAACATGTAATATTATTTAACAGAAAGTAAACATAACAGTTAATTTACATCTTTATACACATTTGCCATACGTACTCTCTCTCACCCACGCCATGTCCCAAGGACCGAGGGGAAAGGACTAAGAGACCTCTAACTAGACTAACTACAAACCTTTTAATAACTAGGCGTTAGGATGAAACGATCCTTCTGATTCCTGCTGTTGGCGATAACCTGAAAATGTTTTGAGTAGAGGTATGAGCCTACTCGCTCAGTGAATAGCCTTTCATTTAGCTATCACTAAACAACTCATCAGATTTATAAAATTTAAATAACATGAATACAGTACAAACAGGGCAGTTCTAATGACATAGCAGATTACAGAATATAGTCGCATTTCTATACAACAACAGGTAATTTAAACCAACAAACAGATATAATGAATTGGCACAAAAGTTCGGATATATTAATTTACTGTGATCCTATATGATTACATAATTATTTTATTATGCCCCAAACATATGCAGCGCACTCTACATATGAAGATCTGTAGCGAACTACGATCCCACCGTACAAGACTTAGCGACACACCCGGGAAATGCTAAGTCTGACTGTCCGTCCTGGTCTGCACAGGACTCGGGCGCACAAGGGCCCCAGGCGCACAAGGGCCTGTCTGCACTAACTCCGAGTGCTCTGGACTCCTCCCACCCTGTAGTGCACAGTCGGAGGGTCTGGGTTACCACCGTGACACAAGCACGGATTAATGTTGAATAACCCCCATTTTTCTCCAGTGCCACCGTGACACAAGCACGTGTTGTTGTTGGACACTGTCTGTCTGCCCTCGTGCCACCGTGACACACGCACGGATTATTGTTGAACACGAGCCCGACCATCTAGGCACAAGGCTAGATCGATCGTTTCACCCCAAAGGTACAGACCGCGCAATGGGGTTCTACGGTGTTGGGGCACCTAAGTCTATTAACTGATTAACATATAACCATTTAAACAGGAAAATCACATTTACTGATTTCATATCAGATCACAATACACTGTCATTCTAAACTGACAGAGCAATATATTTTAAATCATTGTAATTTCTGAGAAATTCTCATACCATGCATTCAGACAAATTAGTAATGCATAAATAACCCAACTTATTTCAATTTGACACATACATAGCGAATTTACGCAATTAAACATCTTATTGCACAAATTAAAGAAATTTGCTTCACATGTGAGAATCATACTCAACAATTATCAATTCTCTAAATTTCTCGAAAAACGTGCACATTAACCCAAATCCTGGTTTGTGCATCACTTAACTCGATTAAGAGTTAATTACATATCACAACACAATTTAATAACAATACTTGAGAATTTCTAGTAATAATTCAGAGAAATGTGCCATTTCATGTAAATATCAATTTACACATATTAACGTCAAAAGATATATACAATTAGGGTTTTCATGCATATTTTATTTATTCATATCTACTTTGAAATCGTACATCTGATAATTTAACAAAAATCTTCATTGTTTGGGTTCATACCCAAATTATACCATTTCCAGACATGAATTTCTAATTTCAACATTCAAATGAGCAATTTAGGTTCCAATGAATCATATAAATTTACTGATTCAATCCACACTGATCAGATGCTAAACTAAGTCATATAACAGCGTCTAGAAGCATTTTATGAAATAAAAAGTCGGGCGACGCCAAACGCTGCCCGACGCCTGATAACGCCTGTTATCAGCGTAATTCGCGTACATAACTGGAAATATTCAAACGCCTGAGTTTATTAATGATAAATAAATGAAATCCCACTCACCGCGTTTCGGACTGTCTGGGTTCGTCCGGAATTGCGTCTAGAGTCTGATTCCGGGCGAAATTGGGTTGTCTTTTACCTTAGAAATTTGCACTTGCTGTGTTCTCAATTTCGGAGCTCAAATCAGCCTCCCTATAGCCTTGGCACGCCCAAGGCGGCCTAGTTGCTGCTTGCCGCAGCAACTAGCTGCTGTGAACTGGCCGCAGGCCAAAGGTGTAGGGTAGCTAGGCTATGGATGGCTAACGGAGGAGGGAGAGGAGGAAGAAAAGTAGAAGAGGGAGAAGAAATTGTTGCTGGTCGGAGCAAAACGGGAAATCGCCCCTTCGTTCTTCTTGCCACGGAGGTCGGCTCTGCGTCGCTCACTGTTCTCTGTTGTATCGGGTGAAATTGAAGAAAAGATAAAGGAAAGGAAAGCAACCGACCCACTAAATGAAAAACAAATTCTGGAAAAATTGCATTCCAGTCCAGAATTCTTATAATTGCCATAACTATGGCCTCGGGGGTCCAACTTGATCGATTCTTCTTGCAATATTTCAAGCACAAAATTCTCTACGCCCTCAGAGCAATATATCATACTAATTATACTATTTTACTGGTTCAAAATTCCAATTGCATCCAATTATTACTTTACTCAAATTAATCATCTTAATTATGCACTAATTGATCTTATGTGCTTAATTCAACTAAATCAAGTTAATGATTCACTAACTACCTCATAAGCACATATGTTAGCTCAAATAACTTTAATTAGGCTCAAATTATAAAGCTTACCAATAAACTTTGGAACTGGTCATAACAATCTCCCTCCCTTATAAGAATTTCGTCCCGAAATTCCTAAAAGAGAAAAGGAAACTTGTTACGCATCTCAGATTCAAGTTCCCACGTAGCTTCTTCTAGATTATGATTCCTCCATAGAATTTTCACTAATGGTATCTCACGATTCTTGAGTTTCTTGATCCTTCGATCAACTATCTGAATTGGTCCTTCAACATAGGACACATCTGATCTGAGCTGTGCAGGTTCTGGGTCAAGTATCTTTTCTGTACCAGGATAGCATTTCTTCAACATGGATACATGAAACACATCATGTAGATTTGACAACTCAGATGGCAATTCTAACCTATAGGCTACAGGTCCAATCCTCTCAATGATAGGATATGGGCCCATAAACCTAGGAGTCAACTTACCCCTCTTGCCAAACCTTAGCACTCCCTTCCACGGTGAAACTTTCAGATAAACCTCGTCACCAACCTCAAACTCAAAAGGTCGACGTCGTCTCTCTGCATAACTTTTCTGCCTGTCCTGTGCAGCTTTCAACTGCTCCCTGATCACAGATATCTTCTCTGTAGTTATATCAACTATCTCAGGTCCAAGAATTTCTTTCTCACCAACCTCGTACCAACAAACTGGTGATCTACACTTTCTACCATATAGAGCTTCATATGGGGCCATTCCAAGACTAGAATGATAGCTGTTGTTATATGCAAACTCCATCAGGCTTAAGTGTTCTTCCCAGTTACCTCTGAACTGCAGAACGCATGCTCTCAGCATGTCTTCAAGAGTCTGAATGGTCCTCTCAGATTGACCATCTGTCTGCGGGTGAAACGCTGTACTAAACCTCAGCTTTGTGCCCAACGCACGATGTAGCTGATTCCAGAACCTAGATGTAAACTTAGGATCTCTGTCAGAAATAATGGAAACTGGAATACCATGTAATCTGATTACCTCATCCACATAAAATTTGGCCAGCTTTGGAACGTCAAAGGTTGACTTGACAGGAAGAAAGTGAGCAGACTTAGTTAGTCTATCCACAATCACCCATATCGAGTCTGAACCTCTAGGCGTCCTGGGTAACCCTACCACAAAATCCATCGTGATGTGTTCCCATTTCCATTCAGGTATAGGAAGCGACTGTAAGGTACCAGCAGGTTTTTGATGCTCAGCTTTAACCTGCTGACACACCCCACATCTAGCCACGTATTCAGCCACATCCTTCTTCATACCAGACCACCAATACAGCTCTTTGAGATTCCTGTACATTTTCGTGTTACCTGGATGCATAGCATACATAGAAGCATGCGCTTCTTCAAGAATCTGCTCTTTTAACTCACTGTTCCCAGGTACACACAACCTATCATGAAGATACAACACGCCTTCATCAGAAAACCTGAATTCTGACCTTTTACCTTCCGACATATCCTGCATAATCTGCCTCAACTCATTATCACTCTGTTGCAATTCCTTAATGTGATCATAGAAAATAGGTTTGACTTGCATCTGAGCAATCAACCCACTCTGTCCAATCACATTCAAGTCTAAATTCAACTTTCGCATATCTACAAGCAAGTCTCTCTTGAAACATGCCATAGAAAATGCATCTACAGTTGAACTTGACTTTCTACTCAAGGCATCTGCTACAACATTCGCTTTACCAGGATGGTAATCGATTGTCACATCATAATCTTTAATTAGCTCAAGCCATCTGCGCTGTCTCAGATTCAAATCCTTCTGAGTAAAGATATACTTCAGGCTCTTATGATCCGTAAACACCTGACATGTCTCACCATACAAATAGTGACGCCATGTCTTAAGAGCATGAACTATAGCAGCTAATTCGAGATCATGAGTAGGATAGTTCTCTTCATTCTTCTTAAGCTGTCTAGATGCATAAGCCACAACTTTGCCTTCCTGCATCAGCACACAGCCCAAACCTCTCCTGGAAGCATCGCAGAACACTGTATAACCTTTATCTGCCTCAGGCAACACTAACACTGGCGCTGTGGTCAACTTCCTCTTCAAAATCTGAAAACTCTTCTCACAGTTATCAGACCAAACAAACGGTGCATTCTTCCTCGTCAAACGTGTCAAGGGTGATGCTAGCACACTGAAGTTCTGTATAAACCTTCTGTAATAGCCTGCTAAACCCAAGAAACTTCTGATCTCAGTAGGAGTCTTAGGTTGTTCCCACTGAAGCACAGAATCAACTTTCTTAGGATCAACGCTAACTCCATCTCTCGAGATAACATGTCCAAGAAATGCTACCTCAGCCAACCAGAACTCACACTTGCTAAACTTAGCATACAGTTGGTGTTGCCTCAACAACTGCAACACTACTCTCAGGTGTTGCTCATGCTGTACATCGTCTCTGGAGTAGATCAGAATATCATCTATAAAGACTACAATAAATTGATCTAGGAACGGTTTGAAAATCCGATTCATCATATCCATAAAGGCTGCTGGGGCATTGGTCAGCCCAAACGACATGACCAAAAACTCATAATGCCCATACCTGGTTCTGAAAGCTGTTTTGGGAATATCCGAAGCCTTTATTCTGAGCTGATGATATCCAGATCTCAAATCTATCTTAGAGAATATCGTCGCTCCACGCAACTGATCAAACAGATCGTCTATTCTCGGCAATGGATACTTGTTCTTAATAGTGATCTTGTTCAATTGCCTGTAATCTATACAGAGACGCATGGTACCATCCTTTTTCTTAACAAACAGGACTGGAGCACCCCACGGAGAAGAACTGGGTCTGATGAAACCCTTATCCAGCAACTCCTGAAGCTGCACCTTGAGTTCCTTCAACTCTGCAGGTGCCATTCTATAAGCTGGCAGTGCCACTGGATGACTACCTGGATATATCTGAATCTCAAAATCAATGTCTCTGACAGGAGGTAAGCCTGGCAACTCTTCTGGAAAAACATCAGAAAACTCACTAACTACCGGCACATCATAAACACTGGCGGTGCTCTTTTCTGCTCTAGTGTCAACCACATGAGCAAGGAACGCTTCACACCCTTTCTGTAGCATCTTATCAGCTACAGCAGCTGATATTATGCACGTAGGCAGAACTTTCCTATCTCCAATAAAGACACAAGAAAATTCACCTAGTTGAAAGGTAGCTTCCTTCTTCCAACAATCGAGTTGCACTCGATATGTCTCAAGACAATCCATACCCAAGATGACTTGAAAAGTATTGACATCCAAGGGTATGAGATTAGCAGCAAAGGTGTAACCTCCAAAAGATAATAAACATCCGGGACAGAACTCAGTCAGAACCGTTGGTCCGCCTAGTGGAACCCTCAACACTAACTCATCTACTAACTCTTGAGATAACAAATTAAGTTCACCAACTAAAGAACGTCGTATAAAAGAGTGAGTAGCACCCGGATCTATCAAAACTGAAACTGGTATACTATTAAACAAAAACATTTCTCCTGTAACAACTTGTGAAGAAATTATACCTTCCTGAGGTGTCAAAGAGAAGAAACGTGCTGGAGCTCTCCCTCTGCCACGCTGTCCTCTCTGACCAATCCTGCCACTGGGCATTCCACCACCTCTAGAACCAAAAGCCACAGAAGAACTCGGTCCTTCAGCTGGAGGTTGTCTCTGAGCATCATAAAACTGGGGCTGAGAAGCCTGTGATGCTGCTGGTTGAAGCTGAGGGCAAAACTTCTTTATATGTCCTATCTGCCCACAGTGGTAACATTCTGTAAAATCTAAACCCCAACATTGCCCAGAGTGTACTCTTCCACAAGCATTACATACTCGCATCTCCTGCCTCAGTGGACCAGTCACAGAAGTAGATGATCCAGATGGCCGCCCACTAGATGCATAACTCCATCTACCTGGGCTATGTCTCCCCCTGCCCCTAGAAGAAGAAACGTCCTTGGATCTCTGTTTACCGAAGCAGCTGAAGCCACGCCCAAATTTAGAAAAGAAACCTCTACCTCCACCTCTGTATCCACTACTGGACTGTCCTCTACTGAAATCTGCAGATCTCTTCTTAGACTCAGGCACCTTGTCAGCATTCACAGATTCCTCAACCTGTCGAGCAGCCTCAACAAACTCACCAAAGTTCTCTCTGTTCCTCCTACTAATAGCAGAAACGGTATGCCGAATATCTGGCCTCAGCCCTTCTTGAAACCTTCTGCATCTTTCTAAGTTGTCAGGAACAAGCTGCGGACAGAAGTTCGCTAACCGGGTGAAAAGCGCTTCATACTCAGTAACTGTCATGTTCTCCTGCTTAATATTCTGTAACTGCCTGATTTTCTCATTAAGGAAGGTAGGTGGATAAAACTTAAGATGGAACTCTTCAGAGAAATCCTGCCAAGAAAGCTTTGTACCTCTCCTCTTTTCCTCCACACTATGCCACCACAGCTCTGCATCGCCTGTCAAAAGATAGACTGCATGATTAATCTTTTTCTCTTCTGAAAGCTCCATCAAGCGAAAGACCTTCTCTATCTGTCTAAACCATTCATCAGCCTCTGCTGGATCTGTAGTGCCACTAAACTCTGTGCCACCAAGCTTCTTTACAAGCTCATAAGATCGCATCAGATCCTTGCTGCTGGTAGAAGTAGAAGCTCGTCTATCAGCCTTGTACCTCTCTTTGGTTTCCAGAAACATCCTGTACATCCGGGATGCTTCATCCACGTGGTCACCACCACCTGGACCCAAGTACAGCGGATCATGGCCAACATGGCTCTCGGCCTGATCATCACGATCAAAGCCTCTTCCTGCCATCTGCAATGATATAACAGAATATTTCCTGTTAGAAAACTACAGATAGAAGAAAGACACCTAAACCTTAATCCTATTGGTCTCTTATCGTCCCCTGACCTGGACTCTGAGTAACTATGTACTCAACCTAGGCTCTGATACCAAGTTGTCACACCCCGATCTCACACTAACCACTAATCATGAGATTAGGGCACGACGGAGGGATTATCACATAAACAAATCACTGAAAACTTTTTCTTTTTTAAAACCTCGTAATGATATCCGGATTATTGTTGTAAATTAAAACATAAATAACTATTGCGGAAGCATTTCAATTAAACTGGCTAGAGAACATAAACAGAGTTTACAACATGTAATATTATTTAACAGAAAGTAAACATAACAGTTAATTTACATCTTTATACACATTTGCCATACGTACTCTCTCTCACCCACGCCATGTCCCAAGGACCGAGGGGAAAGGACTAAGAGACCTCTAACTAGACTAACTACAAACCTTTTAATAACTAGGCGTTAGGATGAAACGATCCTTCTGATTCCTGCTGTTGGCGATAACCTGAAAATGTTTTGAGTAGAGGTATGAGCCTACTCGCTCAGTGAATAGCCTTTCATTTAGCTATCACTAAACAACTCATCAGATTTATAAAATTTAAATAACATGAATACAGTACAAACAGGGCAGTTCTAATGACATAGCAGATTACAGAATATAGTCGCATTTCTATACAACAACAGGTAATTTAAACCAACAAACAGATATAATGAATTGGCACAAAAGTTCGGATATATTAATTTACTGTGATCCTATATGATTACATAATTATTTTATTATGCCCCAAACATATGCAGCGCACTCTACATATGAAGATCTGTAGCGAACTACGATCCCACCGTACAAGACTTAGCGACACACCCGGGAAATGCTAAGTCTGACTGTCCGTCCTGGTCTGCACAGGACTCGGGCGCACAAGGGCCCCAGGCGCACAAGGGCCTGTCTGCACTAACTCCGAGTGCTCTGGACTCCTCCCACCCTGTAGTGCACAGTCGGAGGGTCTGGGTTACCACCGTGACACAAGCACGGATTAATGTTGAATAACCCCCATTTTTCTCCAGTGCCACCGTGACACAAGCATGTGTTGTTGTTGGACACTGTCTGTCTGCCCTCGTGCCACCGTGACACACGCACGGATTATTGTTGAACACGAGCCCGACCATCTAGGCACAAGGCTAGATCGATCGTTTCACCCCAAAGGTACAGACCGCGCAATGGGGTTCTACGGTGTTGGGGCACCTAAGTCTATTAACTGATTAACATATAACCATTTAAACAGGAAAATCACATTTACTGATTTCATATCAGATCACAATACACTGTCATTCTAAACTGACAGAGCAATATATTTTAAATCATTGTAATTTCTGAGAAATTCTCATACCATGCATTCAGACAAATTAGTAATGCATAAATAACCCAACTTATTTCAATTTGACACATACATAGCGAATTTACGCAATTAAACATCTTATTGCACAAATTAAAGAAATTTGCTTCACATGTGAGAATCATACTCAACAATTATCAATTCTCTAAATTTCTCGAAAAACGTGCACATTAACCCAAATCCTGGTTTGTGCATCACTTAACTCGATTAAGAGTTAATTACATATCACAACACAATTTAATAACAATACTTGAGAATTTCTAGTAATAATTCAGAGAAATGTGCCATTTCATGTAAATATCAATTTACACATATTAACGTCAAAAGATATATACAATTAGGGTTTTCATGCATATTTTATTTATTCATATCTACTTTGAAATCGTACATCTGATAATTTAACAAAAATCTTCATTGTTTGGGTTCATACCCAAATTATACCATTTCCAGACATGAATTTCTAATTTCAACATTCAAATGAGCAATTTAGGTTCCAATGAATCATATAAATTTACTGATTCAATCCACACTGATCAGATGCTAAACTAAGTCATATAACAGCGTCTAGAAGCATTTTATGAAATAAAAAGTCGGGCGACGCCAAACGCTGCCCGACGCCTGATAACGCCTGTTATCAGCGTAATTCGCGTACATAACTGGAAATATTCAAACGCCTGAGTTTATTAATGATAAATAAATGAAATCCCACTCACCGCGTTTCGGACTGTCTGGGTTCGTCCGGAATTGCGTCTAGAGTCTGATTCCGGGCGAAATTGGGTTGTCTTTTACCTTAGAAATTTGCACTTGCTGTGTTCTCAATTTCGGAGCTCAAATCAGCCTCCCTATAGCCTTGGCACGCCCAAGGCGGCCTAGTTGCTGCTTGCCGCAGCAACTAGCTGCTGTGAACTGGCCGCAGGCCAAAGGTGTAGGGTAGCTAGGCTATGGATGGCTAACGGAGGAGGGAGAGGAGGAAGAAAAGTAGAAGAGGGAGAAGAAATTGTTGCTGGTCGGAGCAAAACGGGAAATCGCCCCTTCGTTCTTCTTGCCACGGAGGTCGGCTCTGCGTCGCTCACTGTTCTCTGTTGTATCGGGTGAAATTGAAGAAAAGATAAAGGAAAGGAAAGCAACCGACCCACTAAATGAAAAACAAATTCTGGAAAAATTGCATTCCAGTCCAGAATTCTTATAATTGCCATAACTATGGCCTCGGGGGTCCAACTTGATCGATTCTTCTTGCAATATTTCAAGCACAAAATTCTCTACGCCCTCAGAGCAATATATCATACTAATTATACTATTTTACTGGTTCAAAATTCCAATTGCATCCAATTATTACTTTACTCAAATTAATCATCTTAATTATGCACTAATTGATCTTATGTGCTTAATTCAACTAAATCAAGTTAATGATTCACTAACTACCTCATAAGCACATATGTTAGCTCAAATAACTTTAATTAGGCTCAAATTATAAAGCTTACCAATAAACTTTGGAACTGGTCATAACAGATACCATGTTAAGTATACACAATATATATATATATATATTCAAAAAATATCAAAATTGGAGGGGAGGCACTTGCCCCCCCCCCACCCGCCGCCACTGGCTCCAAGCCCTAGGGAGCTTCATGAAACAACCACTCGACAACGGCTCGGCATGCCAAAGGCACAACCGTACCCTCTTGCCTCGTCTTGCCCATCGCCCAGAGCGCTGAGAGGTCCTGCTCGCGGGTCCGCCTGGTTCATCTCCTAGATCTGGCTATGGCCCGATCGTGCTCCCTTTCCTCGCACGATCTTAAAGCGTCGCGCTTGTGATCACCGGCGAGCGCCCCCTCCACCTCCGAAAAGCTTTACACGCCAGGTGGCTGTAGATTCAACACGAAGAGACCCAACATCACCAGAGACCCCTAATTCGTACCCGACAGTTCCCTTGCTTTCCACCACAATAAGAGCACCTTCACAGATGGCTCTGTGATGATCCTCTACTCCAGATCATGCTCTCCTTAAGCCATGAAAAGGCCATCCTCATCATCTTCTTGAGTTTAATCCTCTTCTCCGTTCTCGACTACTCGCACAATGGAAACAGAAAAGTAAGGCTATTGGTAACCGTGCCTCCGTGTCGTGATGCCATTGATGGCAATCGCGACCATCATATCTCCACAGTCAAATAATAAATATGGGTCGTGATTCTTCTTAACCTTCCTCCCTTGTAGCATATTATCTCATATATACTGTTATGGCTGCTTGCTCAAAAATACAGACCATGATCTACTCTGATCTGACCGCGAAGTCTAGTAATTTACTAATGTTAACGTTGTT
Organism: Alisma plantago-aquatica; assembly: GCA_963693085.1. NCBI lineage: Eukaryota > Viridiplantae > Streptophyta > Magnoliopsida > Alismatales > Alismataceae > Alisma > Alisma plantago-aquatica. Next base: position 520,862,684 of record OY856412.1, read on the forward strand.
TAAATTTAATATCTGTAAAACAGACCTCAAGGGTAAATTATGAAACCAGCCGCATACTTGCGGGCACTTGGCACACTCTGAAACGTGGGGCCTTGTTGTATCTCGAGGGTTTTGTCTAGAGTCAACCCGAGTCATTTCATTAGATATTGTCGAGCCGCACGGGACTACTCCCCCACCCCAACATGAGCAAACTTTGCCTTTGAGTATGACTTTCCAAACTAAAGGATGAGAAGGCAGGAAGCCTTTCTCCGTTTTGTTTTGTGTCTCTCCGCAAGGAAGGAGATGAATTACTATTATTTAATATATTTGTTTTCTACTTTCTAAACACAACGGAACCATCCACTACCATTATTGAATTGCTGACATTTTTTTTTTATAATTTAGGTGAATTGAGTCAAAAGAAAACAATATCGCTTTATTAGATGTAATTTCTACTTGAATCTTCGTAGACCAAAATATTTATACCGCAAATTTTGGCAAGGTTCTCCAAATTGTCATTATTATCTCCTCATGCTTTTATAATATCAGAATATTAGGAAAATTATACTTAAAGATTATTAAAGTTGAAAATAAGGTCCGGCCAGAGTAGCCCGGCTGGTTACGGCTCGGTAAGTCTGGATGAAGGACTCGGGTTCGAATCACGCCGAAGGCGCTCTGTGAAAAATAACAGGAATTTGATTGGGCGCGGGAGGGGGTGACCAGACCACACCCTCTCATGCCCCGAGAGTTTACGTTGTCTGAGGGGTCACGAATTTGGCGCTTCTACGATGGCGGTTCTCTTGTAAATAAAAAAAAAGTTGAAAATAAGTCTATATATTTTCCTCAAGGTCTACCAAAAACTATAATTAGGTCTTAATTTCGTCATACGGTTCAATTGGAGTATTAAATTTGAAATCTAAAACTTTGAGTTTCTAGTCAAAGTTTATTTGCAATGAATCTTAAGATATGAATTTTACTAATGTATATATTTCTTTGAGTATAGTGTTCTTATTGTATTCAAGATGTTACAATTATACCCACCTTAATTAAATTTCGTGCTCGGTATTTACATAGTACTACCCACCTTAGGGTTTTACATATTCTTCCTTGGTTTAATATTTATTTTTATAAATTCATTGAGTTTCATAGTTTCTTTTTGTTCTTGAGTTTTTTTTTCTTTGCACTCTACTTAGGGTCAATGGAAACCAATCTTTTCACTGAGGGGGGTTTACCTTTATCCTAGAGATAACTTTCTAACATTAGGTCTAGATGCTACCTATTTTAGGTCCTTTGTATTGCCCATTTTTTGACATCTCCAAGTACGTGTTGATCAGGCACTTATCCAACCATGTGAGATCCTATTGTGGTACCCTTCACCAACCTAATAGTACACATTGTAACATCCCAATTTTCTAAAATATATAATTCATTGAGCGGAAGCATAATCTCATTAGGAATGTCACAAAACGATAATCATGGCATAAAAATAAAGTTAAATTAAAACAACACATGATACATTGTATAGTTTCTCATATCTCAAACTCATAACATAAAACTCACACTCTAACTAAAACACGTCCCATACCACATATACTATTGTGAAGGAGAAACACGCACAATTAAGTCATATGCTTATAGCATCCCTTTATATTCATCACACAGTGTGCACCAACCACTAAGGTAAGAGAGGATATGGCATAAGCTAAGATTAGGTCAATACTTAAGATCTAAACTAGATATACACGCATACATAACATGTCTTTTTACTCTAGGGTGAAAACTCTAGTTTTTTAAGGTTTTGATACTCTTCCTTGGAGTTCATTCATATACCCTAATTTCATATCTTCTGTCTAAGGATAACTATATATGAATCATATTTGTCTAGTGACCATCTACTTATTTTCTCTGATACCATTATTGTAACACCCCCTTTAAACATACATGTATCAACGGAAGCAACTCTCATGTTTTCCATAACATGAGGGACTTTAGCTCAAAAGGGATGTCACAAGAATAATAGATTGAAAATAAAGTAAACAATCACTACATATCAATATAGAAACGGACTCATACATTGTTCAAAGGCAATCTAGTACAAGTGAGTTCTTGAATACACAATCGAATATCTAAACATGACTAACTGTTATCTAAGACAGACATGAAATTATTTATAAACATTAGGATCCTTTATTGTAGATGGAACCCCACCAGGCATGTCTTGATCTATTCCTTAAGATGAATTTCATATGGCTCTATCCCTGACGTTGCGTTGTACCTGTGGACATCATTCCCCCAACCATGCATCAAACAAATTGGTAAGTAGAATTGAACATATTATAATATTAAAATAACATATACTTTGTAAAGAAAACATTTAACATCATGAAAATAAACTTTGTATTTTATCATTGTCTTTTATCTGTCTTATATAAGAATCCTCAAGTGTTGCACCGAAGTGCCTCTTCTCTTTGCATCAGAGTGCTCTGTATGCTAGGAAAGCCCATGATTTATACCGAAGTATACTATATGCTAGAAAAGCCCATGATTTGTACCAAAGTACACTATATGCTAAGAAACCCCATGATGAGGATCATATATAAGGTTCATTCATTATCTTTACTCTTACTCTCGAAAATTCTTTACTCTTGCTCTTAAACATGAATATCATGTGAAATGATGATTCTTGAAAATTAACAGTAAAAATGATTTATTCATTAACTTTTAACTTTTATCAATAAAATCATAGCATGAATAATATAATCACTTAATAACATATACATTGTACTCAATAGCATATAAACATCCAATAACTTTGTTCAAAGTGCATGAAACACTTACCTTTCTCTTATATAAGATCCTAGTCGCTTCTTTAGGTTGGTGAGACCCTAATCACTCCCTGGGGTTATGACTCTAATTATCCTGTTATAACAATTGCAACTAATTAATAATTAACGTCAACTTGATTTTTGGATTTACTTGTATCCATCACTTTATATTCATATATTTACCTACTTTCCAAGACAAGATCAGACTTAGGCGTTGAAAGTAAATATTTGGGTTCTACGTCTTTTTTCTGATAAATCTGATATATAATTTTGCTATATTCCGGTCTACCAATTAAATTCTACATAAATTACAAGATAATTACCTTGAAACCAATAGGATGTAACCACGTAGCAAGTATATCTCCCTTTTCCTTTGTTGCCTTTCTTCTTTTAGCTCGCGCGTCCGCCTTTGACCCGTCTCACCAAATACCCAAATCTGGACACTCCCTCTTCTTCTTCGCGACGACTTCCCCGCTCCCTTATGTGCGCGTTGTGCACGGACACAGGTGGGAGCTCCAAGCCCCGGTGAGCTCCCTGAAACAACCACTCGACGACGGCTCGACATCCCAAAGGCATAGTCGTACCCTGTTGCCTCGTCTCGCCCATCGCCCAGAGAGCCGAGAGGTCCTGCTTACGGGTCTGCCTAGTTCATCTCCTATATCTGGCTATGGCTTGATCGTGCTCCCTTTCCTCGCACGAGCTTAAAGCCGCGCGCTTGCGGTCGCCGCCGAGCGGCCCCTCCACCACCGAAAAGCTTTACACGCCAGGCGGCTGTAGATTCAATACGAAGAGACCCAACATCACCAGAGACCCCAAATTCGTATCCGACAGTTCCCTTGCTTTCCACACACAAAAAGGGCTCCTTCACCGATGGCTCTGTGATGATCCTCTACTCTAACTCAGGCTCTCCTTAAGCCATGAAAAGTCCATCTAACCTTCCTCATCATCTTCTTGAGTTTAATCCCCTTCTCCTTTCTGGACTACTCGCACAACAGAGAAACAGGACAATGAGACTACGTGCCTCAGTGCCGTGATTCCATTGATGGCAAGCGCAACCATCATATCTCCATAGTCAAATAATAAAGATGGGTCGGGATTCTTCTCAACCTTCCTGACCGAGAGTCCAATAATTTACTAATGTTAACATTGTTTTCAAAGAAAATATATTAATTTCTATTATCATATTCCAAAGCTATACATGATCGGTCATATAATCTAATCAGGAAGTTTAATATCCGTAAAGCAGTCCTAACATGAGCAGTCTTTGCCTTTGAGTATGACTTTCCAAACTAAAGGATGAGAAGGCAGGAAGCATTTCTCCATTTCGTGTCTCTCCACAAGGGAGGAGATGGATTACTATTATTTAATATGTTTGTTTTCTACTTTCTAAACACAACGGAACCATCCACTACCATCATTGAATTGCTGATTAGTTTTACAATTTATGTGAATTGAGTCAAAAGAAAACAATATCCCTTTATTAGATATAATTTCTACTTGGATCTCCGTTGACCAGAATATTCATACTGTATATTTTGGCAAGGTTCTTCAAATTATCACTATTATCTCCTAATGCTTTTATAATATCACAAAACTAGGAAAGTTATACTTATAAGATTATTAAACTTGAAAATAAGTCCACATATTTTCCTCAAGGTCTACCAAAAAATATAATTAGGTCTTATTTTCATCGTACGGTTCAATTGGAGTATTAATTCTAAATTTGTAATTTTGAATTTCTAGTCAGAGTTTAATTGCACTGAATCTTAAGATCTGAATTTTACTAATGTATATATTTCTTTGAGGATAATATCCTTATTTTATTCAAGATGTTATAGTAGCAGACAGACCCACCTTGAGAGTGATACATGGAAATTGTGATTGGTATCTAGAATCATCTCTCATCATCATGGTGGTGATTGTGAGTCTTAGACCTAGAATCACTACACTCAACATCATCTACTTTGACCTTGAATAAGGGTTGCCATAAAGGTGGTGCCCTGGTGCATTGTGACGCATGGGGATGACTGTGAGTGATGTTGATAAGATTTGTCTCTCCTATAAGAGTATGATATCATGACCACTTGATAAGAGAGATTGAGAAATGCATAGCCATGATCATGTGAGTCAATATGTGATATTGATCTTAGCTATATCTCAGACAGTGTGTTGTAGTTCAAAAAATAAAGTTGAACGTTGAAGAGGATGGCGATTCCATGTCTTGAGTTCAATCTAGATATCAGAGATAAATGCACTATACAATCACTATAACACCAATTACATATTGTAGGTTGAAGTTGTTCTTCAACTTTTAGGGTACTTGGGTATCAATGATGTCTTGCTAGATACCAATCATTGCTTGTTATGTCATAATTTTATTACATACATTCACTGCCAACATAACTTGAAATCTATAGGGTCACACACATAGGAGACACCTGGAATAGGAGTTAATTCATGAATGTAGTTTAAACTTGATTACTAAAGTGTGAAGTATTCAATTTAAACAACAATGGATGAAAGTTGACTAATAGGATTGTGAACTGACTGGTTCAAGTGTTGAACTGATCGATCTAAGTGTTAGGTAAATTGAACTAATATTGGCAATCAGATTCATGAGACGATCGGTACAACAAGTGAACCGATTGGCTCAGATCTGTGAACCGATTGGTTCAGATAGTGAATTGACTATTTGGTTGATCAATTCGATTGGATCAAGGATTGAATGTTGACGTCATGTTATGCATTGATCAAATATTAATTTCCAATACAACTACGATTGGGAAACATAGTGAAACAAGCAGTTCAAGGGTTGAACCAATTGTCTCATGTGTGAACCGATCGGTTGAACCGACCGCTTCAACATTCATAGGTTCAGAGAATTTATGACAATATAGTCTCTTTGACTCCCACTCAAACTAGAACTCTTGACCTTTACCCTCCTATAAATAGTGGGGTAGTCGAGGATTTTTAGAGACACAATAATAAGCTCTGACAATTGTTGTCTTCTCACAGTTGTGGTAACCTGAGAACCCGAGCAAGTCCCACCCGTCAAAGGGAGGGATAGCAAGGGATAGACAATCGGGAAAGCAAGTTATTGATAACATGTTGAATAAAAGAGAAAACACCTTCTTATTCGTTCAACTAGAACGACAAGAGTTCTCAGTGGTCCGTGTAGACTACTATAGAGGCGAGGAGGTCGTTGCCATCCCCTAGGAGGATGAAGTCAACCGTCGTTCATGGTGATCAACTAGGAGATTGTTGCTGATACCATCTAGGTTCAACTTGAAGAAAAACGCACATTGTAACAAGGGATAATTGTTGGACTTGCTCCAGGACTAGGTATAAACCTTGTAATCCTCCTTCCTATTACATATTTGTTGATATGATCTATTGTTTAAAGGGGAATATGGTAGTTAAATTTTGTTTCTGCTTCCTTATCTGATGCCATATTTCCCAAGATTGGTATCAGAACCACGTCAATTTACCATATTTTGGGATTTAATCGGTATGATCAGATTTTGTTTTCGTCATTTATTTATTACATGCAATGTGAATTTTTAAATGATTAATGCACATATCTAATTAAAGACCACATATGATCCCTATATATAGATGATATGATATATATGTATTTTATACATGTCACCCTAACATTGGTTTTGATGGTGGATGTTAGCATGGTTATGGCCAATAACCCTAGATCTCTATGCTTGATTGGATGGTTGTTTATTCCTATTTTATCTCAGTTTTCATACTAAGCCTCTATCTTCTCTTCCATATGTAAAAGTATTATCTCTCTCCTACATATGCTCCCCTCAAATGTAACTCAAGGTTTCCCTATGACCATGTAATATGTTTAATAGAAATAGGATAGTTTTAATTCTTATTATGAAGAAGAAGATATTCTACACTATACAAACTGCCTATTTTAGAAGATGAATAGATCGACTGGAGGACCAAAGAGGCCTGACCACATGAGGAGCTAAACTGATAGGTCGGTGGCCCAACAGATCAATTGGAGGTGTCCAAAAGCTATTTGGATTGGATATCAACAGACTAACTAGGAGGCAAGCTGATCAATTCAAGAGTTAGACCGATCAAACCAGATTGCTTTGAGCACAGGTCTTCATCAATAACATGTTTTTGTGTATGATGTAGACCTTAGGTTGTAGTAATTCCTTGTGGCCCCAAGGAATTACAATAGTATGTCCATAACCATCACTTGTATTTTAATTGCATGTTTTTATTTGTGGGATATAGAATGTATATCATACATATATGTATGTGGTGATTGGATATGTATATATATATATACATATATATACATATATATAAACATATATATATATATATATATAATCCCTCAATAAAATATTAAGTCTTAGATGTTTTCCATTAGCAACACACATCAAGAGCTAGATCTACTAAGTGTGGACATGCCAACTATGGTACAATGTCTATCTCGTGGAAATATGATGATAGTCATGTGGGCCTACCAAGTACGGTGAAACACTATCATGTTGGCTTTTGGTTCAAACTTAACTAGGTGATCTTAATGAGATTAAGTACCTATAACAGTGTAGATGACTATGACAAAGAGCTGCGCATACCATCTATAGAATTACACAATATGCAATTGGCAAAATTTGCCTACCTTAAGAATTGATTATGGATGCCAGTGTTGTCCGGGTAATAACTCAATTATTTTGGGTCTTGGATCACTATAAGGTTGTAGATTGCAATCTTCCGAATTCATATTTGAGAGCTATCAATTTGAACAAAATAGTGAAGGTGATAATTAATTAAAGGCCTAATTAAAAAAAATCATCGAAATTTATTTTAATCAAATCAAATCAAAAGTGTTTTGCAAATTGCAAAATTTTCTTGTGGAAAGAAATGGCAAACAAATCATCATTGCAGTCAGTCCTTCAGAAGAATAAACTGAATGGGACAAATTTCCAAGACTGATTTTGGACTTTGAGAATAGTTCTCAGTGATGAGCATAAGCTCTATATCCTAGATACTCCAGTGCCAGAAGAACCTATTCCTGATGTGCCTAGGGATGAGGTGGATGATTATTGGAAGCATACCAATGATACCTTAGGCATTAAACATCTTATTCTATGTTGTATGAACTATGAGTTGAATAAGCAATGTGAAGACATGGGGATTCTTGAGATGGTAACACATCTTAAGAATGTGAACCATAATCATGCAAAGCAAGAAAGTTACAATGTCTCAAAAGTGCTATTTGAGTGCAATGATGGAAAGAGATTCAGTAGAGACCCATGTGCTCAATATGATTAGACATGTGGAACATCTAGAGGAATTGATATTTCCTTTGAGCCAAGGTTGGCCACTGATATGATTCTACAATCATTGCATGAATCATATAGCCAGTTTATCAAGTGTTACTACTTGAATAGCATGGCCATACCATTTTCAAAATTGCTTAGCATATTGATACATGTCAAAACACAAATGAAGAAGGACAAATCCTTGATGGTGATCAACGGAAAGGAGTCCAAGGACAACATCAAGGCCAAGAAGAGTTCTAAGGCTAAGCATAAATCTAGATCTTCAACACTCAAAATAAGGAGAAAGAAAAGTGCAAGAGGAATTCATCCTTTGTACTTAAAGGGTTTCATTAAGATGAAGATGGGGATAGAGATATCCACTTTAGGTATATATATTATTGAGATAAATTTGTCTACTTCTTCATCTTAGGTAGTAGATACTGGATGTGGGTCTCACATATGTTCGGATATGCATGATATGAAAATAAGTAAGAATTTACAAAAGGGTGAGGTTGAACTATGTGTTGCAAATAAAGCAAGAGTTGTTGTCATTTTTGTCGAAATTCAACAATTTATATCTATCCACAAGGCTTGTAATAGAGTTAAGGAACTGCTATTTTGTACTTGTTATAAATAGAAACATTATTTTTTTATCTTGTATGGACAAGGATGGATATGAATTTCATATAAAGAGTGGTCAATGTTCTATTTCAAAATTTTATGAGTGAGATGGAGCACCTAGGGTTTGTTCCTGGGGCGGCCACAGTCACGAAGGAAGGGGACGAGGAGGAAATCATGTCCATGGCACTGTACCTAGCAATGATGACACCTGAGGCCCACTTGCTACTGACGTGCCGGTCCAACAGAACCAGGAGGTTGTGGTCGACAGAGTCAAGACACAGGAGAAATCATACAAAGATGCAACGACGGGCCGCAAGGCTACCACCACCATCAAGGTCGTGTCGCTAGACACTCTGCATACTGAGGATATCTTGGTAGATTGCAATGGTGATCTACCAACGATCATTGTTAACTCTGCTTCCCTCCCACCGCTCTTGGAGCCCTGGAAGCATGTCATCATCGTGAAACTCATAGAAGGAAACATAGGGTTTCAAACCCTTGTTAATCGACTTGCTCTTCTATGGGTGCCCACTAACTCCATTAGGGTTATTGATCTTGAACTTGGATATTACATCATCCAACTAGAAAATGAGGAGGACTTCAACAATGCCATGACAAAGGGCCCTTGGACCATCTTCGGCAACTACCTATCGGTACAGTAATGGTCAACCAAGTTTTGCCCTTCTGACCCCATACCCGGAAAGCTTGTGGTTTACATTAGGGTAGTTGATCTGCCCATCTTCCTATACCAGATCCAACTCCTATCTAGCATAGGAAATCTGGTGGGGAAGACGATCAAAATTGATGCCACTACAACTACAAGAGATCGAGGCAAATTTGCTCGCATGACAGTGGAGGTTGACACTGCCCAACCTTTACTTCCCGAAATCTTCCGGAAGAATGAACATTACCGGCTTGAATACGAGAACCTACCTATGGTGTGTCTATGTTGTGGTAGGTTGGGTCATGCTGATGCAGATTGCTCTTTTGCCAAGTCATTCACCCCAAAAGAAACTTCTTCCTCGACTTCCATCGCCCCAACGTGCATGCTTCTCCTACTCGGAGTCGATCCATGCACCAAAGCCTGTAAGGAAATCACAGTTGCAAAAGGACATATCGGGCAGTGAAGGAAGGAATAATCAACCCAAAGCAACATCGACAACGACTAAGGTTGTACAAGAGACAACCACCCCCATATGACGTTGAGACGCATGAGGAGGAAGGTGGATGGGACACAGTCATACACAAGAAAAATAAGAAGAAGTAAAGCAACCCATCATCCAAGAAGATGTTGGGGAATGAGCGCCACCAAGGTGCTAAAACCACATCCTAGGATGACACTGTTGTCACCCTAGTCGATGACCAAACTGCTGAAGGTCGTGCCAACATCCCTAACAATGGGTAGGCATTCATTTTCAATGGGACTAGCAATGAACCAAGGCCGGACATTCCCCCTGAAAAATTCAGTTGGGGTAACGCCAGCAATGATAGAGGCATCCTACTCAGGAACAGACGAGTCATTTATCTAAATGTTATCGTCAGCCCTGGCTGGGAGAGGAAGAAAGGGAGACTAGCTCAAATGTTCATCAACCCTAATCTTGTCCATGTAAAGAAGCAGCTAGCCTTTGAGGATTAGAATCAGGAGATGGATACCAGTGACACAATGGTCGCTGAGGGGCACACAACTATTGAAGGATATGAACAGCCTATTGGGCTGCAGGCGGCCTTCCATTAATTAGCGTGTCTGCATATTAACCCAACTGTATTAATGATCAACATTCTCTACTAAATCATCCAAGGATCCTGCTCCAAGGATAAGATTTGATTAATTTCGTATTACAAGCTTAAACCATCTTCACATCCTAGCCCTCATTGAAACTCGATGCAGTGGCAGTTCGGTGGACAAAGTCATAAAAAAGCTAGGCTTCTCCTCATCACACTGGGTTGAAGCACTGGGGTTCTCATGTGGCATTTGTATCCTTTGGGACAATAGTCGCTGCAACATTGAGATCATCCTCAATCACTGACAACTGCTCCATTACAAAGTGAACAACAACTGCCACCTTACTCTTGTTTACGACAGTCCCCACCCTCTCAAGAGGAACCTGATCTGGACACAGCTAACTGGGATCTCTAACACCATACAAGGTGCCTGAGCTGTGGTTGGAGATTTCAATACAATGCTCGACATGTCAGAAAAGAAAGGTGGTAAACACTTCGACCGTCGGAAATGCACCCTGTTCAACCAACTACTGCTACACGCTGGGCTCGCGGAAGTTCACACCAGTGGACACTAATACACCTTCAAATGGAAGCAACTACTCAAGAAGCTAGACCGAGTCATCGCCAATGATGATTGGCTCATAGTGGAAGGGGGACTACACACATCAGTGCTACCCCACCTCTACTCTGATCACAACCCCATTCTCATCTCAAGCCCTCCTCAAACTGATGAAAAGCCACATGTTCTGCACTAAAGCTAGCTAGACTGCCCATCTTGAGTTCGACAACTTGATCCTACCTAAATGGGATTATTCTACGCCACTACTCAATGTTTTAAGAAGTACTTTCTTGGGAAAGGAAGAATAATAGGAACAAAAGGAAGATGAAGGATGACATCATGAGCCACATCAACCGCTGCCAGGTAAAAGATACTACCAACCCGTGCCTTTCTAATGAATTACTATCAGTCTCCTTGCAAGAACAATACAACAACATTCTTCTCTGAGAAGAGATGGATTGGCAACAGAAATCACACGTCAACTGGCTCCAATACAGTGACAGTAACACAAGCTTCTTTCATGTATACATTAAAACCTGATGCCACCATATAAAAATCAACAGATTACACAATGAGGAGGACGTATGGATTGACAACTCCAAAGCTCTCATGCTGCTTATCATAAACTATTTCAAAAATCTACTGGTCGATGATGGATACGTTGTATCTATCCCAGACGCGGCTACTCACTATGTGGGCCAATTCACTCAACTCTCCAATCAGGCGAGAAACTATATTGCTTACACCCCAGGTTCCGACGATGTGAGGACCGCTGTGTTGCAGATGCCCCCCTTGAAATCCTAATTCCTAAATGCAGACTACCTCATAGGTGCAACGAGTTACGACCAATTTCACTCAACAACACCTACTTCAAGTTGATTTCCAAAATCCTAATAGAACGTCTCAAACCCCATCTGAGCTCCTGGGTAAAGGAGACTCAATCAAGCTTCATCCCTGGACGGTGAATAAGTGACAACATTATCCTTGTTCAGGAACTCTTCCACTCCATGAAATAGAAAAAGTCGGACAAGCAATGGGTATGAATCAAACTAGACCTATCCAAGGCATTTGACCGAATGAATTGGAACTTTATACGAGATACAATCATTAAAACTGGGTTACCCACGATTATTGTCTACCTGATAATGGAAATCATCTCGAGCGGTAGCACCTCCATTCTTTGAGAAGGAGTCCCCCCTGATCCCTTCTTCTCAACCAAAGGCGTCCGAAAAGGGGACCCGCTGAGCCCCTACGTCTTTGTTCTGTGTATGGAACGCCTCTTGCAGGCCACCTTCAAGGCAATTGATGACAACCTCTGGAAGCCAATAAAACTCACGAGATAGGGCACACCTCTCACACATATTTTCTTTGCCGACGATATTCTTCTTTTGGCTGAGGGTATCACAGAACAAGAAAGCATCATTGTTGATGTCCTCTCTAAATTCACGACTGCATCTGGCCAAACCATCTCTAAAGAGAAATCTCGATGTTTATTCTCACCCAACACATCACACAGCAACAAACACAGTATGTGCCGAGAAATTGGGATAGAAAGTACTGGTGACCTTAGGCGCTACTTAGGAGTACCCATTCTCCACCACAGGCTGAACAAGATGACCTACCATCACATTTCTTCTATGATCAGAGGAAAGATGAGCAGCTGGGCTATAAGAAATCTCTCTCTTGCAAGGTGGGTCACCCTCTCCAAATCCAATCTCCAGGCCATCCCAGCTTATACCATGTAGACAGTACGTCTTTTGCCTTCCTTATGTGATGGCATAAACAAGCACATCAAAGTCTTTATCTGGTCTAGAAATAATGACAAAAAGAAGCTATCTCTAGTGTCCTACAAGAAGGTTACCTCATGCAAATCCAAAGGTGGCCTTGGAATCAAAGACGCAAGAGATCAAAACACTGCACTAATGCTGAAAAAGTTTGGGACTTCCTCAACCACTGCCCGATTCTATGTGTAAGAGTTATGAAGGATAAATACATATGATCTGGAGCCATCAACACCCCTTATTCCTCCGCATGGGCATTCATCAAAAGAAACCTTGATATTTTGAAGGCAACCTACCACAATTCAATTGACTCAGGCCAGGACACCAATGTTTGGAGAGATAGATGGATCTTGGGGAAGAATATCGAAGATATAAGACCTGATTGGCTGACACCTGATGATCTATCTGACTTATTGGTCAGCTTGATGTGCATGGAAAATGGCAACTGGGACTTCCACTTCATACACTCCTACTTGCTTCCTGAAGTCTGTACATTCATGCAATACTTGCCTCCTCCTACCAACAATGCGGGTCCAGATAGTTCGATCTGGAAACACAACACATACGACTCCTTCTCTGTCAGCACAACCTATCACTGGGTCCGGGAAGGCAAAAGTACAGATACACCAGGCAATTGGAACTCGGTCTGGAAGTTGAAGGCCCCAAAAAGAATTCCATCTTCTCTTAGATCCTATAACATGGTTCACTCCTCAAAAACTTTGAAAAACACAGGCGACACTTGGATTTCGACCCTCTCTATCCAAGGTGTAACAATGCACCTAAGACGCTCATGCATTGCCTTCATTACTGTTCTGTGAGCAAAAACATATGGAGAGCACTCAATGCACAAAATAACTTCTTTGAGTGTAATGATGAGGCCTGGACAAACACCATTCTCACCTCAGACAACAACAGTACACTACAAAATGTTATCACCTGCTGGCGTCTTTGGCAAGTCAGGAATAACACCGTGAACCAGAACATGACCCCCAGGGTCCATGATGAGGTGTGCTTCATCAAAGAGAGGGTTGAATCCATAAGAAACCTTCCCAAGGTGGTCCAGAACAAGTACACCTGATGTTATACTCCTCTATCCCAAGCCACAGTCGCAGAACAGATAATCTTCATAGATGCCACCTTTCATGCTTCCTCCAACAAGGTGGGAGTAGGGGTTCACATTGTGAGAAACTCTAGCACCTATTTTCTAGGGAGGGGATCACCTCTGTATACACACTCGACGCTCAAAGTAGAACTTCACGCAATCTATGCTGCAACTTCTATATCCAGTGACATGAATCTGGGACGAGTCCTTCTCTTCTCTACTTCCATCACCTCAGTTAAGATGGTTAACCAGGAGATGCCCCCAGGACCTAGACTCCAAGCTATTTGGAGAAAAATTCAAACCATCACGGCGGCACCCATCCAACTCTCAGTATGCTTTGTACCTAGGGAGTTGAACGGTGTAGCTGATATCATTGGCAAAACTACCCTATCCACTTTTAGTTTCTATTCTTTTACTTTTGTAAGCCCATCGTGGTTGCACCAAGCCATAGATGTTGATATTCCCAGCTGTTGGCCTACACTAAAGAACAGGATGAATAACAATTAATTTATAGTACCCAAAAAAAGTTTTATTTCAAAAGATGAGATCTTTTATGGTAATGCCCCAATGTCTTATGGTCTTTATTTGCTGGATCTCAAGACAAGTGTTTATAACGTAAATACCAAAATATTAAAACTCGATAACTCAAACAAAACATATCTTTGACATTTTCGTCTAGGGTGCATCAATGAGAATCACATATCTAGACTCTTTTGATTTCAAATCAATAGAGATATGTGAGTTTTGTTTGGTATACAAGATGACAAAGGCTCCCTTCACTGGAAGCAGTGAGAGGGCTAGTGATCTATTTGGACTCATACATACTAATGTGCATGGCCCTTTTAGAACAAATTCTAAAGGTGGTTATCAGTACTTCAATACATGTATTGGTGATGCCAGTAGGTATGGTTATGTTTACCTAATGAAACATAAGTCAGAAACTCTTGAAAAGTTCAAGGATTTCATTAATGAAGTACAAAACCTACTTGGTAAAAGTATTAAGGCACTTATTTTTGATCGAGGTGGAGAATACTTAAGCCAAGAGTTTGAGCTGTGAGACTGTGGTATTATATCACAATGGACTCTACCTGGAACTCCACAACATAACAGTGTATCAAAAAGAAGGAATCACACATTACTAGATATGGTGCGATCAATGATGAGTTTAGCTAATCTTCTGGCTTCCTTTTGGGGTTATACTCTAGAAACTTCTACATTCACACTAAACTGTGTACAATCTAAATTGATTCAAAAGACACCATTTGAGATATGGTATGGGAAATGTCCTAATGTGTCTTTTATGAAGATTTGGGGTTGTGAAGCTTCTGCGAGAAAGTAGTTTCTTGAAAAGCTTGGTCCCAAATTGGATAAATATTATTATGTTGGATATCCCAGGGAAACCAAAAAATACTACTTTTATATCTGATCTGACAGCAAAGTGTTTGTTGCTAGGGATGTTGTATTATTAGAAAAGAAATTCACTTCTAAAGGAATTAATGGGAGGAAAGTAGAACTCGACCAAGTTTGAGACCAACAAGAAAACATTGAACCTATAGATGTACAAGAGGAACATAGAGAGTCACAAACTATTATGGAATCTCAAATTCCTCATGTAACACATGAACCTCGCAGATCTAGTAGGACACTCCTTGAGCCATTGGTTATATTCTAACTCAAGAAGGCGATGAGTCAGTCATTATTGATGAGCCAACTACCTACTTAGAATATGTTAAGGGACCAGAGTCTAAGAACTAGCTTGAGGCCATGAGATTTTAGATGGAATCCATGAACACCAATAAGGTATGGACCTTGGTGGATCCACTTGAAGGGGTAAAACCCATTGGGTGCAAATGGGTTTTCAAGACGAAGACCGACATGGATGGTAATGTAAAAACTTGCAAAGGTTGATTGGTTGAAAGGGTCTCAGACAAGTTCAATGTGCTGACTATGAAGAAGCCTTTTATCCAATTTCCATGGTTAAGTCCATCAAGATCATGTTTTCCATTGTAGCTTATCATGACTATGAGATTTGGTGGATGGATGTTACAACCACATTCCTTAATAGAAATCTTCTCAAGGATGTGTACATGACACAACCTGAGGGTTGATTAAATCCAAAGGATGTAAATAAAGTTTGTAAGCTACAAAGGTCAATCTATGGATTGAAGAAAGCATCTTAGACCTAGAATGTTTGATTTTACAAAATAGTCAGGTGGTAGAGGCATGGGCGCCCCAGAGTAGGGACCCAGGTTCGAAATCCCTCGGTGGTGTTGCTCCAGCCAGCTGTATCCCATCAAGTAGCTAGGCCTCTATGTGAATTTACATGTTCTCCCCATTGTGCGGGTAGGTGGGGGGACCAGGGGTCACAATCATGTCACTCATTTGGGGGTGGTCCCACATCATAAAAAAGGTTAGTGGAAGCATGATTGTATTCCACATATTATATGTGGATGACATATTGTTGATGGGGAATGACATCCCTAATTTATAGATGGTAAAGACCTGGTTAGGAAATACATACTCTATCAAATAATTAGGTGAATTATCCTATATTCTAGTAATCAAAATGTATAGAGTTAGATCTAAAAGGCTTCTTGGCCTAAGCTAGAGAACATACATTGACAATGTGATAAAGAGGTTCAACATGAAGAACTCAAAGAGAGGAAACTTACCCATGTCTCATGGTGTTAGTATCTCTACAGCTGAATGTCCTGGTTCTTGTGAAGAATGGGATTGCATGGGTAAGATTCCATATGCATATGCAATTGGATCTATTATGTACACAATATTATGTACTCACCCTAATGTCTCATATACCTTATGTAACACCCCACCTTTTTAGTATATAACATAATTGAGCGGAAGAATTCATCTTTAATGGGGGGCCATAATAAGGTAATCATTACAAATAAATAAATCACCATTAAGATTCATACATTATTCTTTGAATAGGAAACTATAACTGCCTTTTTATCAAGTCTAAGATTCTAACATTTCTATACATGGGAAACTAATCATGAAAGTAAACATTTTTTAATAGGATTTCCTAATGTGCATGGCACCCCACCAATTGTCACTTGAAGGTCTTGTAGTCCTTGTTCACTCCTCTTTAGTTCTTATTTTCTCCAACTCCTGGGTACATCACGTCCCCATCCATGCAAAGGGGAGAAACAACACATCAATAAACGGTACTGGCACTTTATAACCTAATCAAATTAAAGTATATTTGACAAAAAGAAAAGTTGACATGAAATAACTATAAGTATTATTGAATCGTTAATAATGTGAATAATTGAACCATAAATGTATGCATACCTCTATGATGCCCACTTAGGAGCACATGATTTCTAGGAAAGCCCTTGATGCTAGGAAAGCCCTTGACGACTGCTTGAGGTCAATGATTTGGGAGCATACAAAGACTGGTCCAATTCCAATTATCATGATCATTAACATTAACATTAACATTAACATTAACATTAACATTAACATTAACATTAACATTAACATTAACATTAACATTAACATTAACATTAACATTAACATTAACATTAACATTAACATTAACATTAACATTAACATTAACATTAACCTGATCTTTGAACCTCAACACGATGGGATTTCTCCCTCTTGAAACTTGAACTTCAATGTCATGAATCATTAATCATAATCTCTAATCTTAATGAACATTGTAACCAAATGACATAACAATCATCAATCAATTGATATAATAAACATGATTAAGGCATTGAATTTGAAAGCATAATATCTAATTTATACTTAGCATGCAATCTAACATAAATACTTGTGCTCCTCAGCATGACCCATTTACCTTGGAGTAAAGTAGATCCTAAGATGGTTTCCCTGATCTTGATCAAATCCTAGGTCAAACCTTCCATTGTCTTGATTAGGCTCTATATACATGTACATAATTATTGAACATCATGAATCAATGCATTGTATTGATCCTAAATAATATTTGGGTTGATGATAACTAGGGTTAGGGTTACTAATTGGATTCATTCAGCTTCAAAAACTTGTCTTTCATATTACTCAATTAATAATCATATTACTCAAATTAGGGTTTTAGAGTTCCTTATGAATACATCAGATAGATAGGAAAAACATGGCTTGAAAACACTAAAATCAGATGCCTTGTCAAAAATCATTTCTAATGACTATTTATTCATTATTTTGTGAAAAAGCATCAATTTACTACAAATTTTGAAAAACTGCCAATCAGAAAAAGGGAAAAAGCCACGTAGACAACATAATCCCATGCAGAGCATAGCTGATCCGGACCCAAGCTGTAGCCCACTCAGATCTCTCTATGTTGCTAAGAAATGCATGTCGTTGGAAGGATAAAACAAGAGTCAAAATTCATAGAATACCCTTACAACATTAATAACTCGATTAAGTGGGCAGGGGCACCACAGTCATTACTGACCTAGTTTGTTCCCAGCCTGTTCCGTCGAAAGCCATGGATCAAGCAGCTCACAGGAGCATCTTGGATTCGATCCAGAGTCATGGATACAAGACCTTCAGGGATACTAATACCTCAGATGAGTTAACCACATCTTAGCGGATGTAGTGAGCCAACCCACTAGCTCTTTCATGGACTAGTGGTGTAACTCCATGGTTACCACCATGGCCAGCAACACGAAGGGAATTGAGAAGGAACACTTGGAAAAAGGAACACATAAAACAAGATGGAAACTTTTCCAGATCAAGACGACACCATCTTGTAAAATCAAAATCACCAGTTACACACTAGTTTGCTAGAGAACAATGAGAAACAAAGGGAAAACAATCTGAAAGAGGAAATCAAGGAATCCTGAAAAAGCAACATCAGCTAAGGCCAGGGAAAAGATCTTGGAGCCGAGTGGAACACATAAGTGGAACAACCATGATCAGAGGGCTACCAAAGAGGTGTGATGATGAATTCCAGTGAAGCCTCAAAGCTAAGATATAGGGTATAATGACTGGGGCAATCGTAGGGCAAATGGACGAAGCAAAAAGGAAGTAGGGAGTCCATGTATGCTTACCTGAGTATCAATTTCTATGGAGGTGTTGTTGAGGGTGGGGGAGAATCTTGAGTCATCAGATAAGCACCATGAGTAGGCCAAGGAGTTTGGGGATACTGGAGGTGAAATTGACTAAGGAGGAGCATAGGGTGATCTCCAAGGATCGATTTCGATCCATTATAAAGGCGTGAGGAGGTTTATAGCTCCCTCTACAAGTGTGGGTGGTGAGGAGAGGAAAGCCCAAAATGGGAGTTTCATGCATAGAGTGAGAGAGAGGGTGAGGAATCTATATTTTGAATTGGGAATAAAGGTTGGATTCATTGGTGAAGAGACCTTGTGAAAAAGTGCATTGATGGTGGAGAAAATGATCGGTAAAGGGGAACCTATGAAATGACTCATGACTCACAGACAATGCGGAGGTAGAGGATGACTGACGAACTATTGGATCGCAAGTAAAATAATTATCAACCATTGTATGAGCATGTAAGAAGGAAAAATTATATAATGTATCACGTGACATGAGAACTTTAGGGTAATCAATACATTTAATGAAATTTGTGATTAATTCCTATCAAAACTATATAGAAACTTGTTTGATTGATTTGAAGGGTCAAACTAAATCAAAATGCTACCAAATTTGGACCACTTACCCAAAAATAGGTCTAGATTCTTATTACACACTTAGATTTACATTTTGTCCTTTGTATGTCCATTAATACATTAAAAGTCATTATCTTTAAGTTACGTACATACAATTGAAATAAAGTGTAATATCTTTTCATAATTGTTTCCTTTGACTTCAAAACGAGATGGTAATTGAGTATACTCTTTTCAATATTTAAACTATATCCCTTTTTATGATTTTATGGGAATATCACCTTGGAGGAGAGAGAAAAGTAAAAAGGGAAAACATATATTCAACATTTTAATTTCTTTGCAACTCATTATGCCATGTCTATAAGAGGGAGTATGTTTTTTGTTTTCTTTTTGTTTTTTCCGACTTTATCCTTATATAAGGAGTATAATTTCATGGTTTTTTAAAATTAAACCCCTCAACTATTGTTATTTAAGAAAAGTTGTATTCTAAATTTTAAATTACTCATGTAAATTAGGGGTGTTACAATTCTACCCACCTTAAAATGAATGTCGTCCTCAAAATTTTCTAGGTTATCACCCACCTTAGGGTTTTTCTTACTTATTTATTCAATATTAGATAGCATACTAAAATTTGAATAAAAAGAAATATATTTTACAAAAGGTTCATGTGGACATGAATTAACTATTACATCATCCCTCATCTTTTCATCTTATACTTAGGGTTTATGAAACCAAACTCATAACTATACTTAGGGCATATACCTCAACCTTTCCATGACTTTCTAACACTAGATGTAGATGACTATCTAATCTTGGATCCTTTAGGTAACTCCTAAATTCCTAGATATGTGGTGATCAGGCACATACCCACATATGTGGGATCTTGTCATGCTACCTCTCACTAACCTACTAATACACATCTCCCATACCACATGCATTAGTAAGAAAGGAGAAATGCATTAAAAGGTTTCATGCTTATGAAGTCCCTTTTCAATTCTCAATTAGCTGGACATGACCATTGAGAATGGAGAGGCTATATAATTATCCAGAATTAGGCTGAAACTTGGGACCTAATTAGGTAAACATCTACCTTTGTCATCTCTATCTCTTCTAGCATGAAAATTCTAGTCATTCTAGGTCATAGTATATTTCCTTGGGAATCCATCCCTATACCTAACATCAAATCTTCATTCTAGGGTGACTATGAGTATGATGTTTTCCTAGTGGCCATTTGCCAAAATTTCTTTGATTCCATTAATGTAACACCCCACCTTATTAATATATAACATAACTGAGCAGAAGCATTCATCTTAAAGGGGGGATGTCACAATAAGGTAATCATTGCAAATAAAATAAATAATTCACCATCAAGATTCTTACATTGTTCTTTGAATAGGAAACTAGAATGGACTTTTTATCAAGTCTAAGATTCTAACATTTCTATATATGGAAAACTATTCATAAAAGTAAACATTCTAGTTAATAGGATCACCTAATGTGGATGGAACCCTACCAGTTGCACTTGATGGTCTTCTAGTCCTTTCTTGCTCCTCTTTAGTCCTTATTTGCTCCAACTCTTGGGTACATCGTGTCCTCGACCATGCAAAGAGGAAAAACAACACATCAGCAAATGCTACTAGCACTTTATAACTTATTCAAATTAAAATATACTTAACATGTAAGAAAAGTTGACATGAATAAGTATAATCATTCTTGAATCTTTAATATCATAAAGAATTGAATAGTAAATGTATGCATCCCTCTATGACACCCAGTTAGGATGACATGATTGTTAGGAAAGCCATTGATGCTAGGAGATCCCTTGAAGACCCCTTGAGGTCCATGATTCGGGAGCATATAAAGACTGATTCAATTCTAATATTTTTATCATTAACATTACCATGATCTTTGAACCTTCACATGATGGGATTTCTCCCTCTTGAAACTTGAACATTAATTTCATGAATCCTTAATCATAATCTCTAATCTTGATGAACAATGTAACCATAGAAATAACTATCATCAAGAAATTGATATAATGAACATGATTAAGGCATTGAACTTGAAAGTTAATATCTACTTCATAATTATCATGGAATCAACCATAAATACTTGTAGTCAGCAGCATGATCCATTTACCTTAGAGCAAAGTAAATCTTAAGATGGTTTCTCTAAACTTGATCAAATCCTAGGTCAAACCTTCCCTTGTCTTGATTAGACTCTATATACCCATACATAATTATTGAACATCATGTGTCAATACCCTGTATTGATCCTAGATTGTATTAAGGTTGATGAAAATTAGGGTTAGGGTTACTGATTGGATTCATTCAATTTGGAAAACTTGGTTTTCATATTACTCAGTTAGTGATCATCTTACTCAAAATTAGGGTTTTAGAGTTCCTTATGAAAACATCAGAATAGATAAGCAAAACATGACTTAAAACCCTTAAAATTAGATTTCTAGTAAAAATCCTTTCCAACAGCTACTTACTCATAGTTTTCTCACAAAGCATCGGTTTACTACAAATTTTCAAAGAATTGACCAATCAGAAAAAGGGAAAAAACCATGTAGACAACATAATTCCACCCACCGCACAGCTGGACTGGGCCCAAGCTGGCGTGGCCCAATCAGATCTCACTATGTGGGTAAGCAATGTGCATTGTTGGACGGATAAAACAAGAGTCAAAATCACTAGAATACCCTTGTGATATTAATAGCACGATTAAGTGGGAAGGGGCACCACAGTCATTTACTGACCTGTTTTGTTCCCAACCTGCTCCATCACGAGCCATGGATCGAGCAGTTTGTAGGAGCATCTTGGCTTTGATCCAGATTCATGGATACAATACCTTTAGGGATACCAAGACCACATATGAGTTTGCCACATCTTGGTGAATGCATCGAGACAACCCACTAGCTCTTGTGTGGATTGGATGTGTAACTCCTTGGTTACCACCATGGCTAAAAGCAGTAAGGGAACCGAGAAGGAACACTGGGAAAAAGAAACACATAAGACAAGTTGGACGCTTTTCAAGGTCAAGATGAAGTCAAGGCACCATCCTGTGAAACCAAAAACATCAGTTATACACTGGTTTGCCGAAGAACAACAAGAAAGAGGGAGAAAATGGTCCAAAAGAGGAAACCAATGAATCATGAAAAATAAACATCAACTAATGGCGGGAAAAAGATCTTGGAGCCGACTGGTACACATCAGAGGCACAACCATGAATAGAGGGAATTTTAGAGACATGGAGACAAATGCCAACTATGTTTCAATGCTAAGCTATAGGGTATGATGAGTGTGGAAATCACAGGGCAAATGGATGAAGAAAAAAGGAAGCAGGGAGTCCATGAATGCTTACCCAAGCATTATTTTCTTGGGAGGTGCTACTGAGGGTGGGGGTGAAGCCTGGGTTATCAGATAAGCCCTTGAGTAGGTTGGGGAGTTGGGGGGCACTGCAGGTGAAATTGATTGAGGAGGAGCATAAGGTAATCTTCAAGGATCCATTTCACTCCATTATAAAGTTGTAAGGTGGTTCATAGCTCCATCTGTAAGTGCGAGTGGAAAGGAGAGGAAAGCCTTAGATATGCATTTCATACACAAAGTGAGAGATAGGGTGAGTAAAATATCGTTCAAATTGGGAATAAAGGATGGGTTCATTAGTGAAGTGACCATGCAAAAACGTGCATTAATGGTGGAGAGAAGGAACTGGAAAGGGGAGCATGTGAAATGGCTTCTGAATCGCATACAATGCAAGGTAGAAGATGAATGTGGAACCATTGGATCATGAGTAAATTGTTGGTTGTTACACTAACGAGTTTCAATCTTAAGAAAGATATTTTACTCAACTAACCAATTCCCACAAGTATACGGAAGTAGTCATATTAGAGAACAAACACAAGGAACTTTAGCAATCAATTCAACGCAATAGTGCTAAGGTTCAACAATCTAGACTGTTTTAAAGGTGTAATTTGATTGATTAAGTTAAAATTTCAGAATTAAGCAAAATAGTAAATGGATTACTAAAAGATGTTAAATTTCATATTATGGAAGGATCTTGGACTTAGGGTTTCACCCACATTTTATAGCATAAAATAGGAGCACAAAATTTAAACATACTAAGCACTTGTTTTAAAGGAGAGTTGTATGTTGCACTCCACCTCTCGGTGCAAGTACAACGATCCTAACTCAAGACAACATTCTCATATATGAATTTCATTTTGGATCACAAACCTACTCCTCAACTCCATAAATTCCACTCACATGGTAAAGAAGAAGTTTCCAAGAGAGTACCTCCTTACTTTCCTACCTATCTTCTCAGATCAAGCAAGAAAGCATAAAACATGCACATAAAGTGGCCAGCCATACATGCAAGAAGTAAGAAATCGGTACTCACAAGGTGGAAAAACAAGCAACTTAGCATTTAGTAAAAAATTATCATGTTCCATACATACTATGACATGTGAGCTACTCTCCCATGTCTAAGAAAAGGAATCTACTTGTCCATAATGATGTACATAAAAATATGTAGAATTTTGAGAGTTCAACATGATTTAGAGAAGGAAAAGCTAAGAGAACCAAAGGTGTAACCCAAGAAGAGTAGAATTCCATCTTGAGAATGAAATTCCACTCCTACAACTGCTCCAAACCGGACAAGCTTCCCTCCCGAGAAGCTTTGCGGAGTGAAGAAGCTCCGCTGCACCTCCGGAGAAGAAAATGGAGAAGGAAAGAAGAAGAATGGGGGTTCTTTGGCAAGAAACCACCTTCTTCCACCCCAAAATTGCCCTCCTTTATCTAGCCTTCCTCTTAGATGAAAGACTTTCAAATTATGACCTAAGATAACTGCTCCATATGGTGGTCTTGTCTTTAAAAATGAGAGGAGTCATATTTTAAAATTTCTGAAACTGACAGGCACACGTCGTGTCTTCCTTTGGACACGTCGTGTCCTGTCTCTGACAGTTGTTCTAAGTGTAAAGCACATGGCATGTTTGAATTAATACACACTATGTACGTTACCATAAGGGCAAGGATTGGTTCTAAATTCCCAGGTACACACCGTGTCTTTGGCGGACACACCGTGTACTTTTCCTCAACGTCTGAAGTAAATGGACAACTAGAAATGTGCACTCTGTTTCTTAAATAAGACACATCGTGTGCATTGGTGTTTCAATAGAATTAGAAATCTGAATGTCTACAAGGCTTGGAGAAGTCCTGATGATAATGAATTTGAGTTGGGATATCTCCAATTTGATCCTTTTGAAGCATATCTATTGTACACATCATGTGATAAGCAAAATAACAAAAATGTGGCATGAGTAATATGAATAGAGGCTAAATGATAACAAAATGAATTGAATTTGTGTGTGAAATCATGTGAAAAGTTGATGTGGAATGCACACAACAAATCCCCCTAAGCTTGAACCAATGCTTGTCCTTAAGCAAAAAGAGCATGACCACAAAAATGAAGGAACATTCAAGCTCATGCATGTATTAAATGAAAAGAAGATATGCAATAAACTCATACAACCATGTACATTAGGTTTATTTTCATAGCCATCATCTCAATTTGAACATCCAAGATAGAAAAGTTTTAATTCAGCAATAATGGTCACAAATTAAGCAAAACAATCAACTAAACAACACTAAACAAGATTTGGATAATCAAGTCAAACAAATAGTGGATGTATAACACAAAATTTTCAGCTATTATGGATGTAAATGATGAAATCTTAGCTAACTTTAACAATCTCAATTGAGCTCTCTTATCAAAAAGATATGATAATTGATTTTTGGGATTTTGGCACTCGGCTGCTAATTTAGGCTTACGGACATGTGGGGTTCCAGTTGGGGTGTTATATTTACCCTCTTTTGATTTCATACCACCTAACCATCATTGTCAGATCGGACTCACACTAGGCTAGCTTGATATGTGGGTTGTTTGCCATCTTTTATTGGGTAAGTGAGAAAAATGATAAAATAGATTTTTGCACAACACATGAGAGTCAACTAGAAAGTTAAGTTAACAAGATTCCATTCATTGTTTTGCAAATTTTTCACTGAAAAATCAATTGTAGATGCACTAAGGGTTTGGCAAGAGTATACCGTATTCTAAATATTGTTGTAGAGTTGATTTATTTGCTAAATTTTTTGACCGTTACATGTGTTTAGCAATCAAAGATGTGAAAATTGAGAGTTCAGGCTCCAATTACAAACCAAGATCATGTACATGGGGAATTTCATTTTCTATTTGATTCATGCATGCTCTTTACTAATTCTTTCATATGGTCAAATGAAATACAAGGGACAAGATAGTTCAACCATACAAGGTACAAAAGTTCATCCCATCACAATAGCTTCATTTCATATTAAACTTTCCATGAAGGGAAAAATAGAACATGAAATAGGATGAAATAAAAGACTGAAAAAAAGACTAACATGACCAACAAAAGCAAATGATGAAAGAAAATGAAATGGAAACTACATTATGAGCCGGTTGCACCCCCTAAGCTTGAAATTTGAAGTGTCCTCACTGCATCAATCAAACTCATGGAGGTAACAACTGGATACTTGTCATGGGTGAAATAAAAAAGAGGGGCCAGTGCCCTCATGGTCTGGTGGAAAGAACTGGCTAACAAAATCATCACCAAGAACATCCATCGGCATGGGATGTGGGATGGACTCAGGCTGTTGAGGTGGTGGTGGCTGATACGGCTGTAGGATGGAGCTTGACGGTGGTGCTTGCACGTGACCACGGTTGAAGAGATCTGCTTGAGGTCGAAGGAGACACGCCGTGCGTAAGGGAACACAACGACAATAGTTGGAGCTTGAGGTAGACACGCCATGAGCAAAGGAGAATGATGGCGGATGCTAGGTGTTCTAGGGAACACGGCGGAAAGGAAGCAGATGTCTAGGGTGCATAGCAGCTTCTGAGGTCTCACACGGCTCGAATGAAGGCGTGAGTGAGAGGGGCGGCCGTGTGCTGGGTTACGAACCCACATTTTCGTCAAAAGACACTGTGTGTACAAATAAAGACACATCGTGTGTCTTTTCAGAACTCCCTTTCTGCTATAAAAGACATGTCATGTTTCAGATAGTACACATTGTGTACTTATCCAGAAATTCAAAATGCCCATTTTCATTGATCACTACACGATATCTTCAAATAAAGACACGTCGTGTTCTTTTTCCAGATAAATTGATCTTTCCCTTTCTGATGTAGTACACATCGTGTATAAATTAGGACATGCATGTTTGTATTCCAGATCTCCTATTCCTCCCTTTTCTACTTTGGTACACGTCGTGTATAAATTAGGACACGTCGTGTACCTTTCCAGGTCGAGGAAAAGTTTGCATCTTCTGGACAGTGATACGACGTGTCTTTTTTGGACACGTCGTGTACCTGGAGGTATAGCTCGTCTGTTGTATTTCTAGGAGTAGTGACACGCCATGTCTTAAATAAGACACGTCGTGTCTTAAATAAGACACAACGTGTCTTCTATAGTTTCTGTAGAAAATAGCTTCTCGTCAGCACAAAAATAATAACAGATATGCCAATAGAATTGTTTAAATTATTACATTCATCCATGACAAACTTATTTATGAAACTAAAGAGTGTTCTTGACTCAAATAACTTGAAAAGAAATATATTCTAATGTGGGTTCAACTCCCATGAGGTCCTCCATTTAGAGTCCAGAGTGAGACTCTTCAATTTGTCCATCATGCATCTTGAAGGGAGCAAGAGGCTCCCTTGTGAATTTCATCTCTCGAAGTATATAGCTTGCAACGTTGCCCGTTTACTTTGAAAACTCCATCCTTGCCTTGTAATTCAACAACTCCATATGGAAATATCTTCAATACAAGAAAGGGGCTGAACCACTTGGATTTTAGTTTTCTAGGGAAGAGCTTGAGTCTTGAGTTGAACAACAATACTTTGTCTCCTTCTTTGAAATTTTTCCTCCAGATTCTTTTGTCATGCCAAACCTTTGTTCTTTCTTTGTAGAGCCTTGCATTTTCATATGCATCTAGTTGGAGTTCCTCCAGTTCTTGCAGCTGCAATAGATGCTTTTCACCATCTTTCTTCATGTCAAAATTTAAGAATTTGATAGCCCAAAGAGCACGATGTTCTCACTCCAACGGAAGATGACAAGATTTACCATATATCAGCTTAAATAGAGCTGTGCCTATGATGGTTTTATAAGTTGTCCGGTATGCCCATAATGCATCATCTATCTTCAATGCCCAATCCTTCCTAGAGCTAGAAACTGTCTTTTCTATAATGCTATTCAGCTGCCAGTTGGAGACCTCTACTTGCCCAAAAGTTTGAGGATGGTAGGGCGTAGAGATTTTATGAGTGACTCCATACTTAGATAGAAGGTTATTGATTGCTTCTCAATAAAATGCGTGCCTCCATCAGATATTACAACTCTAGGAAATCCAAACTGAGGGAAAATGATTTTCTGAAATAGCTTGACTACAAATGTTGCATCTGGTGCTTGGGTTGGGATAGCCTCAACCCACTTGGAGACGTACTCACAAGCAACTAGGATATATTGGCAGCCACAAGAAGATGGGAATGGTCCCATATAATCAACTCCCCATACATCAAATACCTCAATCTCCAGGATACAGTTAAGAGGCATGTCATCACGTCTAGAGATTCCTCTGGTCCTTTGGCATTTATCACAAGCTTTAACAAACAAATTGACATCTTTAAAGAGTGTTGGCAAATAGAAATTGGCCTGGAGAATCTTTGCTACAGTCTTCTCTCCTCCAAAGTGACCTCTGTAAGGAGTGGCATGACATTTAGAAATAATGGTGGCAATCTCTTCTTCAGTGACACACCTTTGAATAAGTCCATCACTCCCATGTTTGAACAACAAGGGGTCGTCCCAATAGTAGAACTTTACATCATGGAAGAACTTCTTCTTTTGCTGGTATGTCAAACTTGGTGACAACTTCCATGTAGCAAGAAAGTTTGCAATGTCTGTAAACCATGGCACTTGTGTGGACGATAATGCATAAAGCTTTTCAATAGGCAAGTGGTCCTCAATAGGAAAATAATCTCCAGCATCTATAGTCAATCTAGAAAGATGATCGACAACATTGTTCTCTGTCCCCTTCTTATCCCGGATTTCAAGATCAAACTCTTGTAGAAGCAGTATCTAGTGGATGAGATGAGATTTTGCATCCTTCTTGTGGAGCAAATACTTAATGGAAACATGATTTGTATACACGATTACCTTACATCCTACCAAGTACTGTTGGAATTTGTCACAAGCATACACTATAGCAAGCATCTCCTTCTCTGTGGTTGTATAATTGATTTGTGCTTCATCTAGGGTGTTGTGTGCATAGTATATGGCATGAAGATTCTTATCTTTCCACCGTCCCAGAACTTCCCCTATTGTATAGTCGCTTGCGTCACACTTCAATTCAAAAGGATCATTCCAGTCTGGTGGTTGAATGATTGGTGCAGAAATAAGAGCTTCCTTGAGCTTGGTGAAAGTTGTACGACAGTCATCATTGAGAATTCAACATCCTTTGCAAGTAAAGAGCATAATGGCTTTCCAATTTTGGAGAAGTCTTTAATGAATCTTCTATAGAACCCTGCATGACCAAGGAAACTGCGTATGTCCTTGACTGAAAAGGAGTAGAAATCCTCTCAATAGCTTCCACCTTGGCCCTATCAACCTCAATACCCTTATTAGATACAACATGGACTAATACTACACTAGATTGTACCATGAAATGGCACTTCTCCCAGTTTAGTACTAGGTTAACTTCTTTGCAGCGGGTTAAGACTAAAGAATAGTTGCATAGGCATTGATTAAATGAATCTCCATAGATGCTAAAATCATCCATAAAAATTTCCATTATGTTTTCAATGAAATCAGAAAAAATAGCCATCATGCATCGCTGTAATGTCGCAGGAGCATTGCAAAGACCAAAGGGCATGTGACGATAAGCATAAGTTCCATACGTGCATGTAAAATTGGTTTTCTCTTGGTCAGGAGGGTAGATAGGAATCTGGAAAAACCCAGAATACCCATCCAAGTAACAAAAGTAAGAATGTTTTGCAAGACGTTCAAGCATCAAGTCGATAAACAACAACGGAAAATGATCCTTGCACTTTGCTTTGTTCAAATGCCGGTAATCAATACACATACACCAACCCGTGACTATACGTGTTTGTATCAACTCATCATTATCTCCTTTGATGATAGTTGCACCCCCTTCTTAGGTAACACATGGATGACACTAACCCAAGGGTTGTCACTTATAGGATAAATGATACTGGCATCAACCAACTTAAAGATTTCCTTTTTAACCACCTCAAGCATATTTTGATTTAAACATCTAGGTGGTTTAATGGTGGGTTTAGCATCACTCTCCATGTTTATTCTATGCATATAAATGGAGGTATGAATGCCTTTCAAATCAATGATAGAGTAACCAATGACATCTTTGTACAAAGCAATTTGGCAAGCAATTTATTCTCTTGTTCATTAGTTAACTCATTATTGATTATAACAGGAGAAGTAGAGTCAGAATCAAGAAATGCATACCTCAGCCCTGGTGGAAGGGATTTGAGTTCTACCTTTCTTCTGGCT
This sequence comes from Alisma plantago-aquatica, assembly GCA_963693085.1. Lineage (NCBI taxonomy): Eukaryota > Viridiplantae > Streptophyta > Magnoliopsida > Alismatales > Alismataceae > Alisma > Alisma plantago-aquatica. The sequence continues at coordinate 520,892,806 of OY856412.1, forward strand.
GCATTTTCTTTGGCTTTGTCACCAACAAGTGGAGTGTCTTCTTCAATAGCATCTGGTTGATCAATAGAAAATACCCCATAATTTTCAGATTCATTGTTTATACCTTCATCATCATCCTCACAGTGGTTTAGTATCAAATCAACAACATCATGATCTTCTTCTATAATGAAATCAACAGAGTCCATAAAATAGATTTCTTCTACACATGAGGGTTCTTTCATGGCATCATATACAGAAAACTCCATGGCTTCTTTTCCAAATCGGAGTGTGAGTTTGCCTTCTCGAACATCAACAAGGCATCGAACAGTTCTCAAGAAAGGAGTCCTAAAAAGAATGGGGTTGGAATTTGTAATAGGAGTTTATTTATGAATGTAGTTTAAACTTGATTACTAAAGTGTTAGGTATTCAGTTTAAACAACAATGACTAAGAGATAACTAACTAGACTGTGAACCAACTGGTTCAAGTGTTGAAATGATCGATTCAAGTGTTGAAACAATTGGTTCAAGTGTTGAACCAATCGATTCAAGTGTCAGGTCAATTGAACCAACCTTGACAATGGATCCATGAGATGACCAGTTCAACAAGTGAACCAATCAACTCAAATATGTGAACTGAGTACTTCAAGTTGTGAATCGACCATTGGGTTGATCAATTCAATTGGATCAATGATTGATGCTGGTGTCATATTTGCATTGATCGAATATTAATTTCCAATGCAATTGTGATTGGGAAACATAGTGAAATGACCGGTTCAGGGGTTAAACCAACCATCTCATGTGAGAATTGATTGATTCACCTTTGAATTGATCAGTTCAGTTCTGAACTAAGCGGTTCATCATTTACAAGTTTTGTGAATTCATGAAAATTCTATGTCTTTGACTCCCGTTCAAACTACAACTCCTGACCCTAACCATCCTATAAAAAGAGGGGTAGTCGTGGATTTCTAGAGACATAATAATAAGCTCTAACAATTTTTGTCTTCTCATAGTTGTGGTAACATGAGAACCCAAGCAAGTCCTACCCATCAAAGGGAGGGATAACAAGGGAGAGACAATTGTGAGAGAAATTCGATTCTAGTACATTGACTAGAAGGGACAACTCCTTCTTGTCCATTCAACTAGAATGACAAAAGCTCCCAGTGGTCTGTGTAGACTACTACAGAGGCAAGGAGGCTATTGTCACCCACTAGGAGGATGAAGTCAAATGTCGTCTGTGGTGATCAACTAGGAGGCCATTACCGACATTTTCTAGGTGCAACTTGAAGAAAGATGCAAGCTACAATTAGGGACAGTCATTGGAATTGCTCCAGGACCATGTATAAACCTTGTAACCCTCCTTCCATTACATAGTTGTTGACACAATCTGAATATGGTGGTTGAACTTTTGTTTCTGCTTCCTTATCTGATGTCATATTTCCCAAAAAACTAGCCCTCCTTTCTTTGCTCACTCAAATCCAATTACTCATCATCAAAACTGATTAATCAGTAAATCTTATCAATCCAGGGAAAAAGAACATGCATATGCATTGTGAGACCATGAAATTTACCATTTTGCAGCAACTCCTGGGTTTCTTGGATGGGGATTTCTAAGGCTTTGTTTTTCCTTGCATATTTCTACTTCAAATAGCAAGGCAACCATCCAGAAGCACTAGAGGACTCAATAGTAGAAGTAGTGGAAGGAGAAGGTCCTTGCTCTTGCTCTTGGTCTCTCAACAGGAGACGTTTAATATAACCACATAAACTCAATTGGTGGCTATGCACATTCTTGTCACACCTTACATCATGAATTACCTGATTAATCCAATAAGAATATTGTTAACTAATCATAAGAAATCATAAGAATGTAACTAATTCAATACCTTTAACTAATCTATTAGTCTCTTCTCAAGAAATTGATCCCATCATTTTTATCAAGACATGGCCATTACACTGTGGGGTCCTTGTCCTTCTTGGATCCATAGATCTAGTCTCTTGTGAGGATTGTCTACCAATCTCTATGTCTTCTCCTGATGAGCTGGATAACATTATTGTTATGTGAATTTTTGCCAATCTCATACAAGCTTTAAAAAGGTCCAACATTCACTACTTCAAAAAATATGAAAAGAAAGAATAGGCAAAGACTATAAAAATGTAAATACATATATCTCACCTCTAATTCCTTCATATGAGGTCTTTGGTGGCTTGACTCAGGTGTCTCCAATCCTCAATATGGAGAGGCACTTTGCTTTGACTAAGGACACCACATTAGATGATGAACTCTATAGTAATCAACATGCCTACTTCATCAAATTCAACGGTGACCTTCTTCTCTTTACCCATAACTAAGGCTTTCTTTTATCAAAGTTATCCCTCTCCTACATGTAGATTTAGCAGAACTAACATCACTCTAATTATGAGGCTTAGTAGGATCCTCATGCTCAAGATTATTTTGCTCTTGGTCAGATGTCATCTATAAAATCAAAAGTAAACATATGAAAAAGTCAGTTCACATTTGAAAAAAAAAATACATGTTATATAGTGCAAATATAACATATGAAAAAGTCAGATCACTGATAAAAAAAAGTAGGTTATATAATGCAAATATAACATATGAAAAAGTCAAACCACATATGAAAAAATAAACATGTTTAATGCATGCATATATCTTAAACAAATATCCCTTCTCTTTGATCTTCATATGTATAGTCATTAGTGTTAGATTCAACATTTACACTTGGTAAGCCAATGGACTAGAGTCATCATACTTGTCATAGTACTCTTCTTCATCAATAGGATCTAAAAAGAACTGTCTTTTCTCATGAAGAACGATAGACCAATTTTCTATTGTAGGATCTTCGATATAGAATACTTGTTTTTCCTATAATGCCATTATGAGTGGTTCATCCTCTTGGCATGTCCACTTTCCTAGTCAAATAGATAACCAGATGTATCATGATATCAAAGAATGAAGGGGGGGAAATATTATTCAAGTTGGCACAAGGTAACAACCACTTTTCTTTACAACTTACGTAGATTCTCAGAATCAATGACTATTCTACATAGAGTGTTAAAGAAGAAGAAAATCCTAGTGATTGCAAACCTTACATCCTTAGGAAGGATAGACTCAATAGCCACATGCAATATATGTTGCATTAGAGTGTGACAATCATGAGATTTAAGACCTATTAGCTTTAGATCCTCGTTGATACCAATCTAAGGATATTGGGTGAATATCCCTGTGGAACCTTAACATTATACAAGCACTCACAAAAAGTTCTTTTCGCCTATTTAGACGAGGTGTAACAAGGTGGAGGTAAATATATGTGACGAACCTTGCTAACTTCTATTGCTGATACTTTCCTTATAACCATTTTACATATGTCCATTCTAGATTTGATACCATCTTTAGTCTTGCCTTTTATATTAAAAAAGTACCAATGATGCTATCACAAACATTTTTCTCAACATGCATGGCATTGATACAATGTCGAACTATCAAAGAACTCCATAAGGAAGATCTCAGAATGTTGACCTCTTTTTGAATAAAGATTTTTCACCTATAGTAGTACATGATATCTTACCAAAATGATTGACAATGTTGTTTACTCTTGCATAAACATCCTCCCCTGGCATAGGTCCAAGGGCACTCCATTCCTTAATTGAGCCATAGAATATTTTGCTCAACTTTCAACAAGGATGCATATTTAGCAGAAACCTACAACGACCAAGATATATAGTGTTACCACCATGCTTTAGTTGGATTGAATCAATATTTTCCTCACATACAAGACATGCCTTGGTTCCTTTGTTGTTGTATCCAGAAAAATTCCCATAAGTTGGAAAGCAATAAATAGTACAAAACTACACAACACATAAATCAAACATATCCCCATGCAAAGCATCATAAGTCATCAGACTTTCTCCCCAGAGTTTCTTTAGGTCATCATTCAAAGGTTCAAGGTAAGCAACAATATCATTGCTAGGTTGTTTGGGGCCCGATATCAGTAAGGACATCATGACATATTTATTCTTCAAACAACCACAGAGGAAGATTGTATATAAAAATCATGACAAAGCAAGTGCTATGTTGGCTGCTTATTGTTCCAATGGATTCATCCCGTTGGTACAAAGTCCAAGTCTTAAATTTCTAGCTTATGTGCCAAATGCAGGTACAGTAAATCAATCTTCTTCCATTGCGAGAAATCAGACGCATGTCGTAACATACTGTTGTTGTTCATATTTAACTCTACATGCAAAGATTAATTTTGTGCATCTATGGTATTAGAAAACAAACATTGAGACTGTGATATTATAGGAAGATACCACATAATCTTGACAGGAGACTCAATTTTTGTCTTACTCGATTCCATCCTTTTGTATTAAGATGTCCCACATTTCAGACATTCTTTCATATTGTTACAGTCCTTTTAAAATAGCATACGGTCATTTAGGCATGCATGTATCTTCTTAGCATCCATTACCATTGGGCGCAACTTATTTTTCATTTATATGCTAAGATTGGAAGCTTGTTGCATTCAGGGAGAATTTCTTTCAACAAAAACAACAAAGAAGTGAAGCTTTTGTTGTTCCATCTATTGTTAGCCTTCAGAGTATACAATCTCAACACAACACTAAAATTTGTAAACTTAGTACAACCCAAGTATAACGGTTTCTCAACATCATGCACAATGTTTCTAAATAATGGAGGTGGATCAGTAACATTTACCCCACAACTATCTAGCATCACATCAACCATGTCTGTTCAAATTAGTTCATTTACATGAACATAATCAGACATTTCTTCTTCAACACAACTACCGCTACTAACATCTGCCAATCTCATACGAGGAATCTCTCCATGCCAGTACCATTATTCATAGCCCTGTACAATCCCTTACACATGACATGATCTTTGATCATGTCAATAATGTCAACTTTCAAGTTGTTACTACAATTCCTACAGGGGCAATAGAACCTATCTCCAGGTTGTTTGCTATGTTCCTTTACAAATCTTACAAACCAATCAAGACCATTAGCAAACTATAGAGTGCATCGAATTTAATTAGACACCCATGACCGATCCATTCTATGATCAAATGGGAGACGAGTAGCTCATCAGGTATTAGCTAATAAGTTATTTTCAAAAAGATGTTTGAATTGAGCCATAATCATATATTAGCATTCATATTTATGAATGTGTACCGCCTATCATTCTTGAGAAATGCATCTCATTATTAAGTGTATAATGCATGTTAGATTTCAATAAATTTTGCTAGAATTTCCCCACAGTTCTCCAAGTAGACTGATGTATATGGGAAAATACCCACCTAATATGTACCCAAAGAGCAAAAGGGGAAATGTTGTTGAAATTTATTGATATTGAGAACACACATTATACACTTACATCCTAAGTGAGATGAAGTTCTCAAGAACAATCCCAAATCATTGACTATCCAAGGTTTACTCCTAATGAGTAAATCTTGGACGAGTTTCTAGGCCAACAAACTACATGGGTTAGGGTCTACAAATTAGAGTTTACTTTTTATAAGTTCATGGTTTAGGGTTAATTAGGCAATTATATCAATTTCAATGTCAATCAAGTTAAATTAGAGCAATTCATATTAATTTTAGTGTATTAATTCCTAGTGTGATCATTTATCAATACTAACATTTAATTACTAACATGTGATGTGAGTAGCAAGCACAACATATTGAAGTAAGCTAATGTCTAAAGCAAAACTTTGTGAGCCATGTTTATGTAGTTGCATGTCGACTTCATCTCTTGAAATACATAATGCATAATATAAATAGAATTGTTAACACCCACCCATGAGAATACAAAGGCCACAACCAAAATCACAAACATTCACATAATTATGTCCAAATGACATCCTTTTTTAGGATGGATGATATTGCAGCAACTATCATTGCTTTGTAGTTAAATTGGTCATAGTTGCAATTATTTGTCATTGATTGGACAATCGGACATGGTACTATTATTTTAGATAATGTGTACACAAAATATTACCTTATAACATATTTACCGTACAACAACATATAATGTGACATGCAACATGCGAAAATCTCCAATTCCCAACGAATGCCTTATAGAACAAGAAAATCATACACAAAATTCCCCAATTCCCAATGGAAATACCTAGTTGCGCAAATCCACAATATCACACAAAAATATCCAGCCCTAGTTGATGAAGGGGGCGAAATCATACCTCGATAGGATGTTGTACAACTGGATGATGGAAGAAAGTTGGGGATGAAGAACAAAAATAGAGGGAACAACGACAAAGGCAACAGTGAAAGAGGTAGTGAGGAGGAGGAGATGGTGACAAAGTTAGGGTCAACGAAGGAGTGAGCAATAGCAGAGGGGATAAGGCAGAGGCAGTAGACACGGTGAGGAGGAGTTCATTGATGCTAGAGCTAGAGGAGGCCATTGGAGGAGTGGGAAACATTAGTGAGTAATGGCCAGTGGGGGTTTGGTAGCCAACTGTCACACCTAGGAGGAGGATAGTGTAGGAGCTGGAGGTGTTGAGATATAATGAGGAAGCGGCAGCAAAGGCTGTTGAGCAGTAGTGTGCAGAGGAACTGGGGGAAGTGGCGACTGAATAGAAAATCACCAAAGGTCATATAATTTCTTGCGGGTAGGGGAAAGAGGGGAAGGATGGGTTTCTCGTAGGGTTTAAGTAATACATACATCATTGGTTATTTGCAAAAACTACTACCATAACTTGTGTTCACATGAACCCATAGTGTCGGTCAGCTATGACAAACTGATGAAAAAATCAATGCATCCCAGCTACACCCACTTTGTTGGTTTAGGTCATGACAACCAACGGGATAATCCTATCAGGAGGAAAAAAATTGTGAGACATTTGATGCACACCCCTTTCTTTTTAGGTAGTGTAGCACAACCCACGTGATAGACACAAAAGGTTATGTTTTTACCATGTTAGTTTTTGTATGAAAAACCAAAAAATAGGGTGTTGGAGGCAAATGAAATGCCTCCCAAAATTTTACACAAAATTGTATTTTCACAAGAAATATATGTCATTGTTTCTTTTCTAAACAACTGACGAGATAAATAAAGCACAACCTATGCTTTGTCAATCGGTAAATTGGGGTGGTTTTCTTTGAAGAACTGACGAGATATATTACACCATCAGTTTTTGTAATGATCTCACTTTTTAGCTACTCCTAGTTAAGGAAGGACAAAAATATGAGAGCCATTACCTACAAAAATTACCCAAGGATCCATATTTTAATCAAATATAAAATAGCAGATATTTCATTCATTTTAGAATGTAATATAAAATATGCTTACATGAACTTTCTATGCTCAGTACTGTATATATGAGAATAATTATCTAATCCCCCTTTTAAATCTTTAATGCCATGTTTATCTTCATGTCCTTTATCATGTATATCAGTTCATACCTAAACGATGTGAAATAAATACACAATCAGCATGTTACCATACTAGTATGTGGGGTGCATCCAAAATGTGCAAGTAAATAATAATATATATTCCAATAAATACTTGCAAATATAAACTTACATTTTCTTCGCATAATCTTTCTTTTATTTGATATTCATAGTGGTATTATTATCGAAAAAAACTAAATAAACAACCAACATTTTAATTGTTCAATCCTTGAGAAAAACCTTGTAAAGCACTAACAAACCAGGGCAGTTAATTGTAGGTGCAACCATGTACCTCAATGGTGATCCATGTAGATTATCATGCGGATTACACTTCTGACATATTATCCAATCAAGCAAGCAAATTAAGCACTCAATGTCCTAATTTGCATGTATGTAAGTCCTAAAGTGTCACCAATCATATTGATTACATTACATCCTACTCTGTCATAATCTAGGTTTTAGGGTTTAGGCAAGGAATAAGGATATTAACCTTATTTCCTCTACTTGTTAACCATTAAGGGAAACCCCAACTACTACATCCATCATATCCTTTCATTATGATTATTTGGATTAGTTCAGGTTCATTAAAATTATCACCATAGACTTCAAAACAACCCTATTTCTTCATATGGATGGTTGTCCATTTCATAAATCCTATATATCATCATGATGATCATAATCATGTTTAGTTACCATTATATTCCATATTATCATTTTGCATCTTAATGAATCATGATTAACAATTTATTCATCAAAAACTAGGGTTTTGTGCATTAAACACCACTTTAACACCTGTCATTGATTATCCACTTTAGAAACCCTAAATCTTAACAACATATGAACTTTTAACCCCAAAATAGGACCAAAATGACCCTTTTTATAAAAAATATTAAGCTTTATCCATAAAACTAGTAATGACCAATAAAAATATGAAACTAGGGTTTTCTATGCATATAATACATTAAAGATTGCATCTTTATGTAATTTTAGATAATGAATCATATTTAGGGTCTACAAGTATTTTATTTGTGCTCCTCTCATTGTCCTAATAAATTTTCATATATAACTTATTTTCATCTGAGTTATCAATAATTTTCTATGATTATTTCAAGATAAATTACCTACGGGCGATGGAGGGATGCCATGTCACCAAAATTGGATCTTTATCCTTTTCCATGAGGTCTGGGATGAGTGAATCAACTTCCCCCATTCTTATGCCCCACACTCATGTGGCTCAGGGGGAACAATAGTAGAAGGTCAGAAATGCCATTTACTCTAAAATAGCAACCTGGGGGCATATGTGTAATTGTCGCCGCCCTCATCTCCATCCTTCATTCTCCTCTCCCTCATGGTAGGCGCAATTCTCCTTCGATGCATGTACACATGTGTGTCCAACAAACAGATGACCTCTGTTGCCTCGGCCATGAGGTGATGGTGCCCTGGTGAAGCAGGTCGGCTCCACCTCCGACTCCTTCCCCGGATTACCCTCTATCTCTCTTGCCTCTCTATGATGGATGAACTTGATTCCATAGCAATGCAACATCATTACAGTGATGACTCAACTACGATGGATCCTTCTAGCCATTGCCTCCATACCAATATCTCCTGGCGGTGCTCCACCCAGACACATGCATGCATATGCACATCAGTCATTAGATCAGCGAAAGCACCCATGCCAAATAGGTGATCAAAGTTATTATTATTATTATTATTATTCCACCAATAATACCATTGGGGAATTTACAAATCCATTCATTTATATAATCCAATTTTACTAAAATTGAGGATATAAAAAATTCCCTTGAAAAAAACTTGATGACATAAATATATCTATACTAGTGATTCCGAGGTTGTAATAGAGTTTTAGGAATGGCGAATGGCCCCATAGAACACCACTAGCCTTAACTACATGCTTTGTCCTCGCTCACACAGATGCTAAGATTAGCCTCCCTACTAGTCATCCATCCTAGTTGTAATGACCTATTTTCAAATTAGTCGTCTAATTTGGGTTTACTTGGATGATTGTATGCTTAACTAAGTTGATCATTGTTTAAAGCTTGATTCATGATGGCAGTTAATTTTTTATGTTTTAAATATAATGAGAAGGTTTAATCATACTTTGATCCACATAATTAGGGTTAACATTTGGAAACCCTAATTGGCACAAATTTGGGTTTTGATGACATATGAATACATAATTTGATAAGTATAGTGTCTCACTAAATGATTTTTAGTATTTTTGTATAACTCTGGTTTAATTCAAATTTAGATATGACTTGGATATATCAAATGTAAGCACTAATAAAAAATATCAGAATTTTTGAAGAATGTTCTGACCTTTTTGTCGGTCGAGTTTCAAACTCAACCGACCATATTTTCATATTGATATAGTAGTGTGGTAATTTAATTTTATCTCTTTATTGGTATATCTAATTGATCTCAAATTTTAACTGTAGTTGGGAAATTAATTATGGACATCATATTAAATTTTCATAATTTTTTAATTATGTTTTATCTCTACAGAAAGGGGTGTCAGTTGAGTTTTGTGAAGGACAAACTGGACCGACCATGCTGCAGATTGCAATAAAGAAGTGTAGTATTTGATTTTTATTTATTTATTGGTAATGAAAAATGATCAAAAAAATTTATGGTTTCTTATAAACTCAATTTCAGAAATTGTGTTAAAGTTTCATAATTTTTGGATGAGGTTTGAGTTCTGAAAAGTGTGGTGTCGTTTGAGTTTATAACTCATTCGACCAACCAGTCTGAGAAAAACATATATACAATGAGGATCTTGTTTGCAATTGTTCTAAGCACCTCAATTAATCTATATGACTAACCTAACACACAAGGAGATCTCATAACTCATCAATCCTGTCAAAGAAACAACATTCTAGAGAGAGAGGAGAGATAGGGTTTTGGGAAGAAAAAGTGGTGGAGATGTTGACCTAGGGTTTCTCTATCCAAGACATGATGAAATCAAGTAAGTTTATCTTCTTTGCATAAGATTTCTTGGTGATTTTCTCTCACATGTCAAGATTCCATCCCTCCTATGATTTGATTCAAAATCACATCAAATCTTCCCCTTTTCTCACTCTTTCTCTTCTAATCCCCATTTCTAGGGTTTCTGAGTTGAGAGGAGAAAGAATTGGATTCATTTTCTAGAGTTTGATTGGGTTTCCAAAAATTCAGAGTTTGACCTACGAATTTAAGGTGCTTGGCACCTGAGTTGAGTTTTTTTCTCCCTCCTAAGATTTGTATTCATGTTGAAAGCCTAATTCTATCTGGTTAAAACAATCAGAAACCTTGTTTGTATATGTATGTGATTGGATTTGATTTGGGAAAGATATTGGGGGATCCAATTCTACTGATTTTGATTATTTCTCATTGATTGGAACTTGATTAGTTCCTGATATATTTATTGAGGATCCATGTGTATTCTTATGGGTAGATGATTATGTTATTTCATGTGAAATTTGCCTAAAAATCAGCCTTATGGCCGATATGCTTGGAATTGAATTGATATGCATAAAATCATATTTAAATTGTACTAGATTGTATTATACAAGTGTATTGTGGAATCTTAATGGAATTAAACGTCCACATATACTGATTTGGATTTGTGTTGAGGAAGTGAATAAAATGAGTCAATTAATCAAAGTATAGTTATGATTGATGAATGAAATGTGTGAAAATGGAAATTAGTGTTTCCATGTTTGTGAATAACCCTAATGAACCCTTGAGTCGTGATTGGATTATTGAATGATGTGATTCTTGTGATATGTTGAACTAAGGAATGACTTCTTGAAAACCCTAAAAGTTTATTATTAAGACAATTATGAGTGATAAAGCTAGATCTTGTATATGATGTTGTAAATGTGATCAAATGCCGAAGTTGAAAGTATTAATACTTAAATTGAATATGATGAGTCTTACTAATATCATCTAAGTGTAATGCATTTGTTTTAGTATAATAAAGAATGGATTATAAATATAATCTCTAATGAGTTTGAATTTGAGTATGAAATCTGAAATTGTGAGAAAAATCTATGAACTAAGAAGCACGCTAGATGATATTCTTTATAAAGGAAATTGATGAATGCAGATGATAATATGTGAATGAGTCATAATCTTATCCATGAGATACACAATCAAAATTTTAAAAGAATGAGAAAGGTGATGTAAATCATATCTTGATAAATGATGTATTACTAATATCTTTGAAGTAAGTGTTTGTAATACTCAAGGAGAGATATGATGATGATAAGGGATGAAATATCCATTTAATAGAACAAAATGTCATATGAAAGAAAGATAAAATGAAAGTCTTTATAATTTGATGCCCAAACAGGTGATCAATTAGATGATATGATATTATTTCATTTATTTTCTTGGATTTTAGGATGAAATCCTAAAAGGAGGGGAGAATTTGTAATGACCCATTTTCAAATTATTCGTCTAATTAGGGTTTACTTAGATGATTGTATGCTTAACTAAGTTGATCATTGTTTAAAGCTTGATTAGAGATGGCAGTTAAGTTTTGATGTTTTAAATATAATGATAAGGTTTAATCATACTTTGATCCACATAATTAGGGTTAACATTTGGAAATCCTAATCAACACATATTAGGCTTTTGATGACATATGAATACAAAATTTGATAAGTATAGTGTCTCACTAAATGATTTTTAGTATTTTATGTGTAATTCTGATTTAATTCAAATTTGGATATTATTTGGATATATAGAATGTGAGAACTATTGATAAATATCAGATTTTTAAAAGAATTTTATGACCTTTTGTCAGTCAAGATTCAAACTCGACCGACCATATTTTCAAATTGATATATAAGTGTGGTAATTTAATTTTATCTTTTTATTGGTATATCTATTTGATCTCAAATTTTAAATGTAGTTAGGAAACTGAATTATAGATATTATATTAAATTTTCGTAATTTTTGAATGATGTTTTCTCTCTATAGAGAGCGGTGTCGATCAAGTTCTGTGAAGGACAAACTCGACCGACCATGCTGCAGACTGCAATATAGAAGTGTAGTATTTGATTTTTATTTATTTATTGGTAACTCTAAATTATATAAACTTTTAAGAGTTTGATTGGGTTTCCAGAAATTTAGAGTTTGACCTACGAATTTAAGGTGCTTGGCACCTAAGGTGAGTGTTTTTCTCCCTCCTAAGATTTGTATTATGTTGAAAGGCTAATTCTATCTGGTTAAAACAATCATAAACCTTGTTTGTATATGTATGTGATTGGATTTGATTTGTGAAAGATATTGGGGGATCCAATTCTACTGATTTTGATTATTTCTCATTGATTGAAACTTGAATAGTTCCTGATATATTGATCTAGGATCCATGGGTATTCTTATGGGTAGATGACTATGCTATTTCATGTGAATTTTGCCTAAAATCAGCCCAATGGCCGATATGCTTGGAATTGAATTGGCATGCATAAAATCATATTTAAATTGTACTAGATTGTATTATACAAGTTTATTGTGGAATCTTAATGGAATTGAATGACCACATATCCTGATTAGGATTTGTGTTGAGGAAGTGAATCAAATGAGTCAATTAATCAAAGTATAGTTATGATTGATGAATGAAATGTGTGAAAATGGAAACTAGGGTTTCCATGTTTGTGAATAACCCTAATGAACCCTTGATTCATGATTGGATTACTGAATTATATGATTCTTATGATATGTTGAACTAAGGAAAGACTTCTTGAAAACCCTAAAAGTTTATTATTAATACGATTATGAGTGATAAATCTAGAACTTGCATATGATGTTGTAAATGTGATCAAATGTTGAAGTTGAAAGTATTAATACTTCAATTGAATATGATGAGTCTTACTAATATCATCTAATTCTAATGTATTTGTTTTAGTATAATAAAGAATGATAATTGTTGATTATGGGAATGACATTAGAAGTCAATGACATGGTATACTTATCTAAATATAATAAATGATATGAAGAAAAAAATGTATTGATGGTGATGGCAAGTTAAAGATGAAACTAATGAAGTTATTATGATGAAGTCTTCAATCCTTTGTTTTAATTACATGTGGCTTAAGACAAATTGAATATAACATACTAAAACTAGACTTTGATGGATATCAATGAAAAGAGAAGTATTGTATATCAAGTGAGTTAAAAATGATTGGTTCCAGTAATTTAATGAACATGACATGAGAGAAGTTGAGATTAAAGAATATGAATTGAATGAAAAAGATGAGAATTAGTAGACGAATTTAAGAAACAAACTCTAACCCTAAAATATTGAGCTAGATGGTGCTAATGAATGACAATATCAAATGAGGGATTAAGGAATGTACATATTGTAGTTTAATTCAATTAAAAGATGAGGTTCAAGCATTTGAATTGATTTACAAGAATGTGTTCTTGTATTGTGATTGTTTGATAATACACTTGTACTATGAGAATGAACCGTTTTGATGGAATTCAAATGATAATCTACATGTGTTGATTAGTAACCCCATATGAAGAATGTGAAATAAAAGAAGAAGAGAACTAAGTCTGTTATGCATGTATATGCATGAAATTTATTGGCATCTATTCAGATTGGATCGAAAAGCATGTCATATGATAAATCTATTCTGAGTATGAGGAATGATACATGATATATATATATGCTTTTACTGTTGCTAGTTCTAATGCCTCTGCTAGTATTTGTTCAAAACTATGACATACAATGAACTGATAAGATTTATGTTGAAATTGAATTTAATATGCACTCCTTACATTGAGAAACCCTGATAAGAGTAAATGTTGCATAATGAGATTATGTCTAGGGCTGAAAGCCCACTGATGATGATAAAACCCTGATGGGGTAAATGCTGGACAATAAGATTATGTCTCAGGCTGAAAGCCCACTGTTTATGAGTTCTATGAGATGATGTAGAAGATAGAAATAATCATGTGTTGCAATTTATTGATTTATTGCACTTTTTGCTTTGATCATTGTCCTTATTGATAAACTTAATCTGTTTCATGTTATTCTAGTTACGCGAGAATACATGAATATGATATATGATGTTTTAAATTATTTTAAGATGAGTAAAAGAGATTAATAACAAGTGAAATGATGGAACATCTAGTTAGGTGCCCTGAACACTGTGAGTTTCCCCTGAGGACCACACTGGGAAAACAAAACTGATCTCCTTGTAGTAATCGATGAATTATGAGAAGGATTTTCAGAGTGTGGATCGATACCTTAAAGGTTAGGCCACCAAGATTTAGGAGTGAGTCATCTGGAGTGGCTCTGGCCCTAAATCCTTGTTGTAAAGTCTATGTCTAGATAGAATAGACTATATTGAAATGAAATATGTGAAATGTAAAAATATGTGAAATGGTGTGATATGTGATATACTATTTTGATGGTTCCTATCGCGGTACCCGAGATGAGTACGTGAGCCTCTTTAGGCAACCCTGAGGTGGCCAGGGTCTGTTGTTGATATCTTAGGTTGGCCGACTAAACCCTAAGATAGTGACAATGATTCATTGATATGAGAATCAGGCGTGGCAACTTCGACTTGGTGAGGTATAAGCCAAGTAGTTTCAGGGCAAATGAATAAAAGATGATAAGCCATGTAGAACATGATTTGAATGATTATTACATTCCTTGTACTCTTAGTTGATGATTTGTCATTGTTGATTAAGCTTCATGTTGTGGAAAGTAATCATGTTTCTATGGACATTTTCTATTTCATATTATGATCTATCATGCTGACAAGTTATAAATGTTGGGATTTATATCCATTATGAATACGAGTTGGATCGCTTGCTATTTGATAGTATTGTTTGGTAGATGTGTATTATGTGTATTTCAACTTCAGGACTGCAGGATGTGTTCCTAGTCTGGCTGGTGGAGTGTCACAAAGATAATGTGATTGTTATGTATTGATTCAAAATGCTTAGAACTTGACTTATTTCTCATGCAGCATGGTCCTTAAGAAATATCTGGTGATTTGTTCATAAACATGATCTAAAAAGTTGTTTTAAAGTTAAAATTGGTTTAAGTGATTACCTTATCTGTTGGATTAGGTTACCATTATAAGCTAGATTTGACTTATGATAGAACTATCTGCTAGAGTTTTAATATTTGCATGTTTCTGTTAAGTTTATTATACTTAATCTGATGTTGATGCATGTACCTAGCTTGAGTGGGAGGTATCCACTCACTGGGGCTCTATATGAGTCTCATGAGGTTGTTTCAAATGTTTTTAGGTAAAATGCTATCCAGTGGAGAGGTCATGAAAAAGAAGATATAAATAGCATAATCTAGATAGATTAGAATGTCCTTGTACTCTCTCTTTCCCGGGATGGGTTGTAGACTAAGTTTGTTCATAAATGTGCATGTATATGATGTAAATTGAACCACGTATGAGAATAAGATCTAATTCTAGTTTTAATGGAGTTGAATAAGATTTATGACATCTGAATGTGATGTCCTTGATGTGACATTTATTTATGAATTTGTGAAGAAAGAAAAAGGAAAAAAAATTATTTGTGTTTTTCGTATATTCTTTAATTATCTTTATCGAGAATTCATTATTTTATTTCATAATCTGGGTTTAGGTTTTGGGATTATCTCTAACGGTTGGTATTTGTGCTGATCAAAAGAGTGGGTCCCAACAACATGGTATCAGAGCCTAGGTTAGATGAGTCTGTAGGTACAATAGGATCTAGGACTAAATGATAATGTGGATGTTGAATATAACCTAAATGATGTACAGACTGACTAAACTCAGTATCCAGATACTCTGGTCAAGTATTTGGGTATTGAGCTAAGCTAGTATGGAACTTCCGACTGTACTTCTTTTGGATTTGCTGACCAAGTATCCAGATGAACACAGTTTGGAGGTATAATAAGATGCATAAAAAAAGAATGGTGATAAAATGGTGAAAGAGGAAAGGATTTTATAATTCAATATGGAACCTAATCTCTAATGAGTTTGAATTTGAGTATGAAATCTGAAATTGTGAAAAAAAGCTATGAACTAAGATGCACGCTAGATGATTCTTTGTAAAGGAAATTGATGAATGTGAATGATAATATGTGAATGAGTCATAATCTTATCCATGAGATACAAAATCAAAAATTTAAAAGGATGAGAAAGGTGATGTAAATTAGATCTTGATAAATGATGTATTACTAATATCTTTGAAGTAAGTGTTTTTAATACTCAAGGAGAGATATGATGATGACAAGGGATGAAATATCCATTTAATGCAAAAAAAAGTCATATGAAAGAAAGATAAAATGAAAGTATTTATAATTTGATGCCCAGAGAAGTGATCAATTAGATGATATGATATTATTCCATTTCTTTTCTAGGATTTCAAGATGAAATCCTAAAAGGAGGGGAGAATTTGTAATGACCTATTTTCAAATTAGTCGTCTAATTAGGGTTTACTTAGATGATTGTATGCTTAACTAAGTTGATCATTGTTTAAAGCTTTATTAGTGATGGCAGTTAAGTTTTGATGTTTTAAATATAATGAGAAGGTTTAATCATACTTTGATCCACATAATTAGGGTTAACATTTGGAAACACTAATTGACACAAATTAGGGTTTTGATGACATATGGATACATAATTTGATAAGTATAGTGCCTCACTAAATGATTTTTATTATTTTATTTATAACTCCGACTTAATCCAAATTTGGATATAATTTGGATATATCAAAAGTGAGCACTATCGAAAAATATCAAAATTTTGAAGAATGTTTTGTCCTTTTTGTCGGTCAAGTTTCAAACTGGACCGACCATATTTTCAGATTGATATAGTAATATGGTAATTTAATTTTATCTTTTTATTGGTATATCTAATTGAACTCAAATTTTAACTGTAGTTGGGAAACTAAATTGTAAACATCATATTCAATTTTTGTAATTTTTGGATGATGATTGTGTTGGGTTTTAGGGGAGGCAGAGAAGGCAGCGGAAACAAAAATTTTCTCCTCCCAAACCCAGAGCAAGAAAATGTGTCAACGCCTATACAATAGGAAAGGATGGTTTGTGGAATCATACCTTGTCCCGAGGCTTGCTCGGCGATAATACCTCACGGATTGCGTGGTCTTCACCTCCGGTCTTGGACGGTATCTTTGCAGCTCCTGGTCGCACCGGGACTGACGACTCCTGGTCTCAGCGGGACTGTCGGGATTGACAGTTGTCCTCCGAGTGACAGAAATCTCCCGCCTCTGAAGTAGTCCACACGGACCACCTGGAACTCCAATCTCTTTGTCTCACAAGGAATTGGAAGGAGTGGCACCCTCCTGTCGGCGTACTAGTCACCGACACACTCTCATGCCACCAGTCGCTTTCTACAGTTGCCTTTCCCTTGTTGTGCCTCCCTTATTGGGTAGCACTTGCTCGGGTTCTCTCGGTTACCAAAACTAGAGAGAACGACAACTTTACAGAGCAACTGGTTGCACTGAGTTGTTCTTTGAGAACCCCCCCAATACCCCTATATATATAGGAGGGTCATGGGATAGGGTTCTCTATCCCGAGAAATATGGGACTAAAGCAGGAGTAGAAGGGTTCGATATTTTCCACAAAAATAACAACCAACTGCGAACCTGAACCGATCGTTTCATTTCTGAAACGGTCAGTTGGGGACCTGAGCCGGTCGGTTGACACCTCAACCGATCGGTTGGGACCCATGAAATGGTCGGTTCACTTCTGAACCGGTCGGTTCGTGGTCCTGGTCAGTTCCCGATTGACTTTTCCTATTTTATTTCTAATTGGTACCAAATACCAATCCTTGTTCCAATCAAATTGGGCAAGTGAAATGAAAGGAAATTTCTCACCAATCCTACTTTCCCAACTTTCTCAGTTGCACCAGTTGAACCGATCATTTCAATACTTGAACCAATCGTTTCACCCTGTCCATGAGTCGATCGACTCACCACCTGAGCCGATCGGTTCACCAAGCTCAACCGATCGGTTCATCACATGAGCCGATCGGTTTGGAGTGCAGGTTGTGTAGAAACAGTCAATTGCAGTTTCAATCAATCTGATACTCTAATCAATCAGTCCAATACCTTGAACATTATGATATTGAGTTATCAATTAATTGAGTGTTTAATTGAACTACTAAACTCCTTTAGTAATCAATCTAAACATTGTTTGTGGACAAAACTCCTCTTCCAGGTTAAATCCTATGTGTGTGACCATGCAGGTCCATTTCACGTTGGCAGTGAAAGTCCATAACACTTATGACTTCACAAGCAAAGAGCGGTGCCTATTCACACATCAGTGATACCCAAGTGAAATAGAAAGTTGGAGAACAACTTTCAATCCTACAATTCGTGAATGGTGTTACAGTGAATGTATAATTCCTTTGTCTCTGATATCCCGAATGAACTTGAGGCATGGAACAATCATCCTGTCAACGTTCATTCACTTTCTTGATCTCAGAGTAGATTGGAAGAGATATGTATGACATCAATATCACATACTGATTCACACATGCCTGCACACCTTTCTCAATCCTACTCATCAAGTGGCCATAGATATCAAACTCCTTCAGGAGGGACAAATACCATATCTATCACTCACCCCTCAAAAGCCCCATGTGTTAAAGCCACCCAATCATCACCTTTATAACAACCCATGTTTCAAGACTGCGTTTGATGATGTCAAAGTGTGCCCAACGACATGTGTTGAGTGTAGTGATTTCAGGTCAAACAATCACACTCACCACCATCACTGTGAGTACTGACTGTGACTACCATGTCATGGTTCCATGTGTCAAACTCACGGTGGGTCTGTTCGGTACACTTGTTCTCTAACAAGTACCTATGTGTTTGGTTTGATATCTCTATATCATGACTAATGAAATTCTGTCATCAACCAACACCACAATCTAGTCTTGTGTGTCATTGCTGTCTATCTACCTTCCACAATGACATCCGACTAGGGACATAACAAGAATGTACAAACTCTTAGCATCCGTATGATCTCATCGTTCAGGTCCTCAACCTGAAAACATACGTCATTGAGTATTGTCATTCTCTAGACATTCAATATGTTCTATCACTATCTCATATGACTGAACCAGAAAGAATTGGAAGCTTTCCTTTGATGTTTATCAAATCAATCTTAATGTATCCCACCAATCATCCCATGATTGGATCACAGGGCATACATACCAACAGACTCCCACTTGCACTGCGAGCCAATCACCCTTGAATCATATTCATAGTGATCTTCAAACATGTCCCACATGTTACTCTGCTCTAGTGCGATCATAGTGAGTAATGACAACACCTTGCCAAAGTCAGTATAAATTGCATGTCTCTCATCTCTTTGCTATACGTCATACGTATGAGATGGAGTTGTCGTAATATGCGATCTAGTATTCCTTTGCTAACCTTTAGCCACATTACATGATCAAGGATTCCATATCTGTCATCAATGAGTGGAATATCTATAAGTTCATCTCATGAACTTCCAGATCCATATAGTATCTACTGCTATTCTCCAACACATAGATACTCAACATTTCCTTTTCAATGGTTTTATTGGAACACTTCCAATTATCAACAAACTTTCACTTCTATATATTATATATATATATATTGTGATTAATTTTCTGTCCTTTCAGAAGTTTGCATCAATGTAACTCCTTACATTGAACTCTTCCTTATCTTCATAGAACTAGTACTTCTCAATTACTTATCAAGTTCTCATGGTATTCCAATAACCCTTACTGGAAGTAGATAGACATCCACTCGTCACGTCCCACATACGAGTTATCAGGATGAGCACATCATATTGCCATGTCCTACATATAAGATGATGAATGCATTTTGTTCTTGCCATGTGGATACATGCAAGATAATGGGATGATTACATACATGATAGATCCATATCTATTCTTAGTGTTCCCATTCTTCATAAGAATTGTACACTTGGCCTTGGGATACTAACTCCATATAACATGGACAAGTTTTCTCCCACTGAATCTGTGCATACTGAACCCTTCAGTACAGATTGCCAATGTATGCTTTCTCTTTTCAGGTCAAGCAATTTTCAAGAACTATCTCTATAGATCTCTATTCCTATCACATAGGAAACATCTCTATCTTCTTTAAAGATAATTTCCACTTTTGGATTTCCATTCTAGAACATTTCCATTTCACATCAACATGTGGAATGTGAATACGCTCCCACTAAATCACAGATCCCTTCTTTATCTTTGACATATCAATCAAACCCTTTGACTATATCATCAAAGTAAAGATCCAATTCTGAGTTGCTTGTACTCAATCAATCACATTGATTAGTCCATTGTAATTTATAGACTTCATTTGCATTAGTGGATTCATAAACCTTATAGGTTGTGTCACATACACATCCTTGTTTTATTCCTCATAGGAATGCAGTTTTAGAATCTGTATGCCAAATGTCTTAGTCATTAAGTTGCAATCAACAAGCATCATCCTTCTCAAAATGTTATCCATGTGTCTTAACACTTAAGACTTATTTGCACTTATGGATTTTATTCCAATGGGTGCTACCATCAAGGTCATACCTTATGGTTCACATGGAAGTCATTAGGATGTAATGGTCATAAACCATAACTCAAGATTCGGTTCTTCATATTCATCTAGATAGTTGACTCATCACATGAACAACTCATCACATAGATAAATGAGGTGTATCCATTAAGGATATAAGAACTCACAACTCCTTGTGATTCTTAATGTCCTTTATTAGATAAGTGTATTCTTTATTTAAGAAGAATTTAGTTATTTGATAATCATCCTCTAACTCCTTAGAGTATGATTCCTTCTTGATTTAGACATCACCATGCCTTAATCATGAGTTCACTATGATACACTATCATAATCACTCATAAGGATCTCAAACATTTGGTCCAAGTATTTCATTCATTGATCTCATCAAGAATTAACACTTTACCAAATTTGCACTTCATCTATGATAATCTTGAACACTTCAAGATATTCATATTGGTATTTCTCTAAACACCATTTGAAGTATTAGCATTTGTTCCAATAGGTATGTAAATACATCACATGTATTATACCTAATAGTATAACCATTCTCCCACTACCATTAGTGAAGATTGATTAATCATGTTCAAGATATTCATGTCTCTTACTGGTTCTCTAACCAAAGAGTCTAGATTTATCCATCACATGGAAACTAGAAATGAATTTCTCATGATTGATGCTAATTTGATTGTTTGAGTTATCTATAACTTTTAGGTATCATTTTATCTTATGCATATCAAATACCACAAGATAAATAAGGCATTTCCACAAAGATCATATCTTTATAAATTGAAACATCTCTTTATTGATTGCCATCATTGTCATACAATATGCAAAAATAAAGTGTTTCTATCTATTGGAAAATATGAAATAGCAGTTCTCAACTCTATTTCGTGCCCTTTAGGCTGAAATAAACTGAAAGGTACTCCTATCTATGGCAGCAACACTTTCTCCAATGATGGGTACTCCTTTCTTGGTACTTTCACAAAGACCATCACTTCTTCATGGATATTGCATATCATATATGATATATCCATATCTTGGTATCATATTCCTCAGATAAAGAAGCGGTTCATTTCATGATACCTAAGGTGGAGATCTCCATCCCCTCCTTCATCTTCTTTTGTTCTTCTAGATATAGAGGGCAATTCCCTCATACACCCTTTCCCCATGTGCCTTGAGGTTGAAGACGGCTTGGGCTGCTGGCTAGCATCAGAACACTTCTTTGCTTTGCCCTTGCCCTTGCCCTTAAGACTTACCTTTCATTGATCTCATCAAAGATTAGGGTTAGTCTTTCTTCATATTTGCCTCTACTGTCCTCAACATGTCCAACAACTTTGTCAACGCTTTTCAAAGTTGTTCATGTTGTAGTTCATCATGAACTGTATGATTCTCGCAACATTTACAGTATCATACCATTAGCAAACTCTTGGCTCAGAGGGAATCCTTCTTAGTCAGGTATTTCCACATACCCAATCATATTGAGTGTGTGAATACCTTACAGGATCTCCTTCTGTCATGACATACTAGGACAATGTATTGAAGACATCATATGTCTCATGTTGTCTTTGCAACTCATAGTTCAGAGAACACAACATCAAGCACTCCTCATCAATGTCATCATCGGTATGCTTCCATAAGCATACTTTCAACCATTGATGTGGTGGGATCGAGTTCATCTGGTTCTGGTATAACTAGGACTTAGAGCTTTCGCTCTTTGATTGAGAACGCTTCTTAACATCCTAACCAATCGTGGAAATTATTCCCATTTAACTTGTCCTTTTCCAGGACAGATTGCAAAGAAAAGTGATTGTTGTTTGTTGCCATTTGTACTAAAAAAGGGAAAATATGCAATTTTAGTCCAAAACTCCTTTTGACTTATTTGATTGATTTGAAAAGTTGACGATATAATTAGGCTTTTAATTAATTATCGCTCCCACTATTTTAGTTCAAATTGATAGCCCTCACCATCAATTCGGAAGATTGCAGCGTACAACCTTCTAGTGGGCAAGATCCTGAAATCCTCTAAGTCATGGACCAGCTAGGGCTGTCACCCACAACTTAGATCTATCAGGTAGGCAACTCTTGCCAATTGCATCATATGCAACTCTTGATAATATGTCATATGCAACTCCTTGCCATGATCACCTCCATGCCTCAAGGTACTAGATCCCATCTAGATCACCTTGTTAAGTCCGACCCAAAGCAAACACGATAAATATGCACCCTGCTAGGGCAGACCCACATATCCATCCTTTACGCTTCCACGAGATAGACGGTGCACCACGCTAGGGCGTGCCCACACTTGGTCGATCAAGCTTTTCACGTGTGTCGCATTTGGAAGGCATATAAAACTTAATATTTAATGAGGGATTTGGTTTTATATACATACATATCCAATCACCACAATATATAGTATGTATCATATACATGCTATATCCCACAGAAAACATGTGAAATGATAAAAGCGATGATTATGGCCATCCTAATGTGATTCCTCGAGCCAAGAGGAATCACGGTCATCTAGGTCTACATCACATGAAACCTGTACAATATGAACTCTGTGCTTTGCCTTTCTGGGTTTGATCAACTCATTACATGACTGATCGGCTCGCCATCAGGTCGGTCGGCTGGGTGCCACTAGCTGATCGGTTGGATCCTCCAACTGATCGGTTCACCTATTCGTCGTGCATCTCATCATGGCCGCCACCCACTCGTCTCACTCCTCGAACCGGTCATCAATCGATCTGCTCACTCCTTGAACTGATCATCTCGAACGTCAACCGATTGGTTCACGCCTTGAACCGATCATCTCAGGTGTCGTCAGGATGTCCTCCATTCTTTGACATAACATGAAATAAAATTCTATCCTACTTTAAATTGTAAAAAGAGAAACCTCGAGTTACATTCAAGGGGAGAAAAGGTAGGAAAGAAATCTCAAATTATTTCAAGTTACATCAGGAATAGGAGAAGGAAGATCAGTGCGCAGATCGAGATGCAAGAAACCACATACAAACATACACAGATAGGGTTTATTGGCCATAACTATGCTATACATCCACCACAAAACTCATTTAAGGGTGACGTGTATCAAGTGCATTCATAATACATATCATATATGTAAATTGGGATTTGTGGATTTAGGATTGGACATGCATAAAGCCAATTTTATTCGCATCGTATGCAATAAATAAAGGCGACAAACCAAAATCGATCATATCGATAATCCTGAAGTATAGAGCAGTTGACGTGGCTCTGATACCACTGTTGGGTTTTAGGGGAGGCAGAGAAGGCAGCGGAAACAAAAATTTTCTCCTCCCAAACCCAGAACAAGGAAACACATCAATGTCTATACAATAGGAAAGGATGGTTTGTAGAATCATACCTTGTCTCGAGGCTTGCTCGGCGACAATACCTCGCAACTTGCGCGGTCTTCACCTCCGGTCTTGGACGGTGTCTTTGCAGCTCCTGGTCGCACAGGGACTGACGACTCCTGGTCTCACCGGGACTGTTGGGATTGACAGTTGTCCTCCGAGTGGCAAAAATCTCCCGCCTCTGAAGTAGTCCACATGGACCACCTGGAACTCCAATCTCCTTGTCTCACAAGGAATTAGAAGGAGTCGCACCCTCCTGTCGGCATACTAGTCACCGACACACTCTCCTGCCACCAGTCACTTTTTGCAGTTGTCTTTCCCTTGTTGTGCCTCTCTTATCGGGTAGCACTTGCTCGGGCTCTCTCAGTTACCAAAACCAGAGAGAACGACAACTTTATAGAGCAATTGGTTGCACTGAGTTGTTCTTTGAGAAGCCCCCAATACCCCTATATATATAGGAGGGTCATGGGACAGGGTTCTCTATCCCGGGCAATATGGGACTAAAGCAGGAGTAGAAGGGTTCGAGATTTTCCACAAAAAAACAACCAACTGCACAACCTGAACCGATCATTTCATTTCTGAAACGGTCAGTTGGGGACCTGAGTCGGTCGGTTGACACCTCAACCGATCGGTTGGGACCCATGAAACGGTTGGTTCACCTCTAAACCGGCCGGTTCGTGGTCCTGGTCAGTTCCCGACTGACTTTTCCTCTTTTGTTTCTAATTGGTACCAAATACCAATCTTTGTTCCAATCAAATTGGGCAAGTGAAACGAAAAGAAATTTCTCACCAATCCTACTTTCCCAACTTGCTCGGTTGCACCAGTTGAACCGATCGTTTCAACACTTGAACCAATCATTTCACCCTGTCCATGAGCCGATCGACTCACCACCTGAGTCGATCGGTTCACCAAGCTCAGCCGATCGGTTCATCACGAGCCGATCGGTTGGGAGTGCAGGTTGTCCAGAAACAGTCAATTGCAGTTTCAATCAATCTGATACTCTAATCAATCAGTCCAACACCTTGAACATTATGATACTGAGCTATCAATTGATTGAGTGTTTAATTGAACTACTAAACTCCTTTAGTAATCAATCTAAACATTGTTTGTGGACAAAACTCCTCTTCCAGGTTAAATCCTATGTGTGTGACCCTGTAGGTCCATTTCACGTTGGCAGTGAAAGTGCATAACACTTATGACTTCACAAGCAAAGAGCGGTGCCTAGTCACACATCAGTGCTACCCAAGTGAAATAGAAAGTTGGAGAACAACTTTCAATCCTACAATCCGTGAATGGTGTTATAGTGAATGTATAATTCCTTTGTCTCTGATATCCCGAATGAACTCGAGGCATGGAAAAGTCATCCTATCAACGTTCATTCACTTTCTTGATCTCAGAGTAGATTGGAAGAGATATGTATGACATCAATATCACATACTGATTCACACATGCGTGCACGCCTTTCTCAATCCTACTCATCAAGTGGCCATAAATATCAAACTCCCTCAGGAGGGACAAATCCCATATCTATCACTCACCCCTCAAAAGCCTCATGTGTCAAAACCACCCAATCATCACCTTTATAACAACCCATGTTTCAGGACTGCGTTTGATGATGTCAAAGTGTGTCCAACGACATGTGTTGAGTGTAGTGATTTTAGGTCAAAGAATCACACTCACCACCATCACTGTGAGTATTGACTATGACTACCATGTCATGGTTACATGTGTCAAACTCACAGTGGGTCTGTCCGGTACACTTGTTCTCTAACAAGTACCTATGTGTTTGGTTTGATATCTCTATATCATGACTAATGAGATTCTGTCATCAACCAACACCACAATCTAGTCTTGTGTGTCATTGTTGTCTATCTACCTTCCACAATGACATCCGACTAGGGACATAACAAGAATGTACAAACTCTTAGCATCCGTATGATCTCATCGTTCAGGTCCTCAACCTGAAAACATACGTCATTGAGTACTGTCATTCTCTAGACATTCAATATGTTCTATCACTATCTCATATGACTGAACCAGAAAGAATTGGAAGCTTGCCCTTGATGTTTATCAAATCAATCTTAATGTATCCCACCAATCATCCCATGATTGGCTCTCAGGGCATACATACCAACAGATTGATCTCTACATAGAGGGGTGTCAATCAAGTTTTGTGAAGGACAAACTCGACCGACCATGCTACAGACTGCAATATAGAAGTGTAGTATTCGATTTTTAATTATTTATTGGAAACTCCAAATGATCTAAAGTTTTTAATTTTTCTTATAAACTCAATTGCAAACATTGGATTAAAGTTTCATGATTGTTTGATGAGGTTAGAGTTCTTAAAAGTGTAGTGTCGGTCAAGATTATAACTCAGCCGACCAACCAGTCTGAGCAAAATAAAAATTCAATGAGGGGCTTCTTTGAAATTATTCTAAGCACCTCAATTCATCTATATGACTAACCTAAGACACAAGGAGCTCTCATAACTCATCATTTCTATCAAATAAATGAAATTATAGAGAGAGAGGAGAGCTAGGGTTTTGAGAAGAGAAAGTGGTGGAGATGTTGACCTAGGGTTTATGATGAAATCAAGTAAGTTTAGCTTCTTTGCATATCATCTCATGGTGATTCTTCTCTCACATGTCAAGATTCCATCCCTCCTCTGATTTGATTCGAAATCACATCAAATCTTCACCTTTTCTCACTCTTTCTCTTCTAATCCCCGTTTCTAGGGTTTCTGAGTTGAGAGGAGAAAGAATTGGATTCATTTTCTAGAGTTTGATTGGGTTTCCAAAAATTCAGAGTTTGACCTACGAATTTAAGGTGCTTGGAACCTGAGGTGAGTGTTTTTCTCCCTCTTATTCTTTGTATTCATGTTGAAAGCCTAATTATATTCAGTTAAAACAATCAGTAACCTTGTTTGTGTATGTATGTGATTGGATTTGATTTGGGAAAGATATTGGGGGGTCTAATTCTACTGATTTTGATTATTTCTCATTGATTGGAACTTGATTAGTTCCTGATATATTGATTGAGGATCCATGGGTATTCTTATGGGTAGATGAATATGCTATTTCATGTGAATTTTGCCTAAAAATCAGCCCAATGGCCGATATGCTTGGAATTGAATTGACATGCATAAAATCATATTAAATTGTACTAGATTGTATTATACAAGTGTATTGTGGAATCTTAATGGAATTGAATGACCACATATCTTGATTTGGATTTGTGTTGAGGAAGTGAATCAAATGAGTCAATTAATCAAAGTATAGTTATGATTGATGAATGAAATGTGTGAAAATGGAAACTAGGGTTTCCATGTTTGTGAATAACCCTAATGAACCCTTGAGTCATGATTGGATTACTTAATGATATGATTCTTATGATATGTGAACTAAGGAATGACTTCTTGAAAACCCTAAAAGTTTATTAGTTAGATGATTATTAGTGATAAAGCTAGAACTTGTATATGATGTTGTAAATGTGATCAAATGTTGAAGTTGAAAGTATTAATACTAAAATTGAATATGATGAGTCCTTGCTAATATCATCCAAGTCTAATGCATTTGTTTTAGTATAATAAAGAATGATCATTGTTGATTATGGGAATGACATTAGAAGTCAATGACATGGTACACTTATTTAAATATAAGAAATGATATGAAGAAAAAATGTATTGATGGTGATGGCCAGTTAAAGATGAAACTAATTAAGTTATTATGATGAAGTATTTAATCCTTTGTTTTAATTACATGTGGCTTAAGACAAATTGAATGAAACATACTAAAACTAGACTTTGATGGATATCAATGAAAAGAGAAGTATTGTATATCAAGTGAGTTAAAAATGATTGGTTCCAGTAATTTAATGAACATGACATGAGAGAAGTTGAGATTAATGAATATGAATTGAAGGAAAAAGATGAGAATTAGTAGACGAATTTAAGAAACAAACTCTAACCCTAAAATGTTGAGCTAGATGGTGCTAATGAATGACAATATCAAATGAGGGATTAAGGAATGTACATATTGTAGTTTAATTCAATCAAAAGATGAGATTCAAGCATTTGAATTGATTTACAAGAATGTGTTCTTATATTGTGATTGTTTGATAGAATACTTGTATTATGAGAATGAACTATTTTGATGAAATTCAAATGATAATCAACATGTGTTGATTAGTAACCCCATATGAAGAACGTGAAATAAAAGAAAAAGAGAACTAAGTCTGTTATGCATGTATATGCATGAAATTTTTTGGCATCTATTCAGATTGGATCGAACAAGCATATGTCGTATGATAAATCTATTCTGAGTATGAGGAATGATACACAATATCTATATGCTTTTACTATTGCTAGTTCTAATGCCTCTGCTAATATTTTTTCAAAACTATGATATACAATGAACTGATATGATATATGTTGAAATTGAATTTAATATGCACTCCTTACATTGAGAAAACCTGATAAGGGTAAATGTTGCATAATGAGATTATGTCTAGGGCTGAAAACCCACTGATGATGATAAAACCTTAATGGGGTAAATGTTGGACCATAAGATTATGTCTCGGGCTGAAAGCCCGCTGTTGATGAGTTCTATGAGATGATGTAGAATATAGAAATAATCACATGTGTTGCAATTTACAAATTTGTTGTGCTTCTTGCTTTGATCATTGTCCTTATTGATAAACTTAATATGTTTCATGTTATTCTAGTTACGCAAGAATACACATATATGATATATGATGTTTTGAATTCTTTTCAGATGAGTAAAAGAGATTAATAACAGGTGAAATGATGGAAAATCTAGTTAGGTACCCTGAACACCATGAGTTTCCCCCAAGGACCACATTGGGGAAACAAAATGTATCTCCTTGAAGTAATCGATGAATTGTGAGAAGGATTTATAGAGTTTGGATTGAGACCTTAAAGGTTATACCACCAGAATTTTGGAGGAGTCATCTGGAGTGGCTCTGGCGCTAAATCCTTGTTGTAAAAGTCTATGTCCAGATGGAGTAGACTCTGTTAAAATGAAATATGTGAAATGTTGTGATATGTGATATATTGTTTCGTTGGTTCCTATCTTATGTACCCGAGATGAGGATGTGAGCCTCTTTAGGCAACCCTGAGGTGGCCAGGGTCTGTTGTTGATATATTAGGGTGGCTGACTAAACCCTAAGATAGTGACGGTGAGTCGTTGACATGAGAATCAGGCATGGCGACTTCTACTTGGTGAGGTACAAGCCAAGTAGTTTCAGGGCAAATGAATAAAAGATGATAAGCCGTATAGAACATGATTTGAATGATTATTACATTCCTTGTACTGTTAGTTGATGATTTGTCATTGTTGATTAAGCTTCATGTTGTGGAAAGTAATCATGTTGCTATGGATATTTTCTATTTCATATTATCATTTGTCATGCTGATAAGTTATAAATGTTGGGATTTATATCCATTCTGAATATGAGTTGGATTGCTTGCTATTTGATAGTATTGTTTGGTAGATGTATATTATGTGTACTTCAGCTTCAGGACTGCATGATGTGTTCCTGTTCCGGCTGGTGGAGTGTCACAGAGATAATGTGATTGTTATGTATTGATTCAAAATGCTTAGAACTTGACTTATTTCTCACGCAGCATGGTTCTTAAGAAGTATCTGGTGATTTGTTCATAGACATGCTCTAAAAATTTATTTCAAAGTTAAAATTGGTTTAAGTGATTACCTTATCTATTGGATTAGGTTACCATTGTAAGCTAGATTTGACTTATGAAAGAACTATCTTCTAGACTTTTAATATTTACATGTTTCTGTTAAGTTTATTATACTTAATCTGATGTTGATGCATGTACCTAGCTTGAGTGGTAGGTATCCACTCACTGGGGCTCTATATGAGTCTCATGAGGTTGTTTCAAATGTTTTTAGGTATAATGCTATTCAGCGGAGAGGTCATAACAAAGAAGATATAAACATCATAATCTAGATAGATTAGAAAGTCCCCGTACTCTCTATTTCCCGGGATGGATTGTAGACTAAGTTTGTTCATCAATGTACATGCATATGATGTAAATTGAACCGCGTATGAGAACAAGATCTGATTCTAGTTTTAATGGAGATGAATAAGATTTGTGACATCTGAATGTGATGTCCTTGATGTGACATTTATTTATGAATTTGTGAAGAAAGAAAATGGGAAAAAATTATCTATGTTTTTCATATATTGTTTAATCGCCTTTATCAAGGATTCTTTATTTTATTTCATAATATGGGTTTCGGTTTTGGGATTATCTCTAATGGTTGGTATTTGTGCTGATCAAAAGAGTGGGTCCTGACACTAGTACTACTTTGGGCTGTGCATGCTCAATGACAGAGTTCTTAGTGATGGGCTACATCATTTGTTTCACTTGAAAAAACTTGATGATATATATCGTATTTTTAGTAGTGATCCCAATCATATAATAGAGTTTTAGGAATGGAGAATGGCCCTACATACCACCACTGGCCTTAACTACATGCTTTGTCCTCACTCACGCATATATTGAGATCAACTTCCTGACTGCTCATCCATCCTAGTACTACTCTAGGTTGTGCATGCTTAACCACAAGGTTCTTAGTGATGGGCTCCCTAAAAAGGAGGTTCACCTTGGTGATATGGATAGTCCAATCATTCCTTTTATGATCATTTCATCTGAGGCCTCGAGAGATAAGATGTTATAGATTCGCTACTAGGGTCCTAATCATTACACATGCACTTGGACAACGATTCTAGAAATAAGAAATAATACATCTAAAATGGGTATATGACAAATTTATACCTTATCACAAAGTACGTTGATCAAATGTCACAACTTGAGAACCACAAGAATCTAACTCACAAATAAAACCCCAAGTTGAGTTCTACAAAAAAAGCTCAAATCAACAAAGAAATCATCCCAATCACTCTACAAAATCCAAATAGGCAGACGTACCCTCATAATATTCCCACCTATTCATTTTTTTCTTCTTCTTCTTCATTTACATGTACCATGTCAATTGTGGCTTCACTCAGTGAGATCTAGGTTTAACCTAGCATCCTCTTAGGACACACCCACCTTTGGGATCCTTGAACACCACTATAAAATGCTTGTTATTATCATGTGTTTATCTAGAGATTATCTAGATTAGAGACATGGAGGCACCCAAACTTAGGTTGGTTCTAAGTTTCTCATGATAAGACATTGACGAAGTCTCACAATAGACATCCGAAAATCTCAACATATATAGGAATTTCTTGAGAATTGTTCTAGTATATTAATGGGGTTGAGTTTTAAAATCACTTAACATATTAGGTCCCACTCAATCATAACCTCTATAAGTAGGACCCCTTAATCATCATTTGTAGAGCTTCAAACCCCAAGAGACATCTAGAACTTGTGTAACACCTGAGCCCACCACCTATGGCTCTAGTATAGTTTCAGGAATAACGAATGACCCCACAAACCACCACTAGACTCAATAGTGTTTTTTTTCCTCACTCACGCAGAACACATGATCATCTTCTCGACTGGTCACCCATCCTAGTACTAATTTAATCTGAGTACACTTAAATATGGATTTCTTAGTGGTGGGCTCCCTAAAAAGGAGGCACACCTTGGTGATATGAGTAGTCTAATCATTCATTTCAGATCATTTTATCCGAGACCTCAAAATTCTAGGACATTACAATCTCCCCCACTTGCACTCTTGTCATCCTCGTCAAGGCTCAACTATGCGGCCTAATAATGTTTCCCCATTTTATTACATGCCCAGAATGACCTATTGACAAGCCTTAAATGTGGGTCCAAGAATGGAGACATGTCTAGGTTATCGGACTTCAGAAATTTATAATATTTCAATGTTTAAGACTCTGCAACTAGCACATGGTCGAAGTAGTTCAGGGTCAAACACATGGATAGGCAGAATGGCACTTCAAATCTCAAGTTTTACTTGTCTAAACATATCAAAAAGTCAAGAGAAAAGGGTTTGATGCAACAAGAAAGAATCATAAAGAATCAAACAAAAAAACTATCTCCAAGAGGAGTTACCAGAAGGATTAAGATTTTAGGGGTTTAGCAGTTTTTAAGGAGGTTTTTAGATAAAGGAACAATGAGGAGGCAAAACTGTTCTTGGTGTACGACACGAACGAGGAAAACTCAAACATAACAAGCAGCAACGACGTACATCTTGCACCCTCTTCTCTCAAAGAGAGTGCCACTAACCATGCACTAAGTTCCCTCTCCCAAGGGTACTAGGCATAGGCTGGAGCAGAAAGATATGCAGGGGCAACACTGATTCTGGGTACTCTCATACACTCAGATCAGACCAAACTCTAGAGTTTATGGCATCACTCTCTCAAAGGAGTCAAAATGAGAAACACGATTTGATAGCTAGACAAAAATGTGATCCAAATAGAAGAGACTAGATCTCAGATGCTATAAAGAAATCATCCAACAAAAAGGAGCCATTCTCAGAACAACATGAGATAAACTCCACAGATTCCAATAACCACAAAGAGATAAAAAAGTTTAGTTACAATGCATTAGTAAATGAAAGTAAAGTGCTGAAAAAGGAAAGATAAGTATCGACTTCCTTGATATAGGAGATCAATATACATAGCAGCAGACCCCTAAGATAATGCTAACTCGGTACTGGGTAGGAGCCCTATCAGGATACGACTGTGTCAGGTTCTTGACCGTGTCGGGTCGTGAACCGTGACGGGTAAGGGGCGTATCAGGAAAGGACTCCCTATCCGATATGGCCATGTCGGACTGCTGGCCCTATCGGGCTGCAGCCGTGATGGGTAGGCCATGTCGGGTTGGGTATCGTGTCATGTTAGGACATGTATCGGGTCAGCTTTATCTTAGGTTCTTGGGTTCCTCGTGTTAGGTATATATGGGTGATCCATCTCGGGTTGAAGCCCAGCTAGAGACCCGACATGTTGAAGTAGCCTTGAAGGTCGTGTCGCGCTGCTTGTTGCTACTGGGTCATGTTCTAAGTGAAGTCCTCCCAACCCTCTCGGGTTGAGGGTGTGCTCACCTAGTATCGCCCGGCAGGCTTTGGAACTCGACGCACTAGCTCCTTTGCTCTAAGAGTTAGCTCTCGTAGGGTTCCGACCCATCTCATCATAGGCATGTAGCTGCTATTTAAAGGCAGCGGGTTGGTGGGAGTCGCGGCTCTTGTTGGGCCACGTGTCCTCTGTTTGCTCCATTCATGTGGCTTCGAAAGGGGACCGACACGTATGTAGCTCGGCATGCCTGATGGGGTGTCATGCACTGGGTCGCAAGTGAGTCACGCATGATCGTGTCGGGTAACAACCTTGGCAAACTACTACACCGGGGGGTAGGTGTATCGCACAATCGGCTTTGTCAGCTGGAGGGTCGTGGAAGACAAGGCACCCTATCGGGTAATAGTTGCAGTATGTCAAAGCTCCTGCATGACACACCCATGTTGGGTTGCTGCCATATTGGGCATTGACTGTGACGGGTAAAGGGTGTGTCGTGTCGCATGCATACTGGGCCAGGATGGGTAACTCATTGCTGATGGGATGGGATGGGCCCATTAACACTCTTTTTGTAATGACCCCACCTCCCAGTAACCCCCAATTAAGGGAGACCAAGAGGTCAAAGCCGTTATCCTAATTTCTGAATTAAAGGTTCAACAAATAATCAATAATAATTATCAAATTCTACTAAACTAAACTGAAAGGTTGTAATAAAAAAAATTAACTATGCATACCTTTTTCAAAAACTTGGATATCTACTTTTATCCACATCTGGAGTCTATTCTAACTAATTCTCCTTTGTACTTTAATTCTCATTTAATTCCACATATGCCACTTTACTGTTTGTTCTTTTCACTTGAACCTAAAACGCCGACAAACAAAATGTCAGTCAGCATAAATGAATTATGTTGGTATGTGGGGGAAACAATAATCGTGCAATTAGTTGTAACAACATATTGCGGTCAACTATGATTTAACAAACAACTTTATGTTTTAAATATAACTGTGTGATCCATACATATCCTATCCTATGTGATGTCCCTGTAGTGGACCTAGATGCTACCTTCCTTATGGTAGATCCCCATTAAACCCCTCATGATCCTACCTAACAGGTGAATCAATTTCTAGGGTTGAGTCACATGGCACTACCTGTAGGTAGCCCACTCCTTAACTCATGGTGTGCTAGAGAGTCTCATGGCACTACATGTGGGTAGCCCAATCTCTAACTCATGATAGCCTAGACCTTGCTCTAGGTTACCCTTTTTAGCATTTACAAATCCACAGAGGAGGACCCAGATCTAAGCCAGTTATACATATTTATAGTGATAATCATAGTCACTTTATAGTTGCATGAAATAAAAGTCATCCAAGCCGTTATTTTTAGGTAACTGATAAAAACGTTCGAGAATCACCGTGAAACTAAAGTGATTATCCATAAGCATAACCACATACCTGTCAGGCTGATTGGAGATAGAATAATCCAATCAAGAAATACAAATAGGCAAGCAAGCACATTATGAGATCCTGAAATATGCATACAATTTCCTATTATTAATCATGCCATCAAGATCTATTAAACCTAGCTCGCTTCCTAGGGTTTCTAGTCCACTTTTAGGGTTTCAATTGCAATTAGGGTTTCCCTTCATCTTTTACTATTTCAAACCCTAATTTTATACAATTACTCACAAACCCTAATCATCTCATCTATTCTTCATGAAAAATATTAAGGTTATCTTTTAACAACATATAACCCTAATTTTAGAAAAAGTAAAAAAAGTCCATTAAGCCTCTTTTACATTAAAGCGGCCATTTTTATCCTTTTAATCCATGACAAGATCATTATGCCCATTTATCATCTTCAGTTCCTTCCAGATTAACAACTCATAGTTCATTATAATCTAATTCACATATGAACTCATTAATTCCACCTTTATCCATTAGAAAACCCTAATTACTATATTAAGGGTATTCATCCATAATTAGGAACCTTTATACTCAAAATAGCTTAGAATTATCATACCTCGACTTTAATCATGAATTTGAACAATTAAAGCTATTAAGAGTCACAATTACCATCATTAGGGTTTCAAGGCGCATTAAAGCATATTTATGCACATCAAACTCTAAATTAAACCAATTACGTGCAAAGTTCATCCTTTTTGTTCTTAATGTATCTTTTTACAATTAACAGGTTAATATCAACTTTAATTATCCATAAAACCCTTCTAAATAGATTAATCATCTCAAAATAGGGTTTCTTAATCATTAATACATTAAAGTAAATAACTTCCATTACTTTTCTAATTGTAATCAGAATTAGGCTTCAAATATATTTTTATTGCATTCTTTGAGTTCTCCTGATAAAAATTCATTTATAATGTGCATCCATCCGAGCTACTGTTAATTAGTTATGAATTTTGTAAAAACTTACTTAATTGAGCCAATGATAGGCTACCACGTCACCCTTGCCATGCAACGCGGCCCGCTGGTTTGGAAAACATAACAAAATGACGTATTTGCCCTTGGTTAAGTGATAACCTCTTTAGCCCCCGGAGGGGCATAACGGTCTAATGCCACCTCCGTCTTCTTCAACCTCACGCAGCCCTGCTGTGTCGCCCTAGTCGTCGACTGGAGCTGGTCACGGGGCCATCTCCCCTTTCCCCAAGGTTTGGAGGTCGCAGGTAACTAACGCCCTGCATCCGCCGCTCTCCCCCACGTCCAGCAAGACCTCGACACCTGGCTGAGATGTCTGATCTCAAGAATGCCAGTCCTGCGATCTGCAACGAGGTTATAGACCTCTTGCAGGTATTGCGCTAAGGTTAGAGCAAGAAGATGATGGCGGAGCTTCCTTAGGTCATTGTGAGAGCATCATGCCCCCATTGCAACCCCTTCACGACTCCCTACTGCTCCTGAGATAGAGCTTTTCTCTATGGTTAAGGTTTTAAAGAAGAAGAAGAAAAAGAAGAATAGAAAGGGATATGTGGGATCTCTCTTCCCTTCGAACCAGGGGCTCTACCCTTTATATAGGGGTGGATATCCACACCCTAAGATGACCATCTAAGAGTTAAAGAGTTCTTTTCCCAATAGGAACCCAAGTTCCTTCATTATGAAGCAAGCTTCTCTCTCCTAATTATCTCTTTAATATTCTTTATTCTTTAGATATTAGGAATTCGAAAATACACTCACTTATTCTCTTTTATGCTTTACTTTTATCCCATTGGCACAAATTCTATTTTCTTTTAGTAGAAAATACTTCCTTTTTATCAATAACACAAAATTCATTAATAATGTATCGCATTATCCTCTTATTCTGCATTATTGGTATTTTCTCTTTCTTTCTTCTCCATTGGGACTCCTTGGACCCCAAGAAACTCTAAGATTTCGAAATTCCTTTTTAAGGATACTTATTATCCTTCTAGATGCATCTATATTCATTATTTCTCATTATCTTGTTTATTTCTTTATTACAATATCTCTTTTGAGGATTTCTCTTTATCTTTATTTTTATTTTCTTCATTGGCATTCCTTTTAACATTAGGAATCCTTTGGATACGAAAATCCACCAAGGACAACTCAATTATACCTCTTTCCACTTATTTTCCACATTTTATCATTATTTTCAATTTCTTTCTTAATAAAGAAATATTTAATTGATCTTTTCTTTTCTTGTTGCATTATGTTTGCAACTTTGGACTCCTTGGGCCCCAAGGAACCCAAGAGGCATGAAATCCACCTTTGGATTATATACTTTTGCTTTCTAGA
Source organism: Alisma plantago-aquatica (assembly GCA_963693085.1). NCBI lineage: Eukaryota > Viridiplantae > Streptophyta > Magnoliopsida > Alismatales > Alismataceae > Alisma > Alisma plantago-aquatica. The sequence continues at coordinate 520,929,960 of OY856412.1, forward strand.
GGTTTCTACATCTTTCTTTTCTCCATTTCTTATTAATAATGGAGTTTTCTTTGTCTTTTCCTTGTTATTGGGCCCAATAGCCAATAAATCCCACAAAACAACCAACAAGGCTATTGTAAATGAAATCCATTTATTCAAGACAAATTATATCATTATTTGTTCAAATATCTTTAATAGGAGAAATTACATTTCTCACCAAAAGAACCCAAAAATTGGGGTTGTAACATCCTTCCCCTCTTATAAGAATTTTGCCCTCAAAATTCCATCAAGCAAACAAACAATTAAGGATAAGACTTTTACTTGTCCATCATTGGCCCCTATGTGGCTTTGCCCTATCCATGGCACTTCCAAAGAACCTTTATCATCACCTATTCCTTTCTCTGAGTTTCTTTCACCTTGGCATCTATAAATCTCACAGGTGACTCAGTTCATTTCAGCCTCCCTTGGGGCTCACTAGGTTCATTTCTCCACACATGGTCTGGGTACCTCACATAGTGCTCTAAATTGGACACATGGAACTCATCACACATCACATTATCTTGAGGGGTAAGGGAAAACTTAACCTTCTCCACCAAACCATGTCAAAAGAACCCATGCATCGGGGACTCAGCTCTCTTATCTATGACTTAGAGGGGTTAGATTTTCATGTCACATATTCCCCCACAATGCACTGCATGTCAGTCTACTTTGCATCAACTTACAACTCATGTCATCCCTGGGCTCCTTTCAGCCACTGCACGATCAAAGCGACTTCATCTGCACACACTGTGGTCCTTTCTTGGCCTTCACGAGGTCCCTTCACCAACATCATCTTAATGAAGTGGTGACCGACACAACCTCCCATGTAGAGCTTCTTTACATCTTGATACTGGCTATGGTGGTTATCATCACATCTTACAAAGGACAAGAATTGTCTCTATGTATCACCTTGAACGAGCACACATGCTCTCATCAGACCCTCTAGTTTGGATCGTACTAACCATTAGCTAGGGTGATAAACTGTACTAACATCGAGTTCTTCATGTATCTACTTCCACCTCCTGGAAGTGAATCTTTAGATTATACTCAAGAACTTTTGAACTCACATCATGATGTAGTTGAACCATCTCTCTCATATGTAGTTCAACTAAATCCTTCCCTTGAGTATTCTTTCTCTCTCATGCCATCTAGGTAAGGTGATCTACCATAACCCATATTGCATCTTGACCTTCCTTGGTCTAGGGGAGACTTACCACAACATCCATAGTGATGAACTCCCATTCCTTCTCAGGGATTCTTAACTTCTGTATCATTACACTGGGTTACTGGTGTTCATCCTTCACCTCATGTCATGCATGATAAAAAACCACATACAACTTCATCTTAGGCATCCAAAGTACTACTTTCACTTACTATCTTTGTAGTACCAAGGTGTATCATGATCTCCTATATGTCATGATTCCTCAAGATTGATTCCTTTGAAACCCTAAACCACTCTAGTTGGGGTTTCATCAACTTCTTCTCCAGAGAAGTGCATCTGAGGTTCTACAACCATGCTTTTATCATGATAAGCCCTAGGCTGGTTAGCTAAGTAACCACTACTCGATCAATGATCTCGTTACATCTGTGTGTTAGCCAAACATATCTCCTTTTTTAAACTTAGGGCTAACCCAACAACCTTTTCTAGCCTCTAGCTAAACTAAGTAGCTGCATCTCAACCAGAGCATCCATTACCACTTCACATCCTTAGGTGATAGAAAATATTGAAGACATACATGTTCACTTATTACCTCAGCTCAACTCTAAGTCTATCTTCATCAAGAACACTCTGAGCTCATCTTCTTGGTTATCAAACTCAACCTTGTATCACTTGCAAATTCCACATAGCTCATGTTAAAGCATCCTCAAATTCTCTTGAGGTTTATAAACCATCTACACATCATTTACTCCATAAGGGTATGTTATCATCTCTGTCCTCATACCTCATAGCAATGCTCCAACTCACATCATCTTTATCCTTGGTGTATGGCATGTGTATTTTCCTATCTCTCACTCCCATAACAAGAGGAAATAAGCATTTCGCGGCCGTCCAAACACAAAGTTCTTCCTGTTCCAAGAGTAGAGATGGTACATCCCACATTGCCAGTACACCTTCAAATCTAAGTTGAAACGTGCAACTTATATCTCTATATCACTATCATCTCGATATCAAAGTTACTTCCAGGGAAAACTGGTCTTAAACCTACTTGGGTCCACACGCATTCCTTGGTCATCTCCTCTAGGTCTATAGGGTGTCGGCACTTTTGGGGTCATCCCTCTTCCTTTATGCATCCAGAGAGTGCCCTACTCATATTCCCTTTGGGTCCCATGAGTTCATGAAGGTGATCAATCTCCTAACCCATGGCCCTCAGACAATGATAGTTGTTACCTCCCGACCCTATGGTCATGTGCAACTAGGGAATTAGGCAACTCTCACTTCCATCGGTCTTATCCCTACTTGACCCTAGGATAGACTTAGGATTCAGGTATAGTACATGTCCAACTCAGAACCTTACCCAAGTCTCCATCATCACTCTCTGCATTCCTAGGCTGACTTTCATCCTTTCATAGGGGTCATGGCAGCCTACCTTGGTCAAACCCCATACTGGTTACCTTCATGGTAACACACCCACATGCATCTAGAGATGGGTTATCTATGGGTCTACAGGTTCATTCTCTTACTATGTACTTTTCACTTAGCTTCTCAAGATCTTATGGGACCTCTTTAGGTTACCTCAAACCAACAAAATAGGTATACACCCTACCAAAGGGTCCCTCTCCCAGGATGGGAGGAAGCTACAACTTGATAACAAAGGTCACAAAAGCCCTTATGTCCAGGGTTTACATCCACATGAGCATGCTTAGCCCTAGAAAGCTACTAAGGCACAAGCAGACCACCTACTAAACCCTGCTAGGTCACACTTGTTCTTACCCTTGGCATTGGATCAAGATCAAACCTTCTCATGTCATCAACTTAGCTGTGAAGGGTTCATCAAACATACCTGAAACCTAAGGGGTTTCCCTTTCCTCTAAACATGAGGAGTACCATTATTGAATCTATAGAAACTCAAACCTTGTCATGAGCATCAGGTACACCACTTCCCCTCTTAGGCCTAGGAACCCTAGGTTCACTTCTCTGATGTCCAATTGTCTGCTCAACCTCTTAACCACGAACCAAACATGTACAAGGTATGACATGCACTTCCTGTCATCCTTCTACTCAAGCAACACTTCAGAGTGGAGTCTTCCTCAAGGAAAACCAACAAGGTATAAGGCCTCACAACCTATTACTAAACCTCTTCATGGTTTAAGGAACTCTTCTTCCCATCTATACCTTAGGTACAGAGGTACCAACAGTCTCATCCTCTCTCTAGGGTTTGGTTCCTCTGAAGGCAACCAAGATATCATTAGCTTCCAGGAATCAAGCATGAGGCAACCGCAAACATCCACTTAGGTCGCATCATCCTCGACTCCCCATTGTTCCTCATATTTCAGAGTCTAAGCTTCCAACCTTCTTGCTCAACTCACAAGCTATCCCTCATACTCTCCTAGCTAGGGTTTCAACCTATGCCCACACTATGACGTACTCTGGGTGCATGTTATTCCCTACTCACATAAGCCCATAGGGTTTCTATAGGTCCTTCACTAACCTCATCGTTGAAGGAGCTATCCTTCACTCTAACATGCACGACCCTACCTAGGGTTGGGTTGCCAAAGGTACTAGGTCATCCAACCTCACATGGCTCAAAACTTCATGGGCATCCAAAAGCATGTCCACACACCTGGTCTAGCATGACATCTAACTAATCATGCCATCTCCCTCTCTAACCATCACTTAGGGTTAGGGTTAGCATCATCCTCAGAGGATATGTCAGGTCTCTACTTTTAATGGAGATCTCTGCCTCCATGACCAACTCTCTCTACTCATCCTCTTGACAAGAAGGTCTAACCTCAGGTCTCTCCTAAGGGCAATGACAACTCATGTCATACGACCTAAGCATGTATCTATTCTTTAGTTTATGCTTAATCTATTAAGCTTATGTCCATGACATCTTATTTACATGCTTTTCATTAATTTGGTGGGGGATTCCTTAAACCTTATCAACCTTACCCATACCTCAAGAGGGTGAGGAAAAGAGAGAAAACCCTAATCCTTAATGTCCTTAAAAACATTTGAGTTGAGAAGGGATGAACAAGATGAGAGAGTCATAAAGGTATCTTATTTCGAGTCAGATCCTAAGACATCGGCTAGGCAGTCACACTAATCTGGGAGTTCTTGTATTTCGACTAGCAGTGCGAAGGAAAATCTTGTCAGCCCCCAAACATGATCCTTTTCTAGGCACCTCTGTCTTTTGGAAGATCCTCTAATAACTCCCTTGGGTTCTAAAGAGTTTGTAAAATTTAATAATTATTAAAGATTAAATGAGGAACCTATGCTCTGATACCAAATGTAATGACCCCACCTCCCAGTAACCCCTAATTAAGGGAGACCAAGAGGTCAGAGTCGTTATCCCAATTTTTGGATCAAAGGTTCAACAAATAATCAATAATAATTAACAAATTCTACTAAACTAAACTGAAAGGCTGTAAAAAAAAAATTTAACTTTGCATACCTTTTTCAAAAACTTGGATATCTAGTTTTATCCACATCTGGAGTCTATTCTAACTAATCCTCCTTTGTACTTTAATTCTCATTTAATTCCACATATGCCACTTTACTGTTTGTTATTTTCACTTGAACCTAAAACACCAACAAACAAAACGTCGGTCAACATAAATGAATTATGTTGGTATGTGGGGGAAACAATAATCATGCAATTAACTGTAACAACATATTGCGGTCAACTATGATTTAACAAATAACTTTACGTTTTAAATATAACTGTGTGATCCATACATATCCTATCCTCTACAATGTCCCTACAGTGGACCTGGATGCTACCTTCCTTATGGTAGATCCCCATTAAACGCCTCATGATCCTACCTAACAGGTGAATCAATTTCTAGGGTTGAGTCACATGGCACTACCTATAGGTAGCCCACTCCTTAACTAATGGTGTGCTAGAGAGTCTCATGGCACTACACGTGGGTAGCCCAATTTCTAACTCATGATAGCCTAGACCTTGCTCTAGGTTACCCTTTTTAGTATTTCCAAAGCCATAGAGGAGGACCCGGATCTAAGCATTTATACAAATTTATAGTGATAATCATAGTCACTTTATAGTTGCATGAAATAAAAGTCATCCAAGCAGTTATTTTCAGGAAACCGATAAAAACATTCGGGAATTGCCATGAAACTAAAGTGGTTATCCATAAGCATAACCACATACCTATCAAGCTGATTTGAGATAGAATAATCCAATCAAGAAATCCAAATAGGCAATCAAGCACATTATGAGATCCTAAAATATGCATACAATTTCCTATTATTAATCATGCCATCAAGATCTATTAAACCTAGCTTGCTTCCTAGGTTTTCTAGTCCACTTTTAGGGTTTCCATTGCAATTAGGGTTTCCCTTAATCTTTTACTATTTTAAACCCTAATTTTATACAATTACTCACAAACCCTAATTATCTCATCTATTCTTCACGAAAAATATTAAGGTTATCTTTTAACAACATATAACCTTAATTTCAAAAAAAACACAATTAAGTCTATTAAGCCTCTTTTACATTAAAGCTACCATTTTTATCCTTTTAATCCATGACAAGATCATTATTCCCATTTATCATCTTTGGTTCCTTCCGGATTAACAACTCATAGTTCATTATAATCTAATTCACATATGAACTCATTAAATCCACCTTTATCCATTAGAAAACCTTAATTACTATATTAAGGGTATTCATCCACAATTAGGAACCTTTATACTCAAAATAGCTTAGAATTATCATACCTCGACTTTAATCATGAATTTGAACAATTAAAGCTATTAAGAGTCACAATTACCATCATTAGGGTTACAAGGCCCATTAAAGCATATTTATGCACATGAAACTCTAAATTAAACCAATTACGTGCAAAGTTCATCCTTTTTGTTCTTAATGTACCTTTTTACAATTAACATGTTAATATCAACTTTAATCATCCATAAAACCCTTCTAAATAGATTAATCATCTCAAGATTGGGTTTCTTAATCATTAATACATTAAAGTTAATAACTTCCATTACTTTTCTAATTGCAATCAGAATTAGGCTTCAAATATATTTTTATTGTATTCCTTGAGTTCTCTTGATCAAAATTCATATATAATGCGCATCCATCTGAGCCACCGTTAATTAGTTATGAATTTTGTAAGAACTTACTTACTTGAGCCAATGATAGGCTGCCACGTCACCCTTGCCATGCAACGCGGACCGTTGGTTTGGAAAACATAACAAAATGATGTATTTGCCCTTGGTTAAGTGATAACTGCTTTAGCCTGTGGAGGGGCATAACGGTCCAATGCCACCTCTGTCTTCTTCAACCTCACGCAGCCATATTGCATCACCCTAGCCGCCGACTGGAGTTGGTCACAGGGTCATCTCCCCCTTCCCCAAGGTCCATAGGTCGCATGTAACTAACACCCTGCCTCCGCCGCTCTCCCCCATGTCCAGCAAGACCTCGACACATGGCTGAGATCTCCGATCTCAAGAGTGCCAGTCCCACGATCTGCATCGAGGTTACAGACCTCTTGTAGGTATTGTGCAAAGGTTAGAGCAAGAAGATGATGGTGGAGCTTCCTTAAGTCATTGTGGGAGCATCATGCCCCCATTGCAACCCCTTCACGACTCCCTACTGCTCCTGAGATAGAGCTTTTCTCTAAGGTTAG